>OY978007.1:3593709-4054412 GCA_963854515.1 Pandemis heparana
TGTCCATACAAGCATTGCTTAGTTTGGGACTACATAAATTATAGGCCGACCGCTTAAATAAGTCCTCGCCCGCGCGGGGTAGGACGACAAAGGGGACCGAGAGCGGTGCGGGCGGGTACCCCTGTACCCGCGCGGGCCAGTACTCATTTAAGCGGTCGGTCTATAGTGTAAATTGTCCCATGACCCATGATATGAAAAAAAAGCGACGGGTAGCACTCCGGGAGTGCCAGCAGAAGTGAAAACAGTATGCGTACCGTACTGGCCGCTTACGAAAAAAAAATACGTATTATCTATATTACAGACCTCTAACAATGTGCTGATGCCCTAGTACTTTTGCTCCATGACTCAACAAAAAAATACTTCAAAAATCGAACGCGATTTATTCGTATTTCAAAATAAGCTCTTAGAGCATCCTGATATCCTGTAGGCTTACAGCCTTATTCATAAAAAATCCTTAATTGAGGTTTGATCAGTTCATTAGTTAACAGACTGATTAAGCTTATTTGACAGTTGTTAAAAAGTATAATTCATAAACGCTTGCTAGCAGTCTGTTAACTAATGAGCTGTTGATGAATGGATTAGACGCGTTATGTTGTCACCTTGACAAATCATAGACCATAAATGGCTTTTTAGTGAATTAAAAAAGAAAAATGACAGCAGTGGCAGCGAATTAGCGGGAAACCAGCGAATTAACACGACAGACGAGGCAGTGTGGATCTAGTTTCCTTTACCTTTCTCGAAGGGGATACAAACTTAAAACAAAAAAACTGTCTTGCGTATGGTTTTGCTCTTGCCAAAATCAGCTGTTCATATTTGTGGCGGCCATTTTGTGAGTTAGCAGAGAGATAAAGGAGGGTCTACGGTCCACTAACTTTCGGAAGACTTAACAGACCCTTGAAGGACTGATTAGCGCTAATTGACGTTTATGAATCATGTTTTTTTGCATCGGTCCTATAGCGAGCCTCTAACTTTTTATGAATAAGGCTGTTATTGTCTAACTCGCTCGCCATTATCATTTTTTACTTATCCCAAAAAGCGCTCAGCACCGCTGAAGAAGTTTTAACTTCAAAAAAGACTTACTCTTTCGCACCGATCGATGGGGCCATATTATTAAAAGAAGAAGAAGAAGACTTACTCAGGTTTGGGCTGCGATTGGTGCCGTACGGCCGAGTACCTCGTGGCAATGGTGGCCGCTTTGGCCATGTAGTTGCATATATCGTTGACGAGCACGACCCGCACGAACATCATAGTGCCATAAGCTAGCTTTGAGCTGGGCGCGTTCACATACGTACCATCCTGAAAAGGTGTTTTTCTCAAACTTACCTACCCTCTTATTCATAAACGCTCTAAGTACAGGCTTCTGCTAACTTAGCAATCGTTTGTCCTTATCTGTGAAAGGTAAATGTCAAAGTGACAGACAAGGACCAGCGATTACTCCTTAGTAATCGTTTATCCTTATCTGTCACTTTGACATTTACCTTCATCTTCATTCTTACCTGTCCTATTTGGTAAACAAAATTCTAACCTCAAAACATCTCATTTTTGTTATTTTTTAACTATTTCATCGTAAATAAAGGAACTGGAGATAAAATATCAGCAAAATTATGTAAAAAATATTGCCTCAGGTTTATTTCAAAACATAATACACCTCATTCTTTACAAACATTTGCACATTGAGGTTAGAATTTTGTTTACCAAATAGGACAGGTAAGAATGAAAATACCTTAAGTTAGCAGAAGCCTATAGACCGTTTATAAATAAGTGGGTAATAACTTATTATATAACGTTAAGTACCTATGAATAATTTTTGAAACAAAAGCGAGACCAAATATCTACGTAATACAATTACAAGCTGCCTACAAGATTATGCTAATCGAAACCTAATTATCACTATCATTGATTGATCGAGCGTATCAAACAGATTTTGTTTGTCTATTTCGCTGTCGTGGTAGTTATGTATTTAAACTTTAAATATTATTAATAGATTACAACACGCTATCATTTGATAATCCATGGATTGATTTGGGAAACTCGTGCATTACTGTACTAATTTAGAATGAGAAACCACAACAACATTATATTGCGGCTCGTGAACTGTAATCTCTTTACAAGTTTTTGTTAGTAAAGCGTGTAAATCCAACGAAAAATTACACAAGTGTATTTTTTCTGTACTAGATTATTGCATTTAACTATAAGAACATCACCTGTAGTATTCTAACAGTTTCGTCAAGTGCTTACGTCAGCATAATTGGAAACCCGAAAAAAAATTATAAATCTCTAAAAAAAACCTACAAGTGAATGGTGGCTGCTGAAATGTATTCAAAACTGTCAAAAGTAACGACAGTAACAGTGTAACTTTCAAAATGCTTTATTTTCCATCAAAAAAATCTCATAATTCTCAAGTGGGCTTATTTGATTCGGTTTTATTATAGTAATCTATAGGCAGAAATTCTATTCATCAATAGCTTTAGATTATATTGTGTTTTTAGTTATATCCATAATTTAAATTAGCGCGCGACTCGCGCGAGCCACGCTCAGCCAATCACGTTACCAGCCGCGCTAATAGGTACAAGGTCGTGCCCGCGTTCGGTGTAAAAAATCTATAAGTAATTTTTGTTTTCGAAATATTCACATGCTTGTATATAAATAAAAAAGAAAGTAACTCTGATTTCTTTTACGGCTTAGCTACTAAACTGATTGCGATGAAAGTTGGTATGTACCTAAGCTAAGGCCGTAGGGAAGATCATAGGAAAGAGTACACAGTATGTAATGTGTGGTAATGTATAATGTTAAGTGTATTGGTTTTTCTGTTAACTTGCATTATGTCGAAATAAATAAATAAATAAATAGGCTTTCTATCCAGGAAAAAAACCCTGATCCCGCGAAAACAACGATAAAGAAATACTGACTAAAGGAGAACTAAGTTGTGGACAGAATATATTACTAAGTATATATTTTAAAACGAAGTAGCAAGCCGCGTCTGTTTGTTTGTCTGAACGTGATAAAACTGAAAAACTACCGAACAAATAACGTCGAGTTGACAGCTGTCAGATGTCAATCGATGTCAAACAACAAAAACTTATGGTGTATTTTTTTGGCCCGTAGAATTCTGACAGCTGTCAGAATTAGACGTTTCAGGGGACACCAACATTTTTTTCTGCTGAACAAATAAATTGTCACACTAAGCTTTCGTTATTTTAACTAACAAATAAAAATAATAAAATACGGTGACGTTCTAACATTAGGTACTCAAATAATGGATCTAAAAATTAGTGGCAGCTTTTATTTTAACGACAATTGGCCAATTAGAACCGCTCAGGTCCTATTCTCCAATATTCGATTTTCGAGGTTCGCTTCGTGCTGTTTTGCTCATACTAATAGTCATTATCTTGAGAGTGAGAGAGAAGGTATGCAACGAACTTCGAAAATAGAATTTTAGAGTGGCCCTCCTTGTACTTTGAAGTTTTTAAAAATACAAAATTACGATCGCTTATTTTTTCTCGTGAAAAAAGCAAAGGAGTTTCACCTATCCTGTGGTAGTATTGGGTAAATTAGGACATATTTTTAATTATTCTTTATTTTTTAGAATAAGCGATATTAAAATTATATAAACATATTGCAGTGATCAGGAGGCAAAATGCTTTCGAACCATATATAAATTTTCAGGTGTTATAAAAATGAAATGTTGTCAATTGTAACTTTTATATGAATGATCTAAATCCTTTATTTAAAAAGCGTGACATGGACAATGATGACTTCTTTTTTGTAGATTTCACCCTTGCTTTATTTTAGCAAGGCATATTTTGCCATGTCCACGTAGTGACATAACATGACACACGTGAGGAGATTGTTCGGTTTAATGTAATTTTGATATTGGAGGAGGAGCAATTAAAATATTTTCCTATACTTTGCCGGAAAAATGACAGTTGACTGCTGAAGTTTTACATTCTGTTCATTCTTTTTCATTTTATTAAATATTACGTAATAAATCAATATATTATAATTGTAGACCGAAGGTTTGTAATATATGACAATACTCAAAGTGATGGTACCCCAAACAATTTATAATCTCCCAAAAAGAAAAAGATTATTAATTATGTCTAAATTATGCAATTTAAAATTAAACTAAATATCTGTTAATTACTAATATGTAAAAACCACCAACAAGAGCATTTTGAAAGTTACACTGTTGATAAAAAAATACGCTATTAACTAATCTGTTAGAATTTAAAACTGTCGTTACTTTTGACAGTTTTGAATACATTTCAGCAGCCACCATTCACTTGTAAGTTTTTTTTAGAGATTTGTAATTTTTTTTCGGGTTTCCAATTATGCTGACGTAAGCACTTGACGAAACTGTTAGAATACTACAGGTGATGTTCTTATACTTAAATGCAATAATCTAGTACAGAAAAATTACACTTGTTTAATTTTTCTTTGGATTTACACGCTTTACTAACAAAAACTTAAATATTAAATAACGCAAAGTCAAAATCAGTTATATTTTTTTTTACTAGTACTCAGTAAATTCTAACTATCTACAAAAAATTGCGCACTTGTGAGTTTTGTGAGTTCAATTTAGTTCCCGTACCGGACTATTTGCGGCTCCCAGACCATTGTACTGTACTATTTGCTAGGTAAGAAATAATAGTTGACCAGACGCAATATAATGTTATTGTGGTTTCTCATTCTAAATTAAATGAAGTATAGTAGGGTTTAACGGTTTCTGTTTTCTCGACTAACTATTCCGCGATTTCAAGGAAAAGGAAAGCTAACGGACTTTAACTAGTAAGTAAGTAAGTAATGCTTTAGTGTACAAATATAAAGAAACAGATACAATTCACAAAATAATACAAATAACAATGATATATGCACAAAGGCGAACTTATCCCTATAAGGGATCTCTACCAGTTAACCTTTGAGTAGATGAGAGGAGCATTAAACGAGGGACCGACAAAGAGTGAGTTTAAAAGTTCATATAGTGAAAGCCACAATAGAGCGTACTATATCTAATAACACATCATAAAATAAACTACTAAATATCATTACACATATGCATACATACATAATACAATTAGAGTACACATATACAATATCTAAGGAGATGGTGTGAGCCACATCTTCCTCAAGCCCTCCCTGAACGACACCACTAGTCTTATTTGTTTTAAAGTTAATTTAAAAGTTTGTATTTACCTACATACATTATATAAGTATGTTTATCCGTTGCCTGGTACGGTACCCATAGTGAGCTTTGCTTAATTTGGGACAATTGGGTCAATTGGTGTAATTTGTCTCATGATATTTATTATTACATACATACATACCGTCACGCCTCTTTCCCACAGGGGTAGGCAGAGACTACTTTGTTCCACTTGCTACGATCCTGACATACCTCTTTCGCTTCATCCACATTCATCAATCTCTTCATACATGCTCGTCGGTTTCGGGTACTCTTGACCTGGCCTTTTTCCAAAACGTCCTCAATTTGATCACGGAACGTCCGTCTAGGCCTTCCCCTCCCAACGCACCCATTCACACTTCCCATATAAATCTGTATATTTATTATTATATTAGGTATGTCAGGATCGTAGCAAGTGGAACAAACAAAGTAGTCTTTGCCTACCCCTGTGGGAAAGAGGCGTGACGATATGTATGTATGTATTTATTATTATTATTTATAAAGGTTAATCTGTGGTTAAAAAGGTTAACTTCGTTAATTAACGATTAACTGTTTCGTCCTCACCTCCAAAACCTTGGCATTCTTCATCAGCATATACTCCCTCGGTATCCTGACTTGGTCAAAGCCAAGGAAACCGTTGTTGGTGCCGTTCATGCCAAGCTTGGCGCCAATCTCGCCAACCTTGATGCCAGGCAGTGGCATATGCGTCTCCTCGTCGCGCAACTGTACTATGAATGGGTGGATGCCGTAGCATTTGCCGTTGGTGTATAGTTGGGCGACTACAATGCAGTAGTTAGCTGTGTGCGCCACTGGAAATATATTGTTTAGTTATAGTTAGTTACAGATCAGAGCCCGGAATTTTCGTGGCAAAAAAACGCTACAGCGATCTAGCTAGTGTTGTTTTTTTTTATCGATATCGAGTATTATTATATGTATAAGTAAAATCATGCCGATATATATTTACTAGTGTCCGACAGAAACACGATTTTTAGCCGAAACCGAAACCGAATATTCGGTTTTTTTCTGACTTCGGCCGAAACCGAAACCGAAACCGAAATTTTTGATGACTTATTATATCAAACAAAATATTCAAAATTACTGTACAAATCGTAAGGAAAAGGATAACATAATAAAAAAAAATGCATGCATACTACTGTCGCTGGTCTCAGCTGGGCCGGCCGCCTGTGCATTACCTATAGCGTGCCCGAATTAAGCCGAGCGCTCCCGACGCGAGAGCCGCGCGAGGCCGCGAAGTAATTTCGGCCCGGCCGAAGGTTTCGGCCGGATTTTGGCCGAAACCGAAACTTCGGCCGACATCACTTTTTTGGCCGAAATTGGCCGAAACCGAAACTTCGGTCGGACACAAATTTTTACATTAATTTATAATAATTTGCGACAGTTAAATTGAATTATGCACCATTAAAAACAAAAAAAGTCTGTTTCCTGTTTCTATGCAAATTTGTACAAACCTCACGTATTTTTATTTTCTGTAAACCATTTTTCTGCTATTGCACAATCTAATCTAATCTAACTAATATTATAAATGCGAAAGTATGGATGGATGGATGTTTGTTTGTTACTCAATCACGCCAGAACGGCCCAACGAATCTGGATGCAATTCGGCACATAGATAGAGAAAAGTCTGGAATAGCACATAGGCTACTTTATATCCCGGAAAATTTCCGCGTGATAGCGATAAACGAATTCTTTGCAGACGAAGCGCAGGCATCAGCTAGTTATCGATATTGGTAAAAATATGTTTCTAACACCAGCTATACTTCATTTAATTTAGAATGAGAAACCACAATAACATTATATTGCGGCTGGTCAACTATTTCTTACCTAGCAAATAGTACAGTGCAAGTTTGGCAGCCGCAAAATAAAATTGTTTTAATGCCACTTTATTTGCGTGGCGTCAATCGTTACTCTAGTCTAGTACAAATCGTAAAGAGACTACAGTTCACGAGACGCAATATAACATTATTGTGGTTTCTCATCCTAAATTAAATGAAGTATAGTTGCGACCGCATTTTGTTTTCCCGCTAAAATTGAAGACAATGTTACTATTGTAGTAATATTGGTGGTGTCGAACTTACGTCCGCCGGGCCACCACTTGTACGACGTGAGCGTGGGACTGTGGAGGACAAACTCCTTGGTGGAAGGATCGTAGGTAGCAGTAGTCTCCAGCCCTCGGATGAATGTGCCGTGCCCCAACTCCGTCTGACAACAATACACAATACAGTAAAATCCCGTAGGCTTATTGTATAACTCGCTGGCGATCACCATCGTCTTCATTTTGACAGTTCATGTATGGGCTGACAATTGGCATCGGAATGAATCAGCTAGCTGTCACGTTCATACAAGAACTATCAAAATGAACACGATAGCGATTGCAAGCGAGTTTGACAATAAGCCTACTGACTAAAAGGTCAAAAACGATTATTTATTTTTTTATAGGAAGGAATCGTGAAGAGCGCAGATAATTTTGGTCAAATGTTTATTTTTTATAACAATTTGCAATACTTAACACTCATCAATCTCTTCATATAATTATCGTCAGTTTACTGTCTCAACCAGACCTTGTCAAAACGTCTACGCCTTCCCATCCCTACGCAATCATTTACACTCTCCATACAACTGTCTGTAGACCGACCGCTTAACTGAGTCCTCGCGGGCGCGGCACAGGGGCGCGGCCCGCGGGGTGGCGACCGCGGGGCCGAGGGCCGGGCGGCAGGCGCAGTCCCCGCCCGCACCGTTCTCAATTCCCTTTGTGGTCCTACCCTGCCCCCCTATTATTTCGTCCATCTTCTCTACGTGACCAAACCAATTGACAACATTTCATTTTTATAACACCTGAAAATTTATATATGGTTCGAAAGCATTTTGCCTCCTGATCACTGCAATATGTTTTTGTAATTTTAATATCGCTTATTATAAAAAATAAAAAAAAAATATGTCCTAATTTTACCAAAACTACCACAGGATAGGTGAAACGCCTTTGCTTTTTTCACGAGAAAAAATAAGCGATCATAATTTTGTATTTTTGACAACTTCAAAGTACAAGGGGCGCAACTCTGAAATTCTATTTTCGAAGTTCGTTGCATACCTTCTCTCTCACTCTCAAGATAATGACTATTAGTATGAGCGGAACTGCACGATTAGCACGAAGCGAACGTCGAAAATCGAATATTGGAGAATAGGACCTGACATTGACAATTTGAAATTAACGTCGGTTTTTTTTTCTATAGAGAAAAGACAAAGGGATAAGTGTGTATTCTGTGATAGTATTGGAGTTAGGCCCTTTTAGAATAAACACAAATTAATAAATTAAATACAAGCCCTAGCGAAAAAATTAAACTGTCAGCATGTTCATTTTTTCAAACAAAATACAGAGAACCATTAAAATTATAAGCTCAGAAATATGAAATGTTGTCAATTGGTATACTTAAGTGAAGTACATACATACATACCGTCACGCCTCTTTCCGACAGGGGTAGGCAGAGACTACTTTGTTCCACTTGCTACGATCCTGACATACCTCTTTCGCTTCATCCACATTCATCAATCTCTTCATACATGCTCATCGGTTTCGGGTACTCTTGACCTGACCTATTAAAGTGGAGTTATTGTTAATAAATAGCTACCTGTGCATAAGTGCCAATGATGTCACAGTTGAACGCTCTCCCGAGCCAGTGCACCTGCTGTTCCACGGAGCCCTGGCCCATGACGGTGGGTATGAACATGACGTAGTGCAGCGTAAGCGGGGACCCGTCTCCCAAGATGGCCGACCCGAGGGAACCGCCTAGCACCTCTCTGTAGCAAAAAAAGGCATTTTTGCGGGTGGCAACACTTTTTTTGACGTGATAACGTTTTATAAATCGATGAACGCCGGCTACACTCACGAAAAAGCATTAACTATTGCGTTACGTTCCGCGTGACGTCAGAGTATGCAAACGAGGGGCAGTACGCTAGGCCCGTCTTCCCTTAGACGATGAGAGCGGGTGGCAAGACCTGGTGCAAAGTCCGTTAAGATCGCTAGCACTATCTCACTCGCTAATGCTGGCGCCAAGTCGCAGTCCTTGTGCTGCTGTCTTCCCGCGTGAAGAGTAAGACAACCGGTGAAATTACTGGCACATAAGGTATACCATCTTAGTTGTAACCTTGTAACCCTTGGTGCGCGAGTCCGACTCGCGTTTCGCCAGTTTTTAAATGCAGGAACCGTCATAGACTTTGTAAGCAATTACTTGATTGACTATGCATGCATGCATAGCATACCCAAAATTTAAATTATTCTGATAGGCCAGCAGTTCCGATTGATATCGCGTATGTGTTATACATTAACCTTACTCTCACGGGTCATGGTCTCATGGTCAACCCACCCGAATCGTATATGCGTTTTCGTGGCTTTCGCTCAGTGACCAAGCTCAGCTCCAAAGTAACCAAAAAGTTCGACAAATAATACTATTTCTGTGGTGTAGGTACCGAACTATTTTGCCGACTTGGATGCTTCAAACTATATGACTGTAAAAGCGGTTTCGCACTACGTCCGATCCGAATCCGACCTGAACCCGTGAAAATATGGTCCGTAGTAGCCGTCGAACTATTTCTATGGTAATTTACGCACTACGACGGAAAGAAATCGTATGACGGAAATCGGATCTAGTGCGTAAATTACCATAGAAATAGTTATACGGCTATTCATCTTCCTAGTGTTTTTCCAGGCATTTGCCACGAATCAGTGAGCCTGGGGTCCGCTTTGACAACCTAATCCCAAGATTTGTCGTAGGCACTAGTTTTTAGGGTTCCGTAACCAAATGGCAAAAACGGAACCCTTATAGATTCGTCATGTCTGTCTGTCCGTCTGTCTGTCTGTCTGTCTGTCCGTCCGTATGTCACAGCCACTTTTTTCCGAAACTATAAGAGCTATACTGTTGAAACTTGGTAAGTAGATGTATTCTGTTAACCGCATTAAGATTTTCATACAAAAATAGAAAAAAAAAACAAATAATTTTGGGGTTCCCCATCATATTTAGAACTGAAACTCAAAATTTTATTTATTATTTTATGGATAGGTCTTCAAAAATGATATTGAGGTTTCTAATATATTTTTTTTCTAAACTGAATAGTTTGCGCGAGAGACTTCCAAAGTGGTAAAATGTGTCCCCCCCCCGTAACTTCTAAAATAAGAGAATGATAAAACTAAAAAAAATATATAATCTACATTACCATGCAAACTTCCACCCAAAATTGGTTTGAACGAGATCTAGTAAAGTAAGTAGCTTTTTTTTTATTTAATATTTGTCTGTCTATAAAAAAACCAATATAAAATGATCTCACACTGCCTACATTTTGCTTAAGAGGGCTCTGCTAAGACTAGATTTTATAATAACTTGGCGAATTTGTACGGAGCCCTCAGTGCGCGAGTCCGACTCGCACTTTTCTTAAGTTAAAATAGTTCTACAGCTACTACTGACTATATTTTCACGGGTTCGGATTGGACCTAGTGCTAATCGCTCTAAAGGTTAAAGATCACTCACTGATAGTTCTCCATCCCCGTGTTCTCTTCCTCCTGCATCCTGCGGATCAACTTGAACAGGTAGCAGGCTTTCTTGACCGCCAGCTCGTACTTATCCTTGTGGCTCAGATACACGGACGGCACATCCTCCGTATGAATGCCTTCTCTGAGCACCACTTCCTCTGAAACAAGCCCAGATTTAATTTATGGCTCAAACTTAACTACAACCACACGCTGGTGCATTTCAAACCCTGCTGGCTTATTACGTAACTCGCTCGCGATCGTAATCGTGTTCATTTTGACAGTTCATGTATGGGCTGACAATTGGCATCAGATTCAAACTTTCGCGATTTTCACACATTATTTATTATTATTATAAGACAACAGTTGTTTACGTGATTAAGTCCCGTTGTCTTATAATAATGTAATTGGCATCACAATCAGCTAGCTGTCACATTCATACAAGAACTGTCAAAATGAACACGATGGCGATTGCGAGCGAGTTACGTAATAAGCCAGCTGTACGGGTCCATTTTCAAAGCTGTGTACATACGAGTACATTGCGCGAGCTCCTAGAACGACATACGGGTTTCGAGTACCATCGGAGGATTCAAGTTCATACCCTGTGTCTTCGTCTTGTGAGTCTTCGAAGGTTGCGTTTGTCCGGATGTCGAAGGTCAACAATATGGGGATTTGATGAGGATAAGCCAAAGGAAGAAAGTTGGAACAGAGACGTCTCTAGCCCTTGTGGCGCCCGTGTGCAACCAGTACCCTGGCGCCATAACACGGGCGCAGGGTCTTTGAGAGCGCCGGCGCCGCGAGCGACGCATCTTTGCAGGTGTCGCATTAGAGGGCGCTCGGCGCCCCCTTAGAGCCGGCGCCCGTGTGCGCCGCACACCCTGCACCATAGGTAGGTAAAGACGCCTCTGAGTTGGAAGTTGTGTTTATGCATTTGTGCGTCACTGGCGCTAGCTACTCGTGTGACGTAACAGTTTATGTATTCTATGTCTAAGTGGCGCTAGGTTCGCTACAAGAGTGAGTAAGTAACACAGTAAGACAGACCCGAAGGTCTTTTTAAATGCTATAGCAAAGTATGAGACAGTATACCGACTGCAACTGTTCAACTTGCTAGCCAACAACCCTGATAGCTTAGACTGTTGAATTTTTATTACTGTTGCCGCTATAACAACAAATACAAAAAATAGATATATTTTTATAAATGTCTATCTATGCAAGTATGCAATATAAACTGACCTCACACTGCCTACATTTTGCTTAAAAGTAGGGCTCAGCTAACACTGGGTTTTACATTCATTTGCTGAATTTGTACGGAACCCTCGGTTCGCGAGTTCGACACGCACTTGGCCGGTATTTCTATTCGGATTGCGCCTAGGGCCTTAACCCCAGGTCAATAAACCCTAATATGTAATGAGTGGCGTTAATGAACCCATGTATTCCAACATGCAATTAATTAGTACGCTTATCATTTATCAATTCTTATTCATATGAACACTGTCGTTATCTATTGTTAACAGCAGACAGAAGCCACATTTAATAGGTATAAAAACAAAAAACTTAAAGGTATGTAGGTACCTATTATAGTAGATTGTACACCGAGGGGACAAAGCACTGTATTATGTCACGGGCGCGATATTGAATCCTGAGCGCAGCGAAGGACTCTAGATTTAACTCCCGAGCGAAGCGAGGGTGTTATGAGTTAATTCCTGAGCGTAGCGAGGGAATTAAGATTGAGTCCTGAGAGGAGCGAAGAATTTAAGCGCACCCAAGACATAAACAGTTTTATATCCGAGGAGTATACTCTACTTTTCTCACCTTTTGCGAGACAATAAAAACCAAGGCAACTAGAGAAAGAATTTCATTTTAACAACTATAGGTAAAACAAAATTAAAAGTAAAAAATATTATTTGAGACATTATTCCAGTTGTAATATTTTTATTTGGAATCTTAGGAGTTCTAATGCGTACCTAACTATATCACAGCGCCAGCAAACACTCGCGGCTTTTGTTTTATTTGAAATTTGTTTCATTCGTTTGAAAATCGAACGCCGCCGCTTGCCGTGGCATGGCCATCTCGATTTTCAGAGCCGTGCGATTTTTACGAAATTAGACTTTAAGTGTATGACAATAAGAACTATGAGAAGTGAGATTCATATTACTAACCGGCGGGTTATAATGAAATTCAGTACAATATTACTACCCGGCTAAAGCCAAGGGCTGTAATGAGTTACTTTGAGTAAGGTTTACATGATATATAATTAGCCATTGTTGAGCAGGTGGTGTGAAAAGTAATTTATGTTCGCATAATCAGGCCTTTGATCATTAATACTCTAGCTAGATTTTTTTTTCTACATTTCTGTCTAATTTTATTTTCTTCTAGATTTTTTCTCTGCAATTTTATTATTTTTTAATATTTTGTGATGTCGTTTCACACCGGTGACGTCGCGCGTCTGTTGTGCTAAAACATCGCACAAATAGACTTTTAGATTTAGAACTGTTTTGCCGGCACACTCTCGAGCGGCTGATGTTATACCTAATTAGAATCCACTAGCTTCGTCTGCGTAGAATTAGCAATTGACATGTATGTATATGGCTATCCTCCGGGAACTAGGTACCTATGCCATTTTCCGGGATAAAAAGTAGCCTACATTTTAAGAGGCTGACAACACCTAATTTTGCTGAAATTGATGTTATTTAAGCACTTTTTTAAGAAAAACTACACACAAAAAAAATATAAAAAAAATATAATGTTAATTTTCATCATATTTCAAACACGCTAGACGGACTCAATACATAATTGAACAAAATCGGCTCGATAGAAAATAATTGCAAAGATTGGTCTTAAAATCATCATTAAACGGTTATATGTCTTTATTTTTTCGACGTATGGGTCTGCAATTAAAAACATGAAGTCAACATATTCATACCTACACGGCTAACGAGTCATATTTCACAAATAATCCATACTTTTTTTTATTTCTTCTTATTTGTGTCTTATTTGCAAGATTTTAGACGCGCGCCAAGCTGCCGGAATAGTTTCTTCTCTTTCACTCACAGGCATGCGAACCGTATGTGTGAAGAGTGGCGCTGCTCAAGGTCATTTGCTGTTGACAGCGCCTTAATCTAGTGTACCAGCTATCTTCGTTCCAAATTTTATCTAAGTCCGTCCCCTAGTTTTTGCGTGAAGAAGGAACAAACATACACACTCACTCACTCACATCGTCACAGCGTCACAAACTTTCGCATTTATAATATTAGTAGGAAGTAGGATAGGATTGAAATGATATATGGGAAACTATTAATTTTAATAAGTAGCATTTTTGTTAAATTCACGTGCGTTAAATAACTTACACACCTACCTTAGGTAGGTACGCCGATTTAGTTAAATACAAAAATATATATAATACACCAACATCCATCACTCACAGTATGAGTTTAAGGACATTGCAATGACACATCACATGTATTTTGACGTGACAACGTCTTATAAATTGGTTTGCCGGGTGACACTTCAAGAAACTGCGTTACGCTCCGCTCACGTTTTGCGCTCACAATGAGAGCGAGTGAGAGGCACGCGGGCATGGTTAGCCCGCCTAAGAGCGAGAGAGACAGACATAAAAAGTGAAAGGCACGCGTCCCTTCCACTCGAGCACAGTTAGCCCGCCTAAGAGCGAGAGAGAGAGAGTGAGAGAGATAGGCATACACACCGGTTCATGTCTTGCGCTTCTATTTCGCTTAGGCGCCTGCATACAAGTTTACACGTCCTTCTTCCTACTATACGAATGAATATTCACATTAAAATTATTTTACCACTCAAAGTCGTTGTCACGTAAAACTTTCGCCCGTATACCGACTTTTTTTTTTATCTAAATTATTTACGTCCTTTGCATATTTAGGTATGTACCTATTAAAAATATACAGAATGAGCAAGACTACCAAAATTTTGGTAATCTATTTCGATGATAGATACTTTTTCCAAACTTTTATTACATAGTTTTGAAAATAAACCACGCAGATAGGTACCTATTTAAGGCAGGTAAGTTAAGTACATACTATACTACGTAGCTAAATGTTTTGACGTATGATAATTGATAAAAAAAATCATAAATGTTTTTAAGCAGAGGTTATGGTTACGCTCAGGGTTACGACACAGAATAAACTTTTAAAACGATTTGAAAATATTCGAAATGAACAATAGATGTTTTGTTTAGTTTAAACAACACTAAAATGAATCCCTCATCACCCGCCTAGCACGAGAGAGCGCAAGTCGCGTCAGGCGCGAGATAGATTGCCCGTCTTTTTCTTACTGTTCATTCTAGAAAGAGACGGTGGACGGGAGATGAGGCTCTCAATAACAACACAATTTTCTGGTATAAAAACCATGTCCTTCCCCTGAACTGAAACTATGTATACCAAATTTCAACTAAATCAGTCCAATAGTTTAAGCGAGAAAAGGACAGGAAGGAAGGTTAATTAAGACAGACAGATAGACAGCCAGAGTTACTTTCACATTTATAATATTAGTAGGGTTAGATATAGTCCAATCAAGTAGTTGTATATGTGTCATATGAATTGTTTGTAACTCTTTGTGAGGTCATAGTTGACACAATTGAATAACGTCATATTTTTCTTGCCACTTGTTACTGTGATAACAGCGTATACCGACTTTAGTTTTCTGGGCCAAAGTTCATTTGAGAAGGCCATGCTTACATCCTACTAATATGTATTATAAATGCGAAAGTTTGTGACTATGTGATGATGTGACGATGTGACGATGTGAGTGAGTGAGTGTGTGAGTAACTAGGGGACGGATTTAGATAAAATTTGGAACTAAGATAGCTGGTACCCTAGATTAAAACATAGGCTACTTTTTATCCCAGAAAATAGCATATTTCCTGGGGGATAGCCATAGACATGTCAATTGCTAATTCTACGCAGACGAAGTCGCGGGCAGAAGCTATAAAACATATTTTTTAAATGTTGTGCACAAAATGATACCTATTTCAAAGCTTATTTTCTGTATGACACTTCAATTTAATTTAATGATTTGTTATGTCTGTAAGAGAATACTATTACATTAGTATAAAGCAGTTTAATGAAGTGAAGTTAATATTACTAATATACCATTTCTATATAGGAACTTTTCTTAAAAAAAATGCATGTTTTGTCTGTGTGTGGCAAACATTATCTAAGTTTGACTTGAATAAGTTGACACTATACATACATTTATTTGCCTGTGTGCATTTGTGTTGTCCTGTATTCATCATTTTCATGTGTTTTATGTACAATAAAGAGTTATACATTATTAGGATATTTCTGACCATTGTCTTAAACGGAAAGTAATCATTTTAGAACAGCCCATATGCAATGGGACAAATTCATAAGAAACTTTAGGCTTGAGTAGATTGTTATGTGCATGACACTTAGATTAAGTTAACTATTTCATGGGTTAAATAAAATTAATTATGCAAACAGGTTAATGCAGGGCATTGTTGAATCATCAAGGTATTAGTTTAAATTTATATATGAAAGGTGAGTCTTTCATAAATGATGAAATTTTCATATTTATTAATTTATTTATTAATGAATTAATTTATTTTCTGTAGAAAAAATGGTAGAGTATGATGAAGAGAAAGACTAAAGTTCTGATTTTTGAACTGATCAAATCTATAGTGTCGTGTGTGTAGGTAGTATAAAGTAGTTTATTGATGTTTAGGTTTTATGAGTTTATGTATTATATTCGGTAAAGTTATGTATTGTGGCTCTCAGTGTTTGCAATTTTAAACTCACTCGTCCATCCCTAATGTAATACTCCTTTCATCCACTCAAAGGTTGACTGGAAGAGATCCCTTAAAGGGATAAGTCCGCCTTTGTGCATGTATCTCATTGTTTGTCAATTGTATTTGTCTTGTTTATTTTGCACAATAAAGAGTTTACATACATACATACATAGTGTCTATTATGAAAATGAGGATAAGTGTCTTTATTTCTTGTTTTCATAAAAGTACAAATAAATTTTGTTACAACATACCTACCCAACACATCATTATAATGATGATAAAACACAAACAGTAACTAATACTTACACTAAGAAAAAAGTAGCACATATAATTATATGCCACTTTTCATAGAAATTAATGTTACACAGTTATACAGTAAATTTTAAGATACACAAGTTTTGCTAAGTTTACATATAAATATAATATAGTTTTGTCACAAGAATAGTGAACTAATTGTTAAGAAATTGTGGAAAGACAATTATGTGTAAGTATATCCAAAGAATCATGCATCACTTGAGTGTTTGGCTAAAGTCAAAACTTGAGATCTAAGCAGTCATTAAGTTCTTAGTAATTGCAAAGAAATTACCTCGTTTCCTCCTCTCTTCTGTTTTTTGGGCACCTCCATCGATTACGTTCGTCAATTCCGTAATATCAAAAGTGCAATTGTCCCTTTCTCTTTGGAGATCGGGATTAATTTTCCGTGAATCCGTCATTTTTGTTTATTAACGTACACTAACAACAGCACGTCTGTCTACGTGAAAGGTCCCACGGCTACTAACTATTAACTAACTCAAGAAACGCAACGATACAGTCATACAGTGCGGTGGATGACTTGGGTTGAGTTGAGATGATAAAATCCACAAGTTTTCGTCCGTTAATCGTGGCGCGTGTAGCTTGCTCTGCTCGCAAAAACGAGTTTGTCGCTGAAGTCTTGACGCTCGCAATTCAAGTTATCGTCATGATATCTTACTTTACTACTATAATTAGCAACTATTGTCTATCAATTACGGAATTACGATTTGTACCGATAAGAAACGGAAACTAATGAACACTGGACAGTAGTACATAATACAACTTTGTTTATATCTTAAAATGATAATAAAGCGACCTTCTATTATTTTACAATCGTTTTGCGTAATATAAATATTAGTTATTTAAGAATCTACACAGTTTCGAAGCCCAAGAGAAAAAAAATTAGTAAAGTAAACAATAAAAAATTGAAAAGATAGAGACGTTATTCAGTAGGCTTATTGTCTAACTCGCTCGCAATCGCCATCGTGTTCATTTTGACAGTTCTTGTATGAATGTGACAGCTTGCTGATTCCGATGCCAATTGTCAGCCCATATGTGAACTGTCAAAATGAACACAATGGCGATTGCAAGCGAGTTAGACAATAAGCCTAGGACTGCATTTTTCTGAGGTTTTTCCCCATTATTTCCGTGGTTTTACCGACAATTTCATCTATATCCACATATTTTATAGTTTATGTTAATATCAAATGCTTTATTTTAGGTTAAAACTATAGTTAAGTTAATATAAATTTAGACGTTAAATTGATGCAAAAGTTGTGTAACATTCATGTAACATTTAATAAATAAATTTTAGGAACCGAATTCTTGTTTGCTGGTGACCATATTCCAAATACGCCTTTGATACATTGACATTGACAATGACATATTAAAGACATATTTTATAATTTTTTAACTTATTACTGACATTACTGTTGTTTCGATCCTAAGACGTTTTTATTGCTCTCGTTTTATTTTCTCTCCTTATATAATATATAAATAGTAACAAATATTATATCGTATAATATTTTCTTTAAATTCCAATATTGATTTCATTATCGATAAACACCGATACAAAGAACCTTCGTTTTCACTACTACTAATCTTGTAATCTGTGCGTATTACTAAAAACTAAGATCGAAATGAACGAATCGATTTATTTTGTGATGTAAAACTTTTTGTAAATCGTATGTAAAGCACACGAACCTTATTCTCTTTCCGTTAAAATTAATATTAAAATTCACGTTTTAAAAAGTCCTGTAATCGACTTGAGAATCGTACAGTTTTTATCGATTGTGAATCCATCACTACGCAACTCGCGCCGCCATATTTCTTTCTTGTATGCGTTGGAGCTCACTCCGTCAAGATGAGGTTAGTTCTCGAAAATAATTTAAAAAAGCATTGAAATACCAAGAAATTTACGATACTAGTGAATTATTCAAATGATTTTGCAGCTAAGAAATGTGTTTACGTGGTTAAATTGGGCGTTAAGACCGTGTTTTGCCATACTCGTTATCGGTGTACCGTCGAGCCATGTGGCCTCACATCATATTTCTTTATTTTCAGTTCCTTAAAGCTGCAGAAGAGGCTTGCAGCCTCTGTTATGAGATGTGGCAAAAAGAAGGTGTGGTTGGATCCCAACGAAATCAATGAAATCGCCAACACCAATTCCCGTAAGTTGTCGGTCACTCGATTTCTTTTTAGCGTGGTTTCACAACTAATGTCAACTCATTTTTTTTCGAACATTGTTTTATTTACGTTTCAATTAATGCATTGCGTACTGTTTTCCTCCAACAATATTTTTTAAAACGTCGAGATTCCTAAAAATATAGTGTTTCTTCAAACTGAAATGTTGCAAACCTTTTGCTTAGCTCATATGGCTCATGGCTTGTACTCATCACATTTCAGGACAGAACATCCGTAAGATGATCAAGGATGGTCTGGTGATCAAGAAGCCCGTGGCTGTGCACTCGCGCGCCCGCGTCCGCAAGAACACAGAGGCCCGCAGGAAAGGCCGTCACTGTGGCTTTGGTAAACGGAGAGGTACAGCCAATGCTCGGATGCCACAGAAGGTGAGACTTGAGTAAATACTCAATGTTGAAGATACCATCAGTCATTATCATCGGAATGGAATATAGACCACAATTACCAATGAACCCTCCGATATAGATATTATGCAGTTGCATGCATTATGATCATGGGTAGACTAAAGAAAGGTGATAATGTCTGATGTGGAACTTCTTTAAATTGGTTATTGAGGAAACTAATTTATTATTCTCAATTACAATTTTTAAATTGTGTTACAATACTTAGTATTTTGGTGTTAATTGTCCCATAAAATTTAAGTAAAGTAAGTAAGCAAACTATATATTGTGCAAAATCAACATGACAAATACAAAAAAAAAATATAAAAATTGTAAATTATGTTTGAACTGATCATACATTCTGTAGCCCGTTTAATTTTTTTCTAAGATTAGTTTTTTGAAGGTATAAAAAAGTATGAAAAGTTAGTTTATCAAGAAAAAAATCAGTGCATTGGCTCCGATTTTACCCAAACCTTTCCTTGCTCCAGGAACTTTGGGTCCAAAGGCAACGGGTACTCCGTAAGCTGCTGCTTAAGTACAGAACAGCCAAGAAGATTGACAGGCATCTGTACCACGCCCTGTACATGAAGGCGAAGGGTAATGTGTTCAAGAACAAGCGTGTGTTGATGGAGTATATCCACAGGAAGAAGGCTGAGAAGGCTAGGACTAAGATGCTTAGGTGAGCTGACTTAATTATCTAAACTAAGAGTCTGTCTCACCACTCACTATGATTCCGTCTCTATTTATTACTACGAAACAGACGGAGACATCATCATAAATAACTGACAGTTAAGGAGTGGTGAGACAGGCCCTAAGGATAGCCTAATATAAAAATGTGTGAGGTTTGTAATAAAACTGACGATTTAATCCATATTCTGGTGGAGTGCGACTGGTATAAGCGTGCTAGAGAGAAGAACCTAAACAAGCATATTTATTTATTTACAGCCTTTCTATCAGGTTACTTGTTACTCCCAGAAACCTGTGTGCCTTCTGGCAAAGGCCTCCCCCAGTCTTTGTCTGCCCCTATTTCTTTTGTGTCCTCAGGGGGACCATGTGGTGATGGTCTTGCTCCACTTGTCCGGTCCTCTTATTGTATGGCCGGCCCATTTCCACTAGAGGAGTTTCATTCTGTACACTACATCCGCCAGTTTTGTTTTATCTCTTTGATCTATGTTACTTATCCTATCCATCCTTCTCTTTTTCAAGATACTTCATTCAATGGCTCATTTACTTACTTTGAGCCTCTCACAATTTTTCTTAGACAGTGCCCAAGTGTGGCACCCATATGTAAAAATTGGCAGGATACAGGTGTTGAATAATTTTCTTTTTATCTTCATACATGTTTGGTCATTCTTCATTATTTCTTTCAATGACCAGTATCTTTTCCAAGAATTTCCGATCCTTCTATCGATTTCCTTAGTCATTGAGTCGTGAGGGGAGATGAGTTGCCCCAGGTAGTTATATTCTGTCACATATTCAATACTATTATTATTTATACAGATTGTTTCGGCTGCGTTATTGTTAGTCATGGCTTTTGTTTTTTGAGCGTTCATCTTGAGTCCCACCTCTCTGCTGGCCATGTCGAGGTTTTCTACCATGTGCTGAAGTTCTTCGGCAGATGTGGCAAAGATGACTATGTCGTCCACGAATCTGAGGTGGGTGAGATTTTCCCCATTGATATTGATACCCTTATGTGTCCAGTCAATATTTCGGAAAACCTCTTCTAGGACGGCTGTGAATAATTTTGGTGACAATGGGTCACCCTGTCTGACTCCTCTTTGGATTTTTATCTTTTCACCTTCAAACATGCATAATGGTGGAGTAAATGTTTTGCTGCTTGCCCTTCGTTGGACAAAGCTCTTAGGATACACAAATTTGTGCAGCATTCCTTCATAACCAGAGCATCACCAAACATAGTCACCCCTGTGTACTAAAGAAAATATAACATACGGAAGAAATACTCTTAATTATTATAATTATTCTGATTTTAGTATTGTTGTTGTAACCACAATAAAAATACATAATCTGTGCAAATTTCAACTGTCTAGCTATTACGGTTCTTGAGATCTAGCTCGGCGAATGGTAGCCATGAAAAAGTGCTAAAATATCACGTTTTTTGTATGGGAGCCCCCCTTAATTATTATTATTATTTTGTTTTTAGTATTTGTTGTTATAGTGGCAACAGAAATACACAATCTGAAAATTTCAACTGTCTAGTACGGTTCTTGAGATACAGCCTGGTGACAGAGGGAGGGACGGACGGACAGCGAAGTCTTAGTAATAGGGTCCCGTTTTTACCCTTTGAGTGCGGAACCCTAAGAATGACTTAATTACATATCAGTTCTGTACACTACTCATATAACATACAACAGTTCATTTCCTTATGTTTTTCACCTATATACATCAGTTGGATCTGCTACATATAACAGCCTAGAGCCTGTAGCTCAGACTAATTGTTATTGCACTGATTTTAATAAACACATTGAAAAGGCCTTGATGAGATATAATTAATTTTAATTGTAAATTTAGTGTACAGAGACAGGAGCCATTGGTTGGCTAGAAGGCAGGGCGCTATTGTTGCCGCTGTTATTATACTAAGTATATTATTGTTGGTGTTACCAACAGAGCCTAGTTGTGGTTTAAAACTATAGTGCTTCCATTTTCTTCATATCTCTCGGCATTCTTCGTTTTTCATATGATTAGATGTCAATAATATGAAAAACGAAGATTGCCGAGATATATTAAGGATCTTGAAGTACTGTAGTAAGATGTTGAATGTACCCTATCACATTAAACTTTTAATTAGTTGCGAAAGTTATTAAATTATTTACTTTTTTATCTAATTTGAAATTTCAAAAAGTGGCTTGGCTTCTTGTTGGCTTCACCAATTAACTTGCAAAAATATAGTTATAAAATACTTGTAAAATTGTTATTTGTATTCATTTGAAGGCTTACTCACCTGTTATGGGTGGTGTAGGGATATAGCACGCATCTCGGAATGATGAGGATCCGGGTTTGATTCCAGGCCATAACTTTACTTATCGGATTTTTCTGTTCTAATTTCCAGTGTCGTTTAGAAATTTTATAAAAACTAAGGTCATTTCATTTTTAACTGTCCTATTTGGTAAACAAAATTCTAACATCAAACTTTCTCATTTTTGTTATTTTTTAACTATTTCATCGTAAATAAAGGAACTGGAGACAAAGTATCTGCAAAATAAATGTACAGAATATTGCTTCGGGTTTATTTGATAAAATAATACACCTTATTCTTTACAAAAATTTGTACATTGATGTTAGAATTTTGTTTACCAAATAGGACAGTTAAGAATGAAAAGACTAACCCCCTTATTCATAAACGCACTATAGGCCTCAGCTAAGTTAGTAATCGTTTGTCCTTATCTGTGAAAGGTAAATGTCAAAGTGACAGATAAGGACAAACGATTACTAAGTTAACAGAGGCCTATAGTGCGTTTATGAATAAGGGGGTTAGTATCATTTAGTACGAAGGTTGATTTAGAAGAGGACTATTTTCAGCCGCCTAAATTTCGGCGCCTAAAAAGGCACCGTATAAACACTTTCGGCGTCGAAAGCGTTTATAGCTTATTACGTGACTCGCTCGCAATCGTCATCGTGTTCATTTTGACAGTTCTTGTACGAATGTGACAGCTAGCTAATTCCGATGCCAACTGTCAGCCCATACGTGAACTGTCAAAACGAACACGATTACGATCGCGAGCGAGTTACGTAATACGCCTGCTGGTTTATACATTGCCTTTTTTTAGGCGCCGAAATTTAGGCGGCTGAAAATAGTCCTCGTCTAAATCGACCTTGAAAGCCACAAATTCCTTACTCTTACAAATTAGTGTCATTCAACTGTTTCAGCGACAACACGAACTTGATATGATCATAGGCAAAACCTATAGTATAGAACATTTTTGTAAACTATAATTTTAATTCCAGTGACCAAGCTGAGGCGCGTCGTAACAAGGTGAAGGAGGCGCGCAAGCGTCGCGAGGAGCGCATCGCCGCCAAGAAGGAGGAGCTGTTGCAGACCTTCGCGCGGGAGGACGAGGCCGCCGTCACCGCCAAGAAGTGAAGCCTTTGTTAATAATAAAAAAATATCCAATAAACTCGTTGGATGCATCTGGGTTTTTTATTTTTTCCCTGAGCCTGAGCCTCTAGTGTAAGTTTTCGCATATGAAAACGTCTCGAAAGCGTTCACGTAAACGTATCAATTACTATGGAAAAATTGGCAGCGCCACTTGCGGATCGAAACGGCAACAAACTGTTCCATAGTATTTGATATTTTAACGTTAAACGCGGTCTAGACGTGTTCTGTGACCGAAACCTTACACTAAGGCCTCTTTGTAAACCGGATACGGACAAGTATCCGGTGCGTGTACTCACATCCATTGTGTGCCATACACCACCGCGAGTCCGGCAAATAAAACGGTCCGTCGTTGTCCGGTGAAAATACCGGACGTCTACAAGAGGCCTAAGCCGGTTTTACAGAATCACGCGCAGATATACGAATTTTATGATTAGGTACTCTGAGATCACACACGACAGGCGTTGACGCCGTTGACGGTCATCCAGTATAACAAGCGCGCTCCACGGTAAAATTATTAGCCAGAAAGCGAAAACTATATTTGTCTCTGTCGATCTCGTAATGATGGCAAAGGTACACAATCCGTATGAGCGAGAGAACTGGTTTTGATTGTACGCACATAATTATTGTCAGCACCGCGATAGTAATGATTCGTAACAACAAAGTTGAATGAAAGTTTGACAGTCCGATTTGGTCAGTCGAGTGTGTTCTCGCTACTCACTCTTAGACTATGTTGATTTATTAATTATTTAATTCGCGGTCTGGACGTCGACAAAACGCGTCGCGTCTATCAAATAGCTCAATAAATTGCAGAATAATCAGTGACATTAGTACCTACGGTTAACCATGTGCGAAGTCAACAAAGATTTGCAGAACGAGAGGGACAAATGCACATTCGATGTGAAGGCCCTAACTGCTTTTATAGATGGAGGGCCTGAAAGGACTTTGGAGCGTAAATACAGAGGTAAACATTATATAGCCCTGGATCTGCGATTTTTTGAACCGGGACAGAAACTTGATAGTGACGCCTCTCCCTAGCACTTGAGGTAGGTACATAGGTAATTACCTAAGTATTTGAAATGTTAATGATTTTGGCGCCCCCCGAAACTGCTCCCCGGTTTGCCCTCTCTTAGACCCGAGGCTGGTTAATTTAATATAGTAATATTGGTAATAGAACTACTGAAGTGGCAAATAGATTTATTTATTTTTTGGAAATTATGTTACGATTTATCCGTCAAAATAAAATTGTAGAGATAAAGTGTATGAATAGGTAGGTATATTGTGTTACAGATGCACTTTTATAGTATTTTATCAGAAATACTTAATTAAAGAATGTGGGAATGACATACGATTAATTTAATTAGGTATATTGGTCAAACCTTGGTAAATAAAATAAACAGTAGGTACTTTATTGGATAAAGTCCTGTCATGCTTTATTTACATATTTAAGTCACTGAACTATTTGTGCGTGAATAATAAACATTACATAGTTATATAAATAAACATTGGTCAAAGAATGATATTTGTGTGCGTCTTTCGCAAAAAACATTTTGGCTTACTACTCGGCTACGACACGTGCAAGACAGCCAAGTCTCTGCGACGTCTATATTATCAGGCGTCGGCAAGTGGTTTTAGATGGGGTCCGGATATAGTGAGAATTTTTTAACAAGATCCAGTAAAATATACCTCATCCACGTATTAATTGATACTTGGTGTTATACCAAGTATCAAATGGTATACAATACATTACAATTTACAATATTTGGTGGTCCGAGGTTCGACCTAACGCGGTCCGCCTGTTGCCAACAACAATATTTCGCACAGGCTTCGCTGTCTTGCATGTGTGGTAGTGGAGTATGTAGCAAAATACAAGCTTTATGTTAATTGAAAAATGTAGTGCAAAAAATGACGAAAACATTTCAGAGTACAAGGCCTGTGGTCATTATTTGTATAACCACAATCCCGCTAACAGGTGGGGCCAATGACCTCGAGTCGGTCACTCGTCGGGTCAACCTTTTCCGAATTTAGATATTCGAATTTCGTGCTATCTCTTTCGCACCTGCACTGCCTTACGGAGCCAGAAACTAGAAAAATTCGAGCCCCAACTACAAACGAAACCTAGCCCGGACGCTCCCCGGACGCTCTCTGCCCGCCTAGCACGACAGCGCACAAGAGTCGCGTCGCGCGCGAGATAGATTACCAGTCTCTTTCTAGAACAAACAGTAAGAAAAGGACGGGCAATCTATCTCGCGCGCGACGCGACTCTAGTGCGCTGTCGTGCTAGACGTGCTGAAGACAAATCCGGGGAAACCCGGACGGATGGCAGCCCTACATAGATGTGAGGGTCACAATTTTTGCGTAGGCAGCGCGTACAAATTGTAGTGCGTCACCTTCCCGTTGCTTACCGTGGCCTAAGCTGGCGACACCCTGCCAAAAATTAAGTCTAAGGCTAGACCTTAATGACTATAATAAAATTTTTAGAAAAGATAATGCTGGGGGAGAAGGAACTGACGGAGGGGGTGCCAGAAGAGTACCTCAGCCACAAGGAGCGGTACAACGAAGGTATCAGGAAGTCCGTCATCGTGTTCCAACTGGTCCGAAAGCTGCAGGAAGAAGGCCGCTCAAATATTACTAACTACAGGTAGGTACGTCTTACGCAGTCCTGTATGAAAGCTTAGCGAAAATAATTTTTAACCCATGTCATTGGAGCCGAAAGACGTCCACTGCTGGACATAAGCGTCCCCCAAGGCTCTCCACTCGGACCGGTCCTGTGCCTTCCGCATCCACCGCGATCCCGCGATCCTGATCAGGTCGTGGCCCCATCTTGTTGGAGGCCTACCAACAGGTCGTCTCCCGGTCCGCGGACGCCATTCGAGAACCTTCGTTACGAAAATCATATTCCCTGATTTAATTAAACTTCAAATTGGCTTTTCATATTCATATACAGCTATCGCCTGGCCTTTCACCCTTATACATTTTGTATGATAACGAACAATGGATGTCTTCCTCTGGCTTCACGCTCGAAGTTCAACGCCTAGGCACGCCTTGATATACCTAAAACTAACTTAATCCTCAGACATAATTGTTTAATCTGTAACGGGTATAATTTGTCTTTTGTCGAGGTCGACATTATATCGAATGGTGGTTCTTTGTCAAAGTGGTAGTTACAGAAAGAAAAAAATATATAACAAGTTTATCGTCATGAAGATTTAGTTGACATAATTACAAGAAAAAATACCTACTGATAATTTAGTAGAAACTTACAACAGTCTTCTTGCGACTTGACGACGTGCGAAATATTGTTACATGTTAGACAAGAAAAACTGGTACAAAAGGTCATTCTTAGAATAGACATATTGTAGGTATGTCTAGAGAAGGAATTTACATAAACCTAATATGAGTTTAGCGATGTCAGTGTCAGTCGCTTCGCCTTCGAATTTAGAAAAACTCTAAAAACAGCAACTAAGTGTTATTACAAAAAAGTTAAACACGAGTCTAAAAAATAATCTATTGCAAAATCAACCTTAATTCAATGGATTAATTTTTAGACACGCGTTCAACGTCTGTTTAACTTTTTTTTGTAATAACACCGCTAAAATTTGAAGCGTTTAAAATTAAAGTTAAAGCTGCGTTTACAATTTGAAGTCTCTAGTAATTAACACCGAGACAGAAGCTTTATTACATAACTACTTAGCTTCTGCCCGCGTCTTCGTTCGCGTAGGTAGAAATAGCAATTGACATGTACAATGGTATAATATTTCCTACGTTCTAAGTCTCAGACGCTTTTGCCCAGGGACGTGATGAACGGGCTGCTGGGGTCTTCGAGCATGAAGGACGGCTCGGCCCTAGGGCTCCATTACATCATGTTCATGCCGGCCATCATCAACCAGGGCACGGAGGAGCAGCAGGCGCGGTGGCTGCCCAGGGCCTGGAACTGCAGCATCATTGGCAGTTACGCACAAGTACGCAACTCCAAGCACAGTCATGTACCATGAAACTACCGTGAGACCTAAACATGATTACAACAAACGGATAACTCACGTATAAAAACTGAAAGAATGCTCCGACAATGTTTCGGACTATTCCGTAGTCCTTCCTCAGAAAGCGCTCGCCCCGGCGGCAGCGAAACGAACACTGCGTGCCAACGCTCAATGACTCTAAAAATGAGGGTAGTTGTGCGCCGCTGTCAGCTGCGCCGAGTAGCCGCGCGAGCAGAGCGTTGGCGAGCAGTGTTCGTTTCGCTGCCGCCGGGGCGAGCGCTCTCTGAGGAAGGACTATGTAATAGTCCGAAACATATTTGTCGGAGCATTCTTTCGGCTTTTATATGTGAGTTGTCCGTTTGTTGTAATCGCACAGTCATGTACCTTTTTTATGGTGTGGAAAATGCTTATGCGTCCGCCCGGTACGGGGTTACCGGGGGCATGTGGGGCTCTCCCGCGACGGCTGGCATACCCACTAAAAACCACACGGATTCCTTATTCGGTCATATGTGAGGCGTTACGGGAGCACTCGGTGTCACCGCGACGCCCCACAACCACCCCGGGGTGGGGTTCCCTCTTCGCGGCACCTGTGCAATGCAGGTTTGGGAATTCCCGCCCTCCCCTGCTGGTGCCGCAGTGTCATGTACCTAGTTTGAAGCATCCAACTCAGTCAAATAGTTCATTGTGTAGATACAATACCGTCACGCCTCTTTCCCATAGGGGTTGGCAGAAACTACTTGTTCCACTTGCTACGATCCTGACATACCTGGATGAAGAAAGCGCTTCATCCACATTCTACAATCTCTTCATACATGCTCGTCAGTTTCGGGTACTCCTGACCTGGGGCCTTGACGTCATAAAGGCTTTGAGAATAAATTGAAATACTACAATCACTACTGCATCATCTTGCGTTAGCGTGTCAGCCAACATCCACTAATTTCCATAGAACAACAGCGGCGTGATGTGGACGACTATATTCCCATCAGCTTTCTGTACATCTATTCAGAACCACGGTTTCAGACGGAGCTCGGGCACGGGACTTTCATCAGAGGGCTGGAGACAACAGCGACCTATGACCCTGAGACCAAGGAGTTCGAACTGCACAGCCCCACCCTAACCTCATACAAATGGTGGCCCGGTGGACGTGAGTGCTAAAACTATTAAGCAAGTAAAAAGTATTAAAAATGTAGATCCCAATTCCCAACGAATCATTTCATACAAGAAAGTAACTAGGTACAACTACCACTCTGGGCTTAGTCACGTAAAATTAAAGCATCACGAAAGTTTAAACATTATCTATAGGAAAAAAAAATCTCAGCACAATCTTTTTCTTGCTCACTTACTTCGAAAGCATGAGAACCATTTCCTGTACCCTTCCTTGGGATATATAGGTATTTATACTTGGTTCTGTCTAGTGACGTAAAATATCCCTGTTCCTGCAGTGGGTCACACAGCTAACTACTGCATAGTAGTTGCCCAGCTATACACCAAGGGTCAATGCCACGGAATCCACTCCTTCATCATCCAGGTGCGGGAAGAGGAAACCCACATGCCCCTCCCGGGTATCAAGGTGGGGGACATTGGCGCCAAGCTTGGCCTCAACACCGTCAACAATGGCTTCCTCGGATTCGACCATCTGAGGATACCCCGGGACCAAATGCTAATGAAGCACGCTCAGGTTTTGGAGGTGAGTAGGATGCTAACTTTTACTCTATTGGGCCGAAACTGAAATATCAGGATATGAATAAAGCTTTCAAAGCAAACAATATAGCAAACAGTACAGCCGCTACCATGACGTAACTATACGTTTGGGCCGTGGTAAATTTATCAGATGGGGGTTCTTCCTCATTATGAAGAAGTGCATCATCGTTCCTTCTGCGCCAAGCCATTTTGGGGCCTCGAGCTAGGGGCCCTTGGCATTTTGCCAGTTCCGCCACTGAGTTGCTATGAGGTTTACTGGAGTAGCTTAGAATACTAAAACTTGAAATTAACAAGTCAGGGTCTTTTTAATTTTCTAAGTTGGTGGTTATTCCAGGACGGAACCTATGTGAGATCGAAGAACAGCAAACTCAATTACGGGGCTATGGTGTTTGTTCGAGTAGTCATAGTGTATGACATGGTGAATTATCTGTCGAGGGCAGTGACGATCGCCACGCGCTACTCCGCAGTCAGGAGACAGAGCCAGCTCAGGCCGGGGTGAGGATCTTAAAATAACACTTCATTACGTAGATATATGTAGAACAAGTAGCAACGGAAGAGAAAGAGCGATATAATACTTCTAGGGTTTTTAATGTCATTGTCCACGACTCAACAAAAAAACACTTCAAAAATCGAACGCCATTCATCCGTATTTCAAAATAAGCTCTTAGAGGATCCTGATATCCTGGTACTTAAACTCTCCATCCGTCTTACGTCTGTCGCGAAATTATAATTTTTTACCCATCCCAAAAAGCGGCTGAAGTTTTCACTTCAAAAACTTTTCGTGATGATCGTTAATGACTGGATCCAGTAGGCTTATTGTCTAACTCGCTCGCAATCGCCTTCATGTTCATTTTGACAGTTCTTGTATGGGCTGACAATTGGCATCGGAATCAGCTAGCTGTCACATTCATACAAGAACTTTCAAAATGAACACGATGGCGATTGCGAGCGAGTTAGACAATAAGCCTACAGTTTAATGCGTTACGTATTAAGCTATCGTAAAATGCTACAGGGAACCTGAGCCCCAGATCCTGGACTACGTGACGCAGCAGCACAAGATCTTCATCGGGATCGCGGCGTGCCACGCGCTGAGGCTGACTGCCAACATGCTGTGGGAGACTTTCCACGCCGTGACCGAGCAACTTGTCGGGGGCAACTTGCAGCGGTTGCCCGAGGTATGTACCATGGATCTCAGGAACGTGCAGGGCCGCCAGGGTAGGCAGCAATGGGTACTGCCTACTGCACGCCCTAGTGACCATCAGCCGAATGTGGTTTGACACCCTAATATTGAAAAGCCTTTTCGTATCATAAAATATGACGTGGCTGTCAACTTGAAAATACATTTTTTTTTATGTGAATAGGAAGGCAAACGAGCAAGTGGGTCACCTGATGGTAAGCGATCACCACTACCCATAGACACCCGCAACCCCGGAGAGATTGCAGATGCGTTGCCAACCTAGAGGACTTAGATGAAATGCCTCTTGTGCCCGTAATTTCCCCGGCTGTCTTACTCTCCACACTGGAACAGCATAGAAATAGATTTGATAGGAAGTTGGATGAAAACTGATACACCACTGGAAAGGGTTGCAAACTTGCAAATGCTTTGCCAGCCAGGCCTAAAGTGGAATACCTGATATGCCATAATTTGACGATTGTACTCCCCACGCCGGGACACAGCAGCGCGGCGAGAGCACTGCCGCTTGATGGTTGGATTAGTAACAATCCGGATGGACCTTGCACAAGATCCTACCGCCTGTATACCTTACACGAATACCCTGGGAGAATGGAATGATTACAAAAAAAAAATACCAATTCGCGTTGTAATCGGCACCATCGGCATTTACCATCTTTGTACACATTTTACAATGAATAAATACTTACTTACGTTTCAAAGGTCTCTCTCTCTCTCTCTCTCTCTCTCAAGCTCGTATTCAAGGTCATTAACAGAATAACCTACAAAGCTTTATAATGTCCCAGTTGCACGCTCTAGCTTGCTGCCTCAAAGCTGTCAGTACAGCTGACACCGCTACGTACGTTGAGCGCTGCCGGCTGGCGTGCGGCGGCCACGGCTACATGCAGTCCTCGAACCTGCCCATGACGTACGGCACTGTCACCGCCGCCTGCACCTACGAGGGGGAGAACACTGTGCTGCTGCTGCAGACGGCCAGGTAAGGACAGCTATGGCTAGGGTCGTGACGTCCTAATTCCGACTCAGTTCAAGTTTTAGCTGACACTTTTAGTATGGATCTGACAGCGAGCGAACCTAAACTGAAACGCATTAAAACGTCATGGTATGGCCCCTGATTTCTGAAAGTATTGTCATCATTTTGACTAAATTTTATTTGAGCTGTTTTGAAGCTTTGTTGCTAACTTTCTAGGGTTACTTTTGAGGCCTTCAAGGTCAAATGAGCCTACTGAGTCCTCGCGGGCGCGGCTGCGGGGCGCGGGGTAGGCGACCGCGGGGGCTGAATCTCCCTCGTTTTCCTACTGATAGGAGAAATCAGTAAGACCACGAGAGAACATCCTAAATTTCAGGTATCTGGTAAAGACCTGGCAGTTGATAGACACCACAGATACCGCACTGATACCGACTGTGGCGTATTTGAAGGTCGCTGGCGCTGCTGGCTTCTGCTCACGCTGGGAGAACTCCGTCGAGGGTATCATCAGGGGTTTCCAGAAGGTCGCTATGGGGTAAGCCACTTGATCAATTTGACTTGAAGCAAGCCTATTATTATTATTATTACTAAGGTTACCGACATAGCCCGAAGAATTGTGAAACTGAAGTGGCAGTGGGCGGGGCACATTGCTCGCAGGACCGATGGCCGATGGGGTTAGAAGGTTCTCGAATGGCGTTGGCGGACCGGTAGATGAGCTGTTGGTAGGCCTCCAACAAGATCGAGCGACGACCTGCTAGCTTATTACGTAACTCGCTCGCAATCGCCATCGTGTTCATTTTGACAGTTCTTGTATGAATGTGACAGATAGCTGATTCCGATGCCAATTGTCAGCCCATACATGACCTGTCAAAATGAACGCGATTACGATTGCGAGCGAGTTACGTAATACGTACGCTCTGATCAGGATCGCGGGATCGCGGGTGGATGCGGAAGGCACAGGACCGGTCCGAATGGAGAGCCTTGGGGGAGGCCTATGTCCAGCAGTGGACGTCTTTCGGCTGACATGATGATGATGATGATGAAGCCTATTCCACCACATACACTGCGTACACACGCTAATAGTGGCCTTTTGGTCTTGTTATCTTAGGCTCTGTATACCCCGTAAAGGATAACGACGTGATTTATGTATGTATTCACACACGGAATAATAATCAGGTAAGCACCCACGCTCGCGCCGTATCTAATCTGCTTAGCTTTGCTGCGTGTACTATACTAAGGTGTATCGGGCCAAACTGGACTCAACTGACTCAAGAACAATGAAAAAGCGTCGGATTCTTTTGAATTCACTATGAAATCCTGTAGGCCTATATCCGGTAGGCGTCAATGTGATCCCAGCACCTCCACCTTCACAATTTTCGTGTCGTCGATGTTTAATCCAAGAAGCTCGTATCTATGTAAACTCAATTGAACCTTAAAATACACCGAGTAAAGTTTAACATGACACGACCGTTTTAAAAAGAACAATCACAACATTATTTAATGAAGATCGAAACTTATAACTTAAAAAAAAAAGTGTACGAGTCGACTTGACAACTTTCTATTTCTCTTCGTCTGTTAAAAAAAGAGCTTTGAGCATACCAATATTAAAAAGTGTTATTATATTACAGAAAGGTATCGACGTGCGTTAAAAACCTAAACAAGAGAGCAAACGGCGGCTTGACTCCCGAAGACGCGTGGAACTTGACTTCGGTCCAACTTGTTTCTGCTGCGGAAGTAAGTACCAAATTTTAGTACGCACCTGTAGGCTTATTGTCTAACTGGCTCGCAATCGCCATCATGTTCATTTTAACAGTTCATGTATGAATGTGACAGCTAGCTGATTCCGAAGCCAATTGTCAGCCCATACAAGAACTGTCAAAATGAACACGATGGCGATTGCGAGCGAGTTAGACAATAAGCCTACTGGTCTGTGCAGTCAGTGTCATATAGTATGAATCATCCAAGGTGACCAAAAAGTTGGACATATACTATTTCCGTGGTGTACCGAACAATTTGGCCGACTTGGATGCTTCAAACTATATGACGCTGACTGTACTCAATCTGTATATTTTTTTTCACCTTATTTGACAGATAAGCTTGTACATCTAACTAATCTAACTAATATTATAAATGCGAAAGTATGGATACTGGGAAAAAGTATACACTTTTTGTTAAACGCTCGTGATCGTCATCCTAGCGTTTTTCCGGCATTTGCCACGGCTCACATCACAGTGAGCCTGGGGTCCGCTTTGACAACCTAATCTCAAGATTTGGCGTAGGCACGTGTAGTTACTTCAAACGCGGCGTTTGTTAAACGCTCGTATAGTAGTAATATTAATCACCTTTTGTTCCAGGCCCATTGCAGAGTAATAATTCTGTCGACGTTCTACGGCGAAGTGTCGAAGCTGCCGGAAGCTGTGCCGTCAGACGTGAGGACGGTGCTGCGGCAGCTGGTCGAGCTGTACGCCCTCTACTGGTCGCTGGAGAAACTAAACGATTTGTTGTTGGTAAGCAAGCCCATATCTTAGGAGGGCTTACCTTAAGCCGGTCTCGCGGGATCGGGGTAACCCGCGATGTTGACTTTACCCGACCGATTTTTAATTTTAATTTATTATTGATTTTATTTTAATTTTAATTTTGAACTAATAATTTTCTAATTTTTCCAATTTTTTTATTATTGTGTGGACCAGGCTTATCGTCTAACTCGCTCGCAATCGCCATCGTGTTCATTTTGACAGTTCTTGTATGAATGTGACAGCTAGCTGATTCCGATGCCAATTGTCAGCCCATACATGAACTGTCAAAATGAAGACGATGGAGGTCGCGAGTGAGTTATGTAATAAGCTACCTGGTCTGGGAATAAAACTATTTCATTTCATTTCATATGTCCGAGAAATTTACAAGCTTTTTATTTAATTCATTATGAAATTGCAATGTATTATGAACTTGGCTAGCTTAGCTACCGCGTGTCTGTACCCCCACCCGCCCGCACCTCTCTCGGTCCCCTTTGTCGTCGTACCCCGCGCTCTGTGCAGCGCGGGAGGACTTATTTAAGCGTGTCTATAATCGACGTCTTTTCGCAGTACACGTGTATATCCGAGTCAGACGTGGACGTCCTCCAGTTCCGCTACGAAGAGTTGCTGACCACGATCAGGCCCAATGCCGTGGGGCTCGTGGACGCTTTCGACATCATTGACGGGGTTAGTATAACAGGGAATGAAAACGAACGAGTAGTACGCGAAGGGTTTCTGGCAACGTCGTATTTTTGGTGACTTTTTTTACGATTCATCATCATCATCTCCAGCCTATATACGTCCCACTGCTGGGCACAGGCCTCCTCTCAGAATGAGAGGGCTTGGGCTGTAGTTCCCACGCGGGCCCAGTGCGGATTGGGAATTTCACTCACACCATTGAATTGCTTCGCAGTTGTGTGCAGGTTTCCTCACGATGTAAATTTCAAATGAGATATCGCACATAAATACCGAAAAACTCAGAGGTGCGAGCCCGGGATTCGAACCCACGACCCTCTGCTTGAGAGGCCACAGATCAAACCACTAGGCTACCACAGCTTTTTTACGATTATTCCACAGAAATTGAATGAAAGTTTAAAATGTGCGTCTTTATCTTTAGTGCACTTCGTTTTTAGTGTATTAATGTGTCCAATGCAATGGTTAATCGTGATGGACTATAATTTTCGTATTAAAGGGATAAAATAATATATCTCGTTTAATAAGAAAATAGAAGTCCATCACGATCAATTTGCCCGTGACTTTAGGGCCTGTTTCACAACTCACTGTTAAGTTCCAGTTATCTTAAGTGTCAGTTATCTATGATGATAATCAGCTGATTTTGGTTAGAGCAAAACAGTTTTTTTTTGTTTTTAAGTTTATCCCCTCCAGGAAAGGTAAAGGAAACTAGATCCACACTCCCTCGTCTGTCGTGTTAGGCTGAAGCCATGTTTTCGGTTTCCCGCTAATTCGCTGCCACTGCTGACATTTTTTTTAATTCACTAAAAGGCAAATTTTGGTCTATTATTTGTCAAGGTGACAACATAACGCGTCTAATCCATCCATCAGCAGCTCATTAGCTAACAGACTGCTAGCAAGCGTTTTTGAATCATACTTTTTAACAACTGTCAAATAAGCTTAATCAGTCTGTTAACTAATAGACTGATCAAACCTCAATTAAGGATGTTTTATGAATAAGGCTGCTAGTCTGCGCAGAATCAAATAAAACCAATGACACTCACAAATGTAGCATTCTATTGTTAAAAGAATTTTCAAAATCGGTTAAGTAGATCTAGATTTACCCCCTATAACGTCACAAAGTAACAAACTCAAAAACCCACAAACATAGGCAAAGTTTTATAATATTAGTATAGATGTAGAACCGGTTCTAGGCCGATTCTATATTTAAGTGCTTACTTAAATATAGAATCGGCCCTTAGGGTAGAGCAAGTGCAGTGACCGGTCTAGGTGCCAGGTGGCAGGGGCGCCAAAATCAGGTGATAAGGGGTGAGAAAAGCCACTTAGCGGGGGGAGGAGGAACCGTAAAGGGCGCCGAAAGACAACCTCGCTCTACTCAGGGGGGCTACTCCGAAATTCGATTTTCGAAGTTCGTGTCATACCGTCCCTCTCATAGTCAAATTAATGACTATAAGTGTGAGCGGAACGAATCGTTCTTTGCTCGAATTCTGAAGTACAAGGGTTAGGAGCTGACCCAATTTTTTTTTGCCATTCAGCAAGAAAAAATATTTCACGCGTTTGACAAGTGGTGGTGTAAGGTCCGGATTGCTACCACCGTGTAACTCTCATTGTGTGGGGAGGCCTGTGCCTAGTAGTGGGACGTATATAGGCTGGAGATGATGATGATGTTACTCACTAATCCTGCCGTCAAGCAGCAGTGCTTATGCTACTGTGTTCCAGTGTGGTGAGTAAGACAGCCGGTGGAATTACTGGCACGGCACATGAGGTTATCTTAGCCCTTTAAGCTTGCGAGGCTTCTGTATACTTCTGGTAATGTGTCCATCACACGATGTTCCTCACTCCTCAGATCCTGCAGTCAACCCTCGGCGCGTACGACGGTCGCGTGTACGAGCGGCTGATGGAAGAAGCCATGAAGAGTCCCCTCAACGCTGAGCCTGTGCAGGAAAGCTTCCACAAGTACCTTAAACCATTCATGCGGGGTAAACTGTGATATGTTGCCAAGGTAGAATGTTATAATTATACAAATGTTGCTATTTATCAATAAAGGTTTTGATGTTTTAAACATGGCGTTATTTAATTTAATAGTCTCAGTTCAATAGGTATGCCTTTTTAACTTTTAGCGTAATACTTCACTATCACTACATAGTATAAAACAAAGTCGCTTCCCGCTGTCTGTCTGTCTGTCCCTATGTATGCTTAGATCTTTAAAACTGCGCAACAGATTTTGAAGTGTTTTTTTTAATAGTTAGAGTGATTCGAGAGGAAGGTTTATATGTATAAAAATACGCAGATGAAGTGGTGGGTAAAAAGTTTTTACTAAAAACTAGTTACTATAAGTAAGGATTTGGGGACTGTGGGTAGACGCCACTATGTATCATGAAAATCTGATGCCGGCATTATTATAAATTGTAATTTTAAAACCGGCCATTAATTGCTTCATCTATTCATGCAATTAGACCATCATCTACATATAATATTACGCCTGTCAGTACCACGCTGGCTGGTGTCCACGTTGGCGAAAAATAAATATAAACAGGGTTGTGCTTCCGTTTGCTTTAACCCATGGAGATTCTTGAACTTGTTTTAAACTGTTAAAGTTTTTGCTGGTGGAAATCTTTTGCGTAGGGGTCAAGGAGACAGCTGAACTGGCCTTTAAAATAACTTAATTAAGCAGATAATTTAAATCGGTGAGTACTTGCGTCACACTAACGCTTCCATGTTAAACAATATGGTATTGTACATAGACGACTCAACAATCGCCGCAACAAGCCGTGTGGTATTGTGTAATCTTCATAATGCCAACAGGCGCAATTTTTCAAAGCCCTATTGGAAATTCAACTCGAAATCACGGAAAATGGTGCTGAATTTGAAATACGACTAAATTAGAAGAAAATTACAGCTGTAATTAATTACTAGATTAATCTAGTCAACTACTATCAAATGAATCAAGAGTTTTGCTTTTGTATTTATTTATTCTTACGGCGTAAAAACCTGCCACCTGCCACCTGCTATGGGTGGTTAAGCGGTATAGCACGCATCATGGAATGATGAGGATCCGGGTTTGATTCAGTATCGGTTACAAACTTTCTAGTCAACCAGTAAAAAAAAAGTTGAGCTGTAGTTTTGTAGCAATGCACAGATTCTCGATCCTTGTATGTTAATTAAAATTTCCCATTTACAATTGGAATTCCTTTATTTCTTCTGGAAAATTTCCAGAATTTTTCGAGAACTACATATTAGGAAACTCCGCAACTTTCACATCTGCAGTTGACGTTGATAACAAGACACCTATATCCGTATAATGTCCACGAAAAAAGGGGTCATGTTGTGATTGTGTCCTGAGCGCAGCGATTATTTCACAGACGAGGTTAGCTCAGTCAGAGAATCAACAACAGTTACCGTGCAAGACGACTATGTCCATGCGACACTGCTGTACCTACTGTGGGTATAAGATTCACAAAAACATTACCGTGTTATGTCACGCCAAAGTATGCGCCAATGACAGCTAAAAGGTTCGCTCGCTGCTGACAGAATAGGTACTTAACTGAATCGCAATTGAATCGGATAAAGACGTCATGCTCATGGTAAGGCACCAGTAGGTACAGCGGTACCAAAAGCTTCGATAGTGGGTACTCTGTACGTTGTTTATTGTTGTAGGTACAGCTGTTTGAAAGGTGAATGTGATATGTTATCTAGGGGATTTAGTATTCTTACCACAGCGGTTCTATTTTATCAAGTAGGTAAGTACTTTGATAAATATGTGACGTGAAAGTCATACGCAAAGTAGATTGTATGAAAGTGCAGCAAACAAAAATACAGCCAACAAACAAAGCTATTGAAATAGAAATTTTCAATTAAAAAATAAGCAATTATTACCTACACCAACAAAGTTAGGTACGTCACGATCGATCGTGGCAAAACTTCCTCGTACCGTATACTAGTTCCATAATAGTCAAGTCATCGTAACTAGTTTGTTACGTAGTTTCATCGGTGCTATACGTACCTACACCATCCGAACGTAACCGCGATAAAGTCTACATAATTGTTTAGTTAGTGTAATGTAAATAATAGTGCCGTCCGGCAATCAAGACTGTCCGGTCATGTCCGGTCAAGGACAAATTGCAAAAGGATCAAAATAACTCGACGCGAGTAACACTGCGCTTACCGTGTGTTATTTTATTAAATCAGATATGAAGTTGTATTCTAAAGAACACATTATATAAGTGTGATTATACTCCGATTAAATAGCACCGCGAAACAAGAGGTTCGAAGTTCAATTCAATCAATTTGCACTTTGACGATTACGATAAGTTGAGTGAGATATGCAAGATAACTTCGTGTACTGAGTTGAGCACAACAGTGACAGTAGAGATTTGCTCCAGAGCGAACGTGTGTCAATTTAATAGTAAAATGGTAAATGAAAGAGTAAACGAGGACTTGCAGAAGGAAAGAGACAGATGCAACTTCAATGTCGCAGAACTGACCCGATACCTCGATGGCGGTGACAAACTCACGCAAAAAAGACGGCAGAAAGGTATGTTTATGCGAAATGTTATGTTACTAAGGTCCCATACACTGGAAGAAAACTGTACAAATGTTCAAAGTATAAAGTATGAACATGAATTTTTCTGGAAAGCCTGCGAGCTCCCGCGCGGCTCGTATGGTAGTCAGTGTTCGAAAAGCACGCTATTAGAATATCGAAATTTGTGGTTTTTGTTTCTATACAATCGGTACCTATCCTTAGATTAAATAACGTTGATTACGGATTCATTTCACCAAAATTGACATTATTGACTTATCGCTACCTATCCCGCGGGAACTTTGCAATAAAATTTGTCCTATATCGTTCCCCGGGACTAAAACTATCTGTGTTCCAAATTTCATCTAAATCGGTCAAGCGGTTTAAAAGTGATATAATTCATAATAAATAAGTAGTCCAAGTTGGACCCTTAACTAAACTTTGTAAACAGAATGGAAAACATGATACGTTGGTTTAAATATTTGGATAAACCACTCATACTTAATTTATGAATATTCAAAAACACTGTGAGGGAGCGACATTACGATCGCGTGCGAGACTTGACAGTAGCCGGTTTCGTTAATTATCACGCCTGACCTAATATGAAGGCAATTGCATAAGCTGTTCAGTTGATGCCTATGTACCTAGGTATTTTGTTAGAGTTAGGAAAATACCAGAATCGCGTTTAGGCAGTGTTCATTTATAGTTATGGGAGAATATTGATCTAGGGCGCTATTAATCCACTGTTACGTCATAGCGACGTTTATTACGATTTATCTATGTTGTAACCGATATAAAATGACCCTACATTTTGTACATTTTGGTTAGGCGCCGGGCTCTGCTAACAGTGGAAATTTAGATAACTGTTAATCAAAGCATTTTATTTTGAAAAATATATGTCAAACAATAGTAAATTATACATGAAATACTTTTTAGAAAGTTTTCAGCTCAAATAGCTAATAACTATTTCTATATACACCGTGTATTTTTTGATTTACGATAACTTCGGCATATTACTGGGTGCATCCATAGAAACTATGTGCTTTAAATGTACTCTTAATCACCTTTGTTATAAAGAAAAATTTTTTTTTTGAAATATTTAAAAATCTAGTCTACCACTTAGTTTCTATGGATGCACCTAGTAATATGCCGAAGTTATCGTAATTCAAAAAATACACGTAGTACCTGGACATTTTTTGCCAAAAAAACAACTTCATCTATATGTTACAAATAACATATCCAAAATACAAAGAATTCGGTTCAGTAGTTTGGCTAAAAAAAGTGATAAGTATTTCTTTATAGGCATACGGTTTTCTAAAATAATCCCATGCATTTGAGAGCTAAAACGAAGTGTAAGCTTGGTAAATAAGCTTACCCGACTCTTTGCAAATACTTTTTGCAACAATCATGCATACATTTTTTTTCAACTAAGGCACTGTGCAATATATTTCTTGGTAGACCCTATACGCTACGCTGCGCCTATCATTCTCTACTCCAAGCTCGTCAATCAATCTACTTTCAGAGACCAAAGTCCTCAGCGTTGAGGGTCTCAAAGACGTTGTGCCAGACGAGTACATGAGCCACAAGGAGCGCTATGAAAACGCGGTGCGGAAAGCTGTGATCATGCATCAGACCTTGGGAGACATGGAGGACAAAACCCTCTCCGAGTACGAAAGCGCCAGGTTAGAATCGCAAACCGTAGTGGCGGGTTTACACAAGCCGCCAGTAGACTATACAAGTTTTGACGTCGATAATACCTACAAGTAGGGATCCTTGGGGTAGGATGATGACAAGCAGTAAACTTCTTTCGGTTGATATTATGATGACGTAGATGAAGACTCAATAGACTTACCACCTAGACTTACCTATTTATCTGCTGTTTCTTTCTTTGAAATCTGAATTGTAATAATACCACAGGTTGGCCCTCCGCACGACGATATCCTCAGCGATATTCAAGGATAACTCGCCTCTGATGCTGCACTACTCCATGTTCACCAACGTGGTTCAAGGCCAGGGCGATGAGAAACAGCAAGAGTACTGGTTAAAGAAGATACAGAATATGGAAATTCTTGGCACTTACGCTCAGGTAAAACATGTTATCGTCAGTCATAACATAAAAAACAAAAACTTGTATTCTTCAATTCTGTGAGCGATCTGGTTTTAATGGTAACACTAAGTAGTTTTCACGGTAGTTTTTCATAATCTAAGCTTATTGCGAACAAAAACTGACTCCTATATTTGTACCTAGGTAACAATAATTTTACATTACAGACAGAACTGGGGCACGGCACGTTCATCCGAGGTCTGGAACTTACAGCTGAGTATGATCCGAAAACCGAAGAGTTTGTACTCAACAGCCCTAAGCTTACGGCGTACAAATGGTGGCCCGGTGGACGTAAGTTACCATTTATTTTACAATAGTTTCATAAATATAGGACCGACCCTAGGGTAGAGCAAGTGCGGTGACCGCTCTAGGTGCCAGGTGGCAAGGGGCGCCAAATTGAGTTGACACGGGGCGCGAAGCTACTTAGCGGGGGGAGTAGAAACCGGCGACCAAAGGCGCCGAAAGACAACCTTGCTCCTAGTCTGATCAACGGCTTATTGTTAATTTGTAGGATTGAAAAAGTGCCGCTAAGGAAAATACTTAAAGTTTTATTTCACGTAAGATGACGTTAAAGTCCAAAAGATATAAATATGACGTCCTCCTGAATTATTTACGAGTAAGTATAGATACGTCCGTCTACCATATCTTGTTGATTAAATGATAAATACTTTTATCAGTTTATTACTCGCATTTTGTTACCCTATCAACGTTTTATGGTCTAAAGAATACCACACAGGAAGACAACTTCAATATGTATTAAGTATCGCAAATGCGGTGATTGACAAAATGCAAAAGAAAAAAAATACATACATACATAAATCACGTCTTTATCCCTTACGGGGTAGACAAAGTCTAAGGTCATAATTGTGGGCGTATAGGTAAAAAGGAAAATTGATTAAATTAAATTAATAGTAGATTGTACACCGAGGGGATAAAGCACTGTATTATTAGGGCGTGCTCCCGGGAAGAACCGGTTCTGAAATTCCCGGGAATTCCCGGGAATTTCATAGTGTCGAAAGAACCGGTTCTGAAAGTTCCAATCCCGGTTCTCCCGGTTCTTTTCGTTTTTGTTCGCTTACTTTCGTTTTAGCAAAATCATATCTCTTTAGGATACTCGAATACCTAAATTGGCCCTAGTTAGTCACTCTAATCAAAACAGTTGTACCTGGCGATTGAAAAAGATTGAATTGAATTGAAATATACTCTTTAATTAAAAATCTAAATCTTTACATTTTACAAATTAAGTAAGAAATTACATTGTTATTTCATAATTAATTTGTAAAGTGTAAAGATTTAGATTTTTAAGGTGTATATTTAACTTTTTAGCTATGAATATGTTGACTTCGTTTAGCTATGAATATGTTGACTTCATGTTTTTAATTGCAGACCCATACGTCGAAAAAAAAAAAACCTAGAACCGTTTAATGATGATTTTAAGACCAATCTTTGCAATTATTTTCTATCGAGCCGATTTTGTTCAATTATGTATCGAGTCCGTCCAGCGTGTTTGAAATGTGATGATTTTTTTTTTGTGTAGTTTTTCTTAAAAAAGTGCTTAAATAACATCAATTTCAACAAAATTAGGTGTTGTCAGCCTCTTAAGTTGCACGCTCGTTTGTTTATATTTTTGTGGACTATACTTCATTTAATTTAGAATGAGAAACCCCAATAACATTATATTGCGGCTGGTCAACTATTTCTTACCTAGCAAACAGTACAGTGCAATAGTTTGGCAGCCGCAAAATAAAATTGTTTTAATGCCACTTTATTTGCGTGGCGTCTTTCTTTCTTTCTTTCTTTAAGTATAAATATGTAATTGTGATGTTGTGAATTTAAATTAAGGAGAGTGAACAAAGGAAGGACGCTGACGCTGAAATATATATTTTTATTTTAAAGTAATTTGTTGAATTATTATTATAATATATAATAAAACGATATCTTTACATTTTGTAAAATAAATTGGTAACGATTATAATATTACAATTTATTTAGTCGTCGTCGACGTTTTGTTACTCTTGTCAAGAAACATACCATTTTATCGTATATTATTATTAAAAAATCGTACAATGAACCAAGAACCGGGAAGAACCGGGAATCCCGGTTCTGGAGCCGCTCAGAACCGGGAATTGAAATTCTTGGAACCGGACCGGTTCTGCATGCCCTATGTATTATGTCACGGGCGCGAAATTGAATCCTGAGCGTACCGAAGGACTCTAGATTTAACTCCCGAGCGCAGCGAGGGTGTTATGAGTTAATTCCTGAGCGTAGCGAGGGAATTAAGATTGAGTCTTGAGAGGAGCGAAGAATTTAAACGCACCCAAGACATAAACAGTTTTATCTCCGAGGAGTATACTCTACTTTTCTCACCTTTTGCGAGACAATAAAAACTAAGGCAACTAGAAAAATAATTTCATTTAAACAACAGTATTAAGTAAAACAAATTAAAAGTAAAAAACCGGCCAAGTGCGAGTCGGACAAGCGCACGAAGGGTTCCGTACCAGAAAAAAGGCTAACAACTACACTGTTAACGTTACTCTGTTTAAACGCCAACAACTATTCTGTTGTATGGGAGCCCCCCTTAATTATTATTATTATTTTGATTTTAGTATTAGTTGTTGTAGCCCCAATAAAAATAGATAATCCGTGCAAATTTCAACTGTCTAGCTATTATGGTTCTTGAGATCTAGCTCGGCGAGTGGTAGCCATGAAAATGGGCTAAAATGTCACGTTTTTTGTATGGGAGCCCCCTTAATTATTATTATTATTTTGTTTTTAGTATTTGTTGTTATAGCGGCATCAGAAATACACAATCTGTGAAAATTTCAACTGTCTAGCTATTACGGTTCTTGAGAGACAGCCTAGTGACAGACGGACGGATGGACGGACGGACAGCGAAGTCTTAGTAATAGGGTCCCGTTTTTACCCTTTGGGTACGGAACCCTAAAAATTATATTTCCAACATTGGTCCAGTCGTAATATTTTTATTTGGAATCTTAGCAGTTCTAATGCGTAACTATATCACAGCGCCAGCAAACACTCGCGGCATTTGTTTTATTGCGGCGCTGTAAATGCTATAGTCTGTCGTGGAAGTATATTTTAGCATTTAGCATAATCTTGCAATGCGCTCCTAATATGTATACCTACTTTCCTGCGACTGACCTCAATTTATCTTGGTTTCCAGTGGCACACACTGCCAACCACTGCGTCGTCATGGCACACACCTACAGCCAGGGCAAGAGCTGTGGCATCCAGCCATTCATTGTTCAAATCCGAGACCTGGAAACCCACATGCCGATGAAAGGTGTGAAGCTTGGAGAGATTGGCGCTAAGCTAGGCTTTAATACCGTTAACAACGGGTTTTTGGGCTTTGAAAATCACAGGATACCTAGGGATAGGATGCTGATGAAGAATTCCCAGATTTTGAAGGTAAGGACCACGTCAGGGTCATTGAAGCTGAGTTCTTTAAACTTAAATAACTGCTGGAGCTTTAAGTAAAAAAATATTTTTAATGGCACCAAAATGGCACAGACAAGACAAGTTACCAAATAATAAAATGTCACAAATCTGAGGCCACTGTCGGCATTTAGTGACATGGTTATTAATAGTAACTGTCTTTTCTAGGGCCTCTAAGTCTTCTTTATAATAATTGTCTGGCAGTAAATACATGTCGCCGCGCTTTTGCATTATTTCATTTCCAAGAAAAACTCCAAATGACGAAACTGACAGGTACCTACTCAATCCGCGTGGATTATTTGGAGCAAATAGGATGTCTTCCACATGTAAAACGGTACCAGTGTTCACTGGTATCGGGATACCTAGTCGCCTTGGGGGCCAGATTTCCGTACCTACTGTTAATGCATTAGATTTACCTTAAATCATATTTTTGCTTCAGGACGGAACATTCATATCAGCGCCCAATAGTAAGCTGACATACGGCACGATGGTCTACGTCAGGGTCTCCATATTGGGATCAATGGCTAATTTCCTGGGCAAAGCAGTTACCATCGCCACTCGCTACGCTGCCGTTAGAAGACAATCACAACCTAAACCAAAGTAAGTAATTCATACAATGCGAGCTTCATCAAGTAGGGACTTCTTTAGGTACGATTTTTCGTCAGCTTTATCATTTTCTCCCTGAAACAGCATTTTCACTTCACTCTGTAATTCGGAGTACATCAGCACGGTCGTGGTTGAGTCAATAGGACTCTACAAAATGTAAGGCGTCAAGGAGGTGACTTCATCTCGAATCAATCAAAACCGACTATAAAAAATCTTAACAGAAGACAATCACACTGATCTAGACGTGTGCGCCGCGCCGGCCCGCCGCCGCCGCCGACATTTTTTCGACGCCGCCGCCGCCGATCGGCGTATCGGCGTAAAATCGGCGCGAAATTCTAAATGTTTTCTATACTGAATTTCTGACTTTCGAAGGATTTTATATTTTACTACTACAATGAATCATTATTAATCTTTGATTGCATAATAGTATTATTACTCATTACTATTTATATTAATGTTATGTATACCCATGTTCAAAAAAAAGCAAGCGGTAGCTCAAGCTAAACGTAGGTAGGTCATTCAAGAGGAAGGACTGGATAGCTGACTCTACCATACAGTTAATGGAGCAGCGAAGGCTACAGAAACACAGCAACCCAGCACTTTACAAAGAGCTTGACAATAGTAATTCGTGGAGAGATAGCCCATTCCTGAGAGCAATGCTTTGCGGATAAATGTGAACGAATGGAGGAGCTTCATAGGAAACATGACAGCTTCAATATGCATAAGCATATTAAGGTAATGGTGGGACATAATCGAAGCTCAATAACTCCATTGATTGACAGCAGTGGGAACCTTCTTCTGGATGTGGAAAGCAAGGTTTGGTGCGAATATATTTCCAACATGATTGCAGACAGCTCGAGAAAACTTACTTCACTAGATGTGGATAATACCGGTCCTTCTATTTTAAAATCAAAGGTACTGCAGGCGTTAAAATCGGCCAAGAAAGGGAAATCACCTGGACCAGATAGCATCCTATAAGTATTAGGTAAGTACAGCTCTTGGAGGAGGCTTATTGACTGACCTCTTTAACAAGATTTACATTAGTGAAGTTCTCCCAGAAGACTGGCTTAGATCTACGTTTGTCATTCTACCTAAAAAACAAAACGCTAAGAGGTGTGAAGAGTTTCGTACGATCAGGTGTCATGAGCCACGTGCTTAAAGTGTTTTTACCATCGTGCAGAACAGAATTAGGCCAAAATGTGATGAACAGCAGGGAGATAGCCAGTTTGGCTTCCGTTCGGGAGTTGGTACTCGGGAGGCCCTCTTTGCTCTGAAGGTTCTCGTACAAAAATATCGTGATATGCAGACTAATGTTCTATTGTGCTTTGTTGATTATGAGAAGGAGTTTGACCGGGTAAGGCACGAACTGCTTATAAAGCCCTTGAACAACATTGGGCTGGATGGAAAGGACGTTTCAATTATTAAAAACTTATATGAGTACCAAAAGGCAACAGTCAGCGCGGAAAAAGATTATACGGAGGTGGATATTCGCCGGGGTGTCCGTCAGGGTCGCATTCTGTCCCCATTACTGTTCAACGTATACTCTGAGGCGATTATGACCGAAACCCTTGAGAATCTTGATATGGGGGTGAAAATGAACGGCAGGCACATTAATAACTTACGTTATGCAGATGACACCGTTCTTATTGCGTCTACTCAAGAGGATCTAAAGGTTGGTTGACAGAGTTCACGAATGCACTGAAAGGGCTGGCTTGTCTTTAAATTTATCGAAGACCAAAGTCATGGACATAACCAGGGACCCTTATTTACGACCAAGAATATCGGTAGCAGGGAAAGTTCTTAAGCAAGTTTGGTATTACAAATATCTGGGTGCATGGGAGAATGAGGCGTGGGAGTCAGACCAAGAAATTAAGATCCGCATTTAAATTGCCCGTTGTTCACTCTTTGGCGGATGTGTAGGTGCAGAATAAAATTCCCAAAATGAGCGTATTTGCATATAATCAAAAATCAAGTTTACAGAGCAGAGGTCGTAAGGCAAGTAAGTAAAAAACAAAATTCTGACAGGTGATACGATTAACGTAAGCTCCTGACATCCATGCATAGCAATGTTGAGTCGGCGCCGCTGCATGCCATGGGCTTTGTGAAGGTGTTCAGCCTGAACATGCTGCCCGCCGTTGAAAGTAATCTTTCAACCCTGAAGATCCTCCGCCGTGGGAAGCTTGCAGAGCCGAACTAGAGACCGACGCACGTTGCCTCTAACGGTTTTTACGTCCGCTACTCTTGCAATTCCATCTGATCCGGAGATGAGGCGCTGGACACGACCGAGTTTCCAAAGAAGTGGAGGAGCGTTATCTTCAGCTAATAGCACCATGTCCCCGACGCTTAGCCTTGCTACATTAGCCTTCCATTTCGTCCTTTGTTGCATTTCGGACAAATATTCTCTCTGCCATCTCTGCCAGAAATGCTGCCGTATCTTTTCAAGGCGTCCGTATCTTTGAAGTTGGCCCTCCTTGCAGTCAATCAGGTTAAGTGTCGGTGGAGCAGTTAACGGTCTCCCAATGATAAAGTGTCCTGGAGAGAGGGACAGAAGGTCTTCAGGATGGGATGACAAGGGGTACAAAGGACGGCTATTCAAAATCGCCTCCACTTGTGCAAATAAGGTAGAAATCTCCTCAAAAGTTAGATGGCTGTTGCCAATGACACGCCGTAAATGGTGCTTCGCTGATTTAATCCCAGCTTCCCAAATGCCACCAAAATGAGGAGAGTAAGCCGGAATAAATGAGAACTTTATTGACTGCTGACTTGCAAAATCTGATATAGTTTCTTGAGATTGCCCTATGAATGATCCTATTTCCTTTGCAGCAGCCACAAAATTTGATCCATTGTCCGAAAATATTTCCGTTGGCTTACCTCGCCGTGCAATGAAACGCTTAAGTGTCATTATAAATGCATCCCTGCTCAAATCGCTAACCGCTTCGAGGTGTATACACTTATAACGGAGGCATACAAACAGGCAAAGATAAAATTTTATAACTCGACTTCCACGGCCCTTGCGATTTATAATAGGGAATGGGCCAGCAAAGTCCAGACCAACGGATAAAAATGGGAAACCTGGATTCAATCGTTGGGGAGGTAAGTTCCCCATTTTGGGTTGTAGCGTTTGTCCTAGTGCACGTCTACACCGTACGCAGTTATGGACGGTACGCGCAGCGAGATGACGCCCCTTGATAGGCCATATTGTTTCCCTAACCGTCGCTAACAGTAATTGCGGACCGGCGTGCATGCTATTCATATGCTCTCTTTCAAAGTACAGTTTAGTCATCTTATGCGAGGCATGAAGCAAGATGGGATGTTTCTTTTCATATGAATAGCATGACGCTTCCATGCGTCCACCTACTCGAATTAAGTTGCTGTCCAAAAATGGAGATAACGATAATAGTTTACTTTTATTGTTTAACGCTTTACCCTTAGTGAGTAGTTCGCACTCAATGGGAAAGGATTGGCGCTGAGCGATAACGCAAAGCGCGTGAAATGACTCTCGCAGTTCGTCAACTGTTAATATGCCTACACGTTTATTATTGATGTTTTTAAGATTGAACAAAAATCTTTTTACGTAAGCAAATGATCTTTGCAGTTTGTTCATTGATGAATATTTTTCAAACTCTATAATTGGTTGGTTTATGATAACAGAATGTACTTTTAATTCAGGCAAGGCTTCCAACATCTTAACATTCAACTGGGGCCAGTTTGACTCGCTTTCACGTAAAAAGCCAGGGCCGGACCACCACAGGTTCATGGAAATGAAATGCTTAGCATCTACCCCCCTAGATATTAAATCCGCAGGATTGGAGTCGGTGGGCACGTATCTCCACCTAAGTGGAGAAGTGAGGTCCAATATTGCACTCACTCGATTGGCTACAAATGTCTTCAATTTCGTAACATCACCCTTAATCCAACCTAGAACCACACTTGAATCGCACCAATGAACCATCCTTTCTGGTTTGTACCTAATGGAATCCAATATAGACTTGGTGAGTTTAGCGGCGAGAAGCGCAGCGGATAACTCCAAGCGAGGTATGGTAGTCGGTTTCAAGGGCGCTATCTTAGACTTTGCGCATAGTAACCGGATAGTGACCTCACCATTAGAGCTAATTGACTTCATAAACACGCACGCACCGTAAGCCAACAAAGAAGCATCACTAAACGAATGCAATTCTATGCATTTTGGCGAATCTCCAAGCACTAACCTTGGGATTTGTAACTGGGACAACCATTTTATATTGTCAGAGAATTTGGTCCAATCATCTTTTATTTCTTGCGGAACAGGCTGATCCCACTCTAGTTTTTGCCGCCAAAGCTTTTGCAGCATGATTTTTGGCACGACTACGACTGGGCTTAAAACACCCAAAGGATCGAATATCTTAAAGGCATTAGACATAATGAACCGTTTGGTTATTTCATTTTGGCCACGTGAGAAATCCTTTATGGGAAAATGCAGCGTATCGCTAGAAGGGGCCCACCCGAGTCCAAGCGTGCTTGAAGACTCACTAATAGTTAAATTATCTTGTTCGTTCATAACAACGCCTTCAATAATCGATGGATGATTACTTTTGTATTTTCTAAGGTTAAAACAACCCGAGCTTAGGGCCTTTGAGACAGAGTTTTGTATGTATATCAATTGCTGTGGATCATCCGAACCCGTGATCAAGTCGTCAACATAGAAATCCTTTTGTATGATGTTCTTAATGAGTTCATCGCTCTGCTCCCTTCCTACTTCCCATAAACAACGCGTACTAAGATAGCTAGCACTCGCAGTGCCGTAGGTTAATGTATTTAGCACTAACGATTGTATAGGTTGAGACTCGTCCTCTCTCCATAGTATTTGCTGTAACATCCTATCCTCCTCCTTGACTAGCACCTGCCGATACATTTTTTCAATGTCACCGGTGAGTAGATACTTGTATTGTCTAGCACGCACCAGAATTGAAAACAGAGAGTCTTGGACATTGGGACCTACCATCAGTATGTCATTGAGCGAGTAGCCTGATGTGGAGGGGGCAGAACCGTCAAATACAACCCGGAGCTTGGTTGACTCGCTCTCTTCCTTTATAACCGGATGATGAGGCAGATAGTAAGATGGGCTCAAATTTAGCGTATTATTTTTATTAGATAGCGATAGATGACCTAATTCAGAATATTCATTGATGAATTTAGTGTACTCTGTTTTTAGCAAAGGATTTCGTTTAAAACGTTTTTCTAAATTAATGAAGCGCCTTTTTGCAATGAAGTAAGTGTCACCTAAACAATCGCTTTCATTTTTTAGTGGTAATTTCACACAAAATCTACCTGATTCGTCTCTAATAGTGTGAGTGAGAAAATGCCTTTCGCACTCGTTTTCACTTACATTTATAATTGAATTTTCATCAACACTTTCCAAGTCCCAAAACCTAGTTAATAACCTTTCTAAGTTTTCTTCATGTTCTGATTTAGCAATAATGGCATGATTACAGTGTATCATTTTTTGTGATGATGATGACACTGGATTAATTGGGCCAGAGACTATCCAGCCTAACTGAGAACTCCTTAACTTAGGACAATTGAGTCCTAAGGAACGTTGCTCACTGCCCAAAATATCCCAGAAGATGTCGGCGCCTATTAGCACATCTATGGGTGCTGGTGTGTGAAACATGGGATCAGCTAGCTCGATATTTTCCGGAAATTTTAGTGCTTGTATGTCGACAGAAATCTTTGGTAAGCGACCCGTCAATTCTTTAAGTACAAGGCATGATAGCGTAGCGTTGAATTTGCTATTTATTGAGTTTATTTGAATATTGCAACTCTCGGCTACATTTGTTGAAGACGCATTACCTATGCCGATGACCTTTAGCGTGTCAATGGGGTGAGCCTTAAGCGACAATCTGGTCTTTAGGGACTCCGAGATAAAAGATGATTGGCTGCCACAATCTAACAGTGCGCGAACTTTGACTTTTTGGTGATCAAATGGGTTCACTACTTCAACCATGGCTGTAGACAACAGCACTTGTCCTTGATTTTGATTCGAGTAATTGACAATCACCTCATCCTGCTCGTCAAGCGTGACGATGTGATTGGAGGATGAAGGCTGATGGAGTAAAGTATTGTGTCTTTGGGAGCAGCCGGGCTCACGGCATGGTCCCATACGGCACTCACTTTCAGGATGGCCCTGCCTTAAACAGTTTATGCATAGTTTGTATTTTTTCACATCCATCATCCTTGCATCCACTCCCTTCGCCTTAAAAGTAGGACAATCATAAATTCTATGACGATCGTTGCAAATAATGCATAAAAATGAGTTTGAATTTTTGTTACTATTTGTGCTTGCAAACGATTTTACAAAGTTATTTTGGCCTTGCCTTTGTTGAACATTACGGGGAGAACGCGCAGTCAGCATGGCCGGCATAGGAGGCCTTGCAGTGTTATCCATTTTATTATTACGGTTTAAAGCCTCGAGTACATCGGCGCGGTCTATCATGAACTTATAAAACTGATTTAAAGTTGGTACGTCGCCTGATAAACTGTTGCGATGTTCCTCCCATTTCAACAACGTGCTGCTATCCAGCTTTGAAGAAAGCATAAATATAATTAAAACATCCCATTTATCCGTTGGCTGTTCCAAGCTGGCCAACGCACGCAAGTTCTTTTCAACATGATCGACCAAGAATCTCAAAGATCGTTCGGACTCACGTGGAAGCTGCCTTATGTTAAATAAGGAATCAAGGTGATGATTAATCAATATTCTTTTGTTATTGTATCGACTACAAAGCAACTTCCACGCTTCATCGTAGTTTTTGTTAGATACTTCGAGATTCGAGATTATTCTTGCTGCGTCACCCTGCAAGTATGAGATTAAATAGTGGAATTTGTGAATGTCAGAGATACGAGTATTTTTGTGAATTAAGCCTTCAAATGTATCCCGGAACTCTAACCAACGGAAATATGCACCATCGAATTTAGCTATTTGGATCTGTGGGAGCTTTAAACCCAATTCCTGAGGATGATGAGGATCATCCATACAGCATGAAACATTGTGAGCAGAGTTACGTCTTTGCTCACATTCTACCTTTTTTGAAAACAAATCGATCAAATTCTTTGCAGTGGCTATGTTAATAATAATGTCACTGTCCATACTATCCCGCTCATCAATTTCGGCCTCCTGGTCATCAGCGTTCAAAACTTCTATTTCGTTTTGCAAATCATCAAGCTTGATCGAAAGGTTTTCAAACTTTGAGAGCTTCAAATGCAACTCTGTCAATTGAATATTAGTTAATTCTTCATAGCCAGAAATGTTGACTAAATAGTTTTTAAATTTAGTGATCTGTCCTTTAATAGACGATCTTTTTGCGGATAACTCTTTGTAACGAGGTTTATCTAGCACAGACATTGCAATCCAAATAAAGTATCTACTTTAACGCTTCAACTGAGCTCGATGAGTCAATAAGTTAAAATGGAATAGCTCACGTTCCTCGTCTTGGTGTTTACCACGCCACTCAGGAAGCCGGGGTGCCCGCACAGCGCAACTGATAATGCCTTTGTTTGTGTAATCACCTTATCAGCGTTCTTAAACCTGGAATTGTCGGCAATATATGCTAAATATTGGGTATAAACTTACTATAAATAATGCAGATCGAAAGTAGGTCACGGCATAAAAACAGCTAACTAACGTATTATTTGTTTTGGACAACTTATTGAAATTTTGATGCAAATAACTGCAAGTCACGTACTTATGTTAATACAATTAGCTTACTGTGCATAAATTAACCTTTATTGTGACAATTGTTATGAAATATTGCGAATTTAAAATATTATTATCATTTTTATTTTCGATTGCGGGTATATTTATATCGAACAAAATATGCAATTTTTACACCTTTTGGGAGATTTTTGTAATCATCTGCACAAAAACACCTTAAAATGCACAAGTCGATTGGTATTATGAATAATTAAACAGGATGCGATAGGTAAATTGGAGGTTTGGAACGTTTGTAGGAAGAACACTTATCTTTGGAATGCGCGCAGCTGCTCGATGTAATACTTTAGTTGTAATACTGCTCGAACACTTGATCTTTAGCTGATCCTGACATCAATCCTCGTTCATGCCCACAGGTTGGCTCCAATTCTTGACCAAAGTTACCGCCTTCGCTTCTTTGTATTCGTAATTTTAGATGAACTATATTTTTTCTTCTTGGTTTTGCGGATTCTTTAAAATTTCCCCTCATGGGCCACCATGTTCACTCTTTGGCGGATGTGTAGGTGCAGAATAAAATTCCCAAAATGAGCGTATTTGCATATAATCAAAAATCAAGTTTACAGAGCAGAGGTCGTAAGGCAAGTAAGTAAAAAACAAAATTCTGACAGGTGATACGATTAACGTAAGCTCCTGACATCCATGCATAGCAATGTTGAGTCGGCGCCGCTGCATGCCATGGGCTTTGTGAAGGTGTTCAGCCTGAACACCCGTGCCTCGTTTACCAAAATGAAGCAGGTTTTGTGCAGCCGGCAAATCAACCGAAGACTCAGAACTCGGATCCTGCATTGCTACATTTGGCCTGTGATTATGTACGGCAGCGAATCGTGGACCATAAAGGAAGACACCAGGCGGCGCTTAGAAACGTTTGAGACGTGGTGCTATCGTCGCATGCTCCGTATAAGCTGGACCCAAAAATTCAGCAACGAGAAGGTGCTTCAGCGTGCTAGTATGACCCGGAAATTATTGCACACCGTCAAAAAGCGCAAAGCGCCATGACATATCAGCTGCTTCAACTAATATTGATGGGCAAATACAGGGAAAACGGCGCCCTGGAAGGCGGAAGAAATCATGGCTGCGGAACATTAGGGAGCGGACCGGAATCAACAGTGCAGAGCAACTGTTCCGGATGGCTCAAGACAGAGAAGTTTTCAGAGCTATCGGCCAGCCTCCAGTAATGGAGTGGCACTTTCAGAAGAAGAAATTTTATCTATTTATTTAATAAAAATTAATTTACAAACACACACACACACACTACAGTTTTATTTAAATTCTCCGCGCCGAAATCACGCCGATAACACGCCGCCGCCGCCGATTTTTGACCGGCGCCCGCCGCCGTAGATTTTGGCATCGGCGCACACCTCTACACTGATCCAACACATCCAACTAACTGCTGAAATATTCCCGTGCAATTTTAAGACACCTAGCACTTCTAAATTTAAAGTACCTGTCACTCTAAACTTCCAGTGAGCCAGAGCCTCAGATCCTGGACTACGTGACGCAGCAGCACAAACTCTTCATCAGCATCGCCACCAGCCACGCGTACTACATCGGCTGCTTCTGGCTGTGGACCGTCTACAGTCGCGTCACCAAGGAGCTAGCAGCTGGCAAACTGGATAACCTGGCTGAGGTAACAATTGCTTTTTATTATTAACCTTTGGGATTTTTTGCTAATAAAAACCTATCTTATCAAATAATATTCTATAGTCCAAGAGTCAATAAAAGCTGGTTATCCAATCCATCATACGTTAATAAAAATAAACCATGATAAATAGTAGTAGTAGTATAGTAGTCTCTGCCTGTGCCTACCCCTGTGGGAAAGAGGCGTGACGATATGTATATATGTATGTATGTATGGTAAATTAAGATAATATAAGATTATGAGTGTAGAAGCCATCCTTAGGTCAGTTATAGTAGGTAAATATAGGTACATACGAGTGTCATGTTGGTCTCTGTCAACCCGAAAGGGGAACTACTAACCTACATAATGGTTAAACATGGCCCCTATTTCATAAACGTGCCAGACGATAGGCGACACCGACAATTCGGTCTAGTTTCGTAGCTACTATGAAGCCTAGTACGCTCCTTGTACTACGCACTTGTCACCTGTCACATTTAAGAAATAATAGGGCTTGATAGGCTGCTTCTACTCAAATACTTGGTATAGTTTCTAGCAATCTCTCAAAAACAAAACTGATGCTCCTATTACCAAAAAGTTACCCCCTTATTCATAAACGCTTTATAGGTTTCTGCTAACTTAGTAATCGTTTGTTCTTATCTGTCACTTTGAGAGTTACCTTTCACAGATAAGGACAAACGATTGCTAAGTTAGCAGAAGCCTATAGACTTAGAGCGTTTATGAATAAGGGGGTAAAACTTTACACTTACTTTCAGCTGCATGCTCTAGCATGTTGCCTCAAAGCCACGACCTCGGCCGACGCAGCAGTTCTGGTGGAGCGCTGCAGACTGGCTTGCGGTGGCCACGGATACATGCTGTCTTCAAACCTACCTCAGACTTATGCCAATGTCACTGCCGCCAACACGTATGAAGGAGAGAACACTGTGTTGCATCTGCAGACTGCGAGGTAAGTGAAAGGAGAGAAACAGCAGATCGCGATGGGATTGTGTCTATCACTGCTAAATCATCAACAGCCAAAAGCCGCCCACTGCTGTACATAGGCATCACCCAAAGAGCACCACAAAGACCAGTTTTACGCGGTCGTCATCCAGCGGACTCTCGCGACCTTCGCCAATCCACTTGTGGGGCTTTCTTACTGTTAAATGGCGTTCTTATTTTTTTCTTGCAAATTGATTCCTGGACCCACCTTAGGTAGTCATAGACATTCTCACAGTAAACGTCATGATTTTCCTTGCCAATTCAAGTCTGCTCGTTGTAAGTCAGCGGCGTAACTAAAGGGTGGCAGGACCGGCAAAATGCCAGGCCCCAGCTCTACGGGGCCCCGAACTGGCTTGGCTTAGAGCACAGAAGGGAAGATGATGCACTTCTTTATAGTGAGGAATTTGCCGCGGGCTCCTGACGTTGTAGTTACGCCACCGGTTAGTTTTGTGTGCTCCAAATTGGGATACGAAATAATTGAACCTTCCGTATATGTAGTATACGTGTACGTATAAGGGAAACTACGGTTTACCTACTTAACTATTGTTGTTCACAGGGCTTTAGTGAAAGCCGGTATGCAAGTCGTTCAAGGGCAGAAGTTGAGCCCGTCTATGGCGTACTTGGCAGACCAGAGCAAGATGACCAAATGGGACAGCTCGGTGGACGGCATCGTGAAAGGATTCCAGAAGATTGCTTCTGGGTAAGATCTGATGTTTTGTTTCACTTCCTTGTCTCGTTTTGTTTGTGAATTTGCGTCGCCCAGTAGCATTAGTTTCCTCTCCTCTTCTTCTAGCTTTAGCTATTGTTTTTATTTTTGAGAACGCTTCTATTCTCTCCGTATATCATACTACTGAATTAATATAACATTAGCTTATATTTTTTGTAGAAAAGTAGCAGCTTGCCTGGCCAACTTACAGCACCACACCAATAGCGGGCAGTCGGCCGAAGACGCATGGAATCTGACCTCAGTACAACTGGTAGCTGCTTCTGAGGTAAGCAACGATATCGATAATTAAAAAAGTATATAATGTACCTATAGTAGGTACGACAACAATCTATACATATAATAAAATCGTTGAGACCAAAAAATCTGTACATTGAATATTTAAAAAAAAAAACCGACCAGGGTGACTTAAAATAAGTAACTGAACATATTAAAACCATTTTTAAAATTTTTGTTTGTTTGTTTGTTTGTTTGTTTGTTTGACTGAGCATCACGTAAAAACTACTGAACGGATATTAATGAAATGTTCTCAAATCTATTTAAATACATTCAGAATAGGATCTAGGCTATAGAAATTTTGGAAAATATTAGAAAAAGGGGGTGAAAAGGGGGGTTAAAGTTTGTATGAAAAAAAAAATTTAGATTGTTCTAGAATCATGAAACTCAGAATATATACTCAGTAATAAAAATAAAGAAATACCTGTTTTAGCATTTTTTTTTAATCTCACCCAGAGACGCAAAAAAGAGGGTTTTGTGTTAAAAAATAATGAACTTCATACACCTATAAAATAAAAACCAATGAAGTTTAACCTTTTAAAGTTGCTACATATACTTCCAATCTAATACAGGTAAATATAATTTCTCAGTTTTCTTGAAATTTGATTTTTGAGTTGATTACGCAAAAAATAGCAGAACTCAAGAAAATCAGCTTTCCTCGGTAAAGTAGTTGGTAATAATTACAAATACAATAATACTACGAATAAAATAGATAGATACGAATGTACATAAGACATAAAGCCGGAAAAGTGTGTAAATTGTGAAAAAACATTAATAAAATAATTACATTCTGCACAGGTATTTTTTCAACGAAGACATTTTTGTCCAACCTAAATAAACCTAAATTGGCGTCTTAAATTGTGTTCTTTACCTAACACCTAAAGTTCAATATGAAAAACCGTTACTTTGTTTTTATTTATTGCGCTATTATTCACAGCGCGTTCGGTTTTCGAACGCACTCTTATTTGAAAAGCTGATATTATTATGAGGGCGGCGTGAAACGCTTGGCTGTATGCTCTCAGTACCTTTGCCTAAAAAAAGCAAAATCCAACGGCGCGTTTACGCCTGCGTTACGAACACGTCAGAATTTTATTGTGAAAAAGTTGGTAAGTAAATGAAATAGTAAAAGTTTCTGTCCTCAGACTTTATATAAGATTTTTATTGTTTTGGTTAAATACCACACTGCCCAAGAATATACATATTTATAACGCTGCGCTGCTGGGCCTTAGCGCAACATGTATCTTAAACACTTCAAGGTAGGCTTGCTTACAAAATTTTCACAAATACTTAAAATCTGAATGTACATAATAGTACCTATTCGAGAAAACTATTTGAATGTGCCTGTTTCAGGATTAGTACATTTATTATTGCAAGGGTATAATAATAATAATTTTGATATCGAGAATAGCTATAAAGTATCACAAAAAACACACGCGGACGAAGTCGCGGGCAACAGCTAGTCAGTAAATAAAGCAGATCACGTGATGCTCTCTTCTTAAAATAATTTTGTACCTCGAAGTAAGTTTTGAATATGAACTTATTACTTTTTGTAAGCTGATTTTGCTATCGTTTAAACCAGCACCCTTGATCAGAGACATCCGAGTAGAGCGAGGTCGTCTTTCGGCGCCCTTCTCGGTTTCTCATCCTCCCGCCAAGTTGCTTCGCACCCGTGCACCTGGATACCTGATTTTGGCGCCCCTTGCCACCTGGCGCCTAGAGCAGCCACTGCACTTGCCCTACCCTAGGGTCGATCGTTTCACCTAAGGTCATATTGTCTAACGCGTTTAGAATCAATATAGCAAATAATAATAAATGCAAATGATAATGCTAAAGGTATTTAGCATTATCTGGACTCACATTATTCTTAACATCTAAATGGACATAATGTTATGCAAATGACGAATTTCATTTTATTTCATTTCATTTAGCAATCAACATTTTGTTGCTGTCATATGATGCGATACGAGAGCGAGTGCGCTTTAGAAAATGTACTCGTTTGGTAACCGTATACAATGTGCTGAAAATTACAATGTGTGTAGATTCTACATACTTTCAAGCAATAAGGTAAAAAAAGCAAATGGGTTATATTGAAGTGTAGTAAAGTTATTATTGTCTTTAGTTTGTATTGAGCGGACCACGTCGTATAATGTAATTATCTAAGTAATTAACATTACATTACAACGTAGGTAACTTCAGACTCTACCACCTTACATTATTTAATTAGTATACGTCAATAGATACGAATGAAAATTGGAAGATAACCTTGCCTGACGCGAGTGTAAGATTTATATACGGATCCGATTATTTTGATACAATTTTACGATTATTACCAAATAAAGGGTATCGTAAATTTCTCGTTAGTTAAAAAAACGGGAGCGTCAGTCGGCGTAACTTAATAAAAACCAAATCAATTTTATAGCACCAATTTCGTTGAAATTTCTAGAGGCCAATGTAGTCATATATCAATATAAACTACTTGTTCATGCAAATGTAAGTCATTTCGCCAATGAATGGATTTAAATTGTGCCAGGTTTATGCTTACATGATTTACCTATTTCCTTAATGGTTATATTATAGTTGTTATGGTGGGAATTTCAACTCGTTTGCAAGTCTCGCTTTGAACGTGTGATCTAACGGGGGATTCAAAGTGCATTTACATTTCACAAACGCGTCACATTATTCAATACCCCCTGAGAACACCCTTACTTTTCACACTCTTCATCACCATCTTCCATCTTTCTAGCGTCTTTCCCGGCATTTTCAAAACACATGTTGGGGTAACTTGAAGAGCGGGGTAAGATACGCACTATACCTACATAGTTAAGGGCATTAATTAAACCCTTATTGCAATGGAATAAAAGGAAACGGTCGTAACACAAAAGAATCAATTAATTTTTGTTGTAATTAAGACCTTACCTGTGTACAATTTTTTAAGCGACTCATATGTGTTGTTGGCGTCGCAAACGTTAAGACCCAGACGAAAGTTATATTTTAACCACCTTATTCATAAACGCACTATAGGCTTCTGCTAACTTAGCACTCGTTTGTCCTTCTGTGAAAGGTAAATGTCAATGTGACAGATAAGGACAAACGATTGTTAAGTAGCAGAAGCCCGTAGAGCGTTTATGAATAAGGGGGTTTGTTTATAATCACACATCTGTTATCGTATGGTCTTTGTCGACAGGCACACGCCCGCCTCATTCTCCTCTCAGTCTTCAAGTCAGAGATTGACGCCACAACGGCCACACTCAGCGGGGAGACGAGGACGGTTCTCCAACAACTGGTACAGCTGTACGCAGTGTACTGGGCCCTGGAGAAAGTCGGCGATTTGCTGCTGGTAAGTCATCATCATCAGACCGTGTCAGTCCACTGCAGGGGTCTTACCATGACGTCTTAATGCGATTCAGTTTAGGTTCGCTAGCTGTCAGATTCATAGAAAAAGTGACAGCTAAAACTTGAACTGAGTCGGAAATAGGACGTCAAGGTAAGGCCCCTGGACTGCCTCTCCCATAGCACGCCATTGGGCTCGATCTTCAGTTCTCCTCCACCTGCCCGCCGCCTTGCGAATATCATCGCCCCATCTTAGCAGGACGCCCTACGCTGCGTTTGCCGACACGCGGTCTCCACTCCAGAACCAGTTTGCCAACGGCCATCAGTTCTACGGCATATGTGACCTGCCCACTGCCACTTCAGCGTGCGTACTGATTTTTACCAAACATGGCTAAGAACCACCGGAAGGAAACTGGCTTTGGAAAAACCACATTGAAATCGGTCCATCCGATTGAGCGCTACGATGCCAGAGACAGATACACACACATACAGACATCGACGTCAAACTTATAACACCCCTCTGTTTTCATACAAAGGCATAAGATTCTAACTACGATTATATTATACTAGCTTCCGCCCGTGACTTCGTCCGCGTACCTAGAATTAGACTTACATTAGGCAGCGACCTTTAGCATGTTTATTGTTACCCCGCGGGAACTACCTGTGCAATTTTCCGGGATAAAAAGTAGCCTATATGTTAATCTAGGGTACCAGCTATCTCCGTTCCAAATTTTATCCAAATCCGTCCAGTCGTTTTAGCGTGAAGAAGCAACAAACATACACACTCACATCGTCACACAAACTTTCGCATTTATAATATTAGTAGAATTTGGTCTAGGCATAACGTTCTTGACGAAGTGTAAAGTCCCCAGTTCACTTCATAAAATAAACAACTGTAGGTACTCTTCTATCTTATCAACTGAACTAATACTTTCGGTATCACGTTATTACGTTTTATTATTATAATCTGTTACCATTATCAAACAATAACAAACGTTTAGCCACCATCATCGTTGCCCCACAGGTCTCACTATTACGTGATTTTTTTGTCACAAACTACGTTTATTGCGTAATATAGGCATGGTAAGTGGCCCGCTTTCTTTGTTCCTCCGTAGTGGTTACCTTTGGATGCTTCATACTATATGACGCTGGCTATGTCACCGAGAAGAGTGGAAGAGGTTGGGGGAGGCCTTGGGGAGGCCTTTGCCACCAAGCAAACACATAAATAAAGTGAAGAAAAAAAAATAGTTATTGTCAAAAATTATGTAATATTTTTCTTTAATAATTAATATAAATGTAATTAAATTTTACCTGAATAAAGGCTAATAATAATAATAAATGTCACCGGCCAGTTAGCGATTCCTGCTAAAATGGTAGTGATTATATTGTCTTTGGCTCGTGGCACCCCAAATAGTCGAACGAGTGACAGGAAAAAACAAAAGCCAATCGTAAATTTTGAATTTAGTTATTTTTTGTTAGCGGCCAGTATGCGCTTGCCGCGTCGCGGAGGTTTACCATTACCATGTTACCATTGTACTAAGGACAGCGCCACTAGCGGAACGAAATGGCAACTAACATTTCTCATAGTTTTCGAAATTTCAAGGCTAGAAGATTGACAACGCCAATAACGGACAAACTGTCTATTATATTGACCTATTGACAACCCATTCTCATAGTCTTTGATCTCATAGTATGTTATATTGCAACGAGACGAGCAGACGAGATCATGTTCGAGGTGTTTGTCACTAATGTCAGATACTAAAATGACATTACCTGTGTTGCCCGTTTTTTGCAATTCAAAAATAGTGATGTGCCACCACTATCGAAAGTTAACGATAAATTAAATTCAGTATAGATTTTTGTATGTATAAACTAGTGTAATAAACCTTTAAATTTGCTTAATTATGATAATATGATACAATCGTATTTTTTTTCTTAAAATCTAAACAATATAAGCTGGTATCATAATTTCACAATTTGACATTTGCAATTGACAATTTAATATCTAGTATGAATAAATAGACTATAAGGGGAAATATGGCAAAATAAAATGGGATCTTAGTTCCTATAGTAAAGCATTTTATTTCAAACATATACCTACTTACATATAAATTCATTTATATTAAGTTTTTTTGGCATGACCAAATTGCCTTTACTCTTACCTTACAATAAATGTTTACATTTAGTAGTGTTGCTATAAACGGGATCTTTCATAGATATCTTCTGCAACGCACACACATTTGGCAGAGGTACCAAACAACTGAGGTAATGGTACGCATTCAAAGCCCTCTTCAGAATAGATATAGCTAGCTGTCTCTCTTTAGTAAACTCGTTGATTCCCACGTTTAATTGTTTATTCAAAATAGCTTTTTCTATAACATTTTTTAAATGCGGCGATGAGATTTCGTCCATTATGCCAACGTTTTTCAACATTCGTTTGAGTTGTCTGTTCCTTTTTTGTAATTTTTGGATCTTTTTCTGAAGCTCGGCCTCTTTGATCGTTTCTGCAGGTTTTTTTGGAGATGTATGTGCAACTGGAATTAAAAAAAAAAAACTTTAGAACTGTTGTAATAAAAAAGGAAAAAATTATGTGTTTCTGCAAACAGGTACCTTCGAGTACACCATCGACACAAAAACCATACCTTAATTAAAAAGATAAACTCATAACACGTCCTTTAAATTGCCATAAGCATGTTGTGTAACGTTCAAAAATATGGACAAAGATGTGATAAAAAAAAAAAAAAACAAATATTGGTTACCTCTTTTCATAGCTTCACCTCTGTATCCAATAGATTCTACAGTCACATCACACTCTGAAAAAAAAATACAATGACAAAATGCCAACAATAACGAGGTAAACTTTTATAAGTATGTGTATGTAGGTATAACCAAAAACATTTTTTTACCTTTCTTTAGAATTGTCGACAAAACTTCATTGCTGACTGGGATGATTTTAGGTTCTGAAAAACAATAATAAAACTAAACTAAAGAAGAAAACTAACCCGCGGGAACTATGCGATTTACTGCGATAAAAAGTATCATTGTGTCAGGGGCGTAGCGTGCCTTGGTGGGGCCCCGTATAAAAAAATATTTGGGGGCCCTTATGAAGGGTAAAGATTTCTCACATTTATCTTTGCTTACGCACGTCGGGGGCCCCCGTGGCCCGGGGGCCCCGTATAATTGATACGGCAGATACTGCGGTAGCTACGCCCCTGCATTGTGTCCTCCTTTAGAATGTGCAAAAATTCGTGAATCTAATAAGACTGGATTCGACCAAAGTTTTTATTCCAGGAATAACACTTACTCTCGGATACTAATGTCAAAACGCCATACTATTTTAACATTAGTATCCGACAGTAAGTTATACCTGGATTAAAAACTTTGGTCGAATCCAGCCTAAGAGTATCAAGAGTATCCAATCGGAAAAACCAACCAAAGAACTTATAAATCAGGTATCACGTGTACCTATATTAATTTATTCATTTAACCAGGTAAGGAAAAACAGGTTACGGCTTACCTTTAGGTACAATAGGTATTTTCTTTTGCGACAATTCAATGATGCAATCTGAAATTAAAAGAGTTTTAATTATTGTACGAATAAGAATTCACGTGCGAGTTTGATTAATTAAAAAAAAAAACAATTTTATGTCAAACATGCCTTACATCACTTTGGAAAATAGCTGATACTTTCAAACTGCTCCTGGTCAATTTTTACCAAACATGGCTAAGAAACACCGCAAGGAAACACACACACACACACACCCACACACACACACACACACACACACAGAGAGAGACATCGACGTCAAACTTATAACACCCCTCTTTTTTCGTCGGGGGTTAAAAAGAAATGGCTACAGCTAGGGATTGCAAAATCCGGTTTTTTTCTCAAATCCGGATTTACAAATTATCAACTTGTACAAATCCGAATTATCCGGATTTTTCGGATTTTTATTAATATATTGAAATTTTCATGTAATTACATGTTTTTTGAAACGTAATGGTGTTCAATTTTATTGTTTTTAAAATTTCCCTAAGAATATATAAAATAAAACTGCTAAAATCTTGATAATCCGCGTTTAATCAGTCCAGTACTGCTGTGTCTGCAGTACAGTACTACCGGACCGGCCGACTGGCTAGATCTAAAGCTAGGTATGAGGTAGCCAGTAAAGCGCGGAGGGGAGAGGGATATATATGCTACGTGGCGGGGAACAAAACGAACGCATGAATGAATGAAATGAAACTAAATTCAATAGGAAATCCTGCTTAAGTGTTAACTTTGTCAACTGTAATTGAAATCCGAAAAAACCGGATTTTTATGCTAAAAATCCGAATTTATAAAAGGCGACAAAAATCCGGATATATCCGATTATTTCGGATTTCGGATTACCTACCCGGATTGCAATCCCTAGCTAGCTTCATAAATTTAGAAATGTTAGAATAACATTACATTAGTTACCTTTGCCGTCATTTAGTACTGTTGTGGTGATCGGGACAACTTGTCTGTCTTTGTTGATTGTGTATATCTCAGTGGTCTGCGAGTTAGGAGGCAGGCTGTGGTGCAAGATGGGAATTATACTCGGCACGCAATCTAAATAAATAATACTGGCATTACTGTTTCTGAAGGAAGTGGGGCGCCGTCTTCGTGAGATGACAAGACCTCTTGACCCTCGCTCCGGCTCGTTTCTGGTGCAAAGGTTGACCATCGCGGTACACCTTTGCGCCTGGTATGACGCGGGGAGGATTGTTTGACGGATTGTTTTTATTTATTGTATTTTTTGACGTTATTTGTATTATGTCAAATTTAATAAAGAATAAGCTGAATAAGGAGAGATAATACGGTAAATAAAATGAAATAAAAATGTGATTCTGTTTACGAACAGGGGCCTTACCATGCGATTCAATTCCGAGTCAGTTTAGGTTCGCTCGCTGTCAGACCCATACTAAAAATGACAGGTAAAATCTGAACTGAGTCAGAATAGAATCGCATTAAGACATCTTGGTAAGGCGTCAGTATATTCTGCGGATTTTAAGTAAAGACTTTTTTTTTAATTTAACTTTAAATTACATAGTTCTATTAATTGTACTATCACTTCTATCAGCCAAATATGTGTTCTGCCATATTAAGGTTTCGGTTTTGTTAAAATGTTGGTTTGTCATAAAATTATAATGGCGATAAGATATGGTTGTCAATTTGAAAGTGCGGCTTTAGCAACATTCATTTGATCGAAAGTTTGATGACTTTTCAGTGGCGTAACTTTAGAGTTGCAGGAGTGGCAAAATGCCACGAGCCCTAGCTCTACGTGGCCCCAAACTGGCTTGGTTTAGAGCACAGAAGGGTCGCTGATGTAATTCTTTACATTGAGGAAGGACTCACGAATCATTCACGAATTCATTCACGGACTCATTGACGAATTTGCCGCGGGCCCCAGACGTTATACTCGTAGCTACACCATTGATGAAAAGTAATAGATTAGACCACTTATTTGGCCAACCATCTATATTAATAATTTCGTGACCGGTTACGGTAGACTCGATCGAAACGTTGCCTGAGTGATAGAACGTGAAAAAATAAAAATTTCGAGTCGACAACATATATCCGCAAAATTCGGATTGTCGAGTATTTTGTAAAATTCTAACGGTGCCGATGGACAAATCGCAGTCGCCATATTGGACACCACAGACTAGCGCGAAACTGACACCGGAGGACGACAAACGTTCCGTTTCATGCTAGCGCACATACGCCGTGCGATTTTTCTTAAACCTGAGATTGGCCAACATAACCATAGAAAAAATAGAATATTTGGGAATGGATGATTATTTTAAAAGTGCTTGGTGATTTTGATAGGAATAACCATCCTCAGCTACGGAAAAAAGTTTCCGATTTTTTCCGTCGAGCCATATATTTTATAAAAATAAAAACAAATTATTCAGTCACTCGGCGGTAGTGATGTAACGAATGTCATATTTTCGACATTCGCGAATGCAAATGCGAATGCGAATATTCAGTTTTTGTTAAAATTTGGCACCATTTGTCTATGGCTTGGTGACTTTGGTGGCAGTCCCGTACAAACGAAGTACGTTCCGTTTGTTTTTTGTTCCTAGAATAGCAGAGTTGAGACGAACGAACGCATCTGATTGAAATGTCATTCCATGTTGCCAGATGGGCTATTTAATTTAGCGCCAAGCCAATGGGGCTATCTCCCTTACCGGGCGGCGAAAATTATATAATTAAACAATTACTAGATAACCTAAATAGATAACAAGATACCCAAAATTTTTTTTTTATATTCGTATAACATTCGCAGTAATTTTGCGAATGCAAATGCGAATATGCCAGTAATATGCGAATATTCGCGAATGCGAATGCGAATGCGAATATTCGTTACATCACTACTCGGCGGCCCTCATACGGCAGTTAAGCAGTACGCCAATGCATATCAAATTAAAAAAAAAAATGCTTGAATCTGTAGTACACGATGATATTTGTAGCTAAAAGAAGCAACGGCTAAGTGGCGCTGTCTGTAGATTGTTCGTGTTACTAAACCACTATGGTAATTTTTATTGAAATTGGCATTGTTCATTTTTTTTAAGCTGTGCTTTTAACACCTTTATTTGATAGAATGGACTTTTTTAAGAAACTAACTTGAATATTATGCTTCTACTTATCTTTGTTTATTAATAATAAATATTTTTCGCTGTTTGATAATTTGTTAATTTTGGCACGATTCCAATCGGCTTCGTACAGAAATATAAAAAAAAGGTTTTGTCTATATGTCAACGTCATATATCTGTAGATGTGTGTGAATTTAACGGCAAACTCACGTTTAATGTCAACAATGTTCGCGTGTTCGAAATTATTTCCGTTCGTTGGTGATGTTATTGTTTTCCGTGCTGTTTTTGCTTTTTCGTTTCACCCCTGCACATCTTTCCTGACTTCTACTTACATTAAAATCTTCGCAACAATGCATCGTGTAAACTTTGAAATATTCCACATTAGCTTGTGTACACCATTTCTTCTGCAAACCTTCTCTGATTTTCACAATGATTTTGTTGGGGCTATAGTTCAAGTCATTGTTGCATCCCGACAGAAAACATTTTTTTATAAATATCCATTGTTAGTTACAGATTTATACTTTGAATTTGCTTTTATTTCTAATGTTTGTAGGTTAAGTCAGAATGTAATGTTATGATGTAGATGTGACAGTGGTAGCGTGACAGATACCGTAGCTACTTTTTTTTTCATTTTTGTGGCAAACATTTAATGGCCGATTCTTAAACTTACTACGTACTTTTACAAAAATATCTGCAATCGTAAAGTATTTTTGAAATCGGACAAGATAGATCGGTTATTTGATGGTTTTCCTCCAAATGGTTTTCGAATTGGAGCATACTAAAAAAAATTAACAATGTCAATTCCCCGTGTATGGTAGTAACACAAACAATCTACAGGCGGCGCCTCTTAGCCGTTGCTTCTTTTAGCTACAAATGTCATCGTTTACCACAGATTCAAGCAGCATTTTTTTTTTTAAATTGATATGTCATTGGTCATTGGCGTAGTGCTTATCAGCCGTATAGAGGCCGCCAAGTGACTGAGTAAAATGTTTTTATTTTTATAAAATATATGGCTCGACGGAAAAATAAATAATAAGAAACAAATATATATCATGGGACAAATTACACCAACTGACCCAGTCCCCAACTAAGCAAAGCTTTGTGCTATGGGTGCCAAGCAACGGATAAACATACTTATATAATTTAGATAAATACATACAACATCCATGACTCGGGCACAAACATTCGTATTCATCATACAAATGTCTGCCCCTACCGGGATTCGAACCCGGGACCTCTAGCTTCATAGTCAGGGTCACTAACCACTAGACTATCCGGTCGTCAAATCTGAAACTTTTTTCCGTAGCTAAGGATGGTTATTCGTATCAAAAGAAAAATCACCAAACACACTTTTAAAATAATCATGCATTCCCAATTCAAAATAAAAACGGATTTCGGAAAAAATTTCAAACTTTAAAATGGCCGCCCTGTAAAATTGCCATTTTGGATTTGGACTTACCAAGTTGTTCACGCCATGCACGGATATATTCTTGCAGACAATTTCAGTTATTGTGAATGCTATCACTTACCAACCTATTTTTGTATTAAAATAATAATCAGTGATTCGAAATAATGGCTACACATTCTACCTACATTTTGTACCTACAAGTGTATTATGATTCAAATTTCACCCGAGCGAAGCCGGGTTTTCATCTAGTACATATTAAATTCAAGCGAATATGCACCTTTGGCATATGTAACAAAATATATTTTTTCTTATTTGAACAAAGGCAATTTAATATTATTTTCAATACAATTATATTTAAATTGTATTGCATGAAACAGCTAGCTTATTACGTAACTCGCTCGCAATCGCCATCGTGTTCATTTTGATAGTTCTTGTATGAATGTGACAGCTGGCTGATTCCGATGCCAATTGACAACATTTCATTTTTATAACACCTGAAAATGTATATATGGTTCTAAAGCATTTTGCCTCTTGATCACTGCAATATGTTTATATAATTTTAATATTGCTTATTATAGAAAATAAAAATTAATTAAAAACATGTCTTAATTTTACCAATTCTACCACAGGATAGGTGAAATGCCTTTGCCTTTTTCACGAGAAAAAGTAAGCGACCATAATTTTGTATTTGACAACTTCAAAGTACAAGGGGGGCAACTCTGCAATTCTATTTTTGAAGTTCGTTGCATACCTTCTCTCTCACTCTCAAGTTAATGACTATATTAATGAGCGGAACAGCACGAAGCGAACATCGAAAATCGAATATCGGAGAATAAGGCCTGACATTGTCAATTTGAAATTGACGTCAGTTTTTTTTCTATACAGAAAAGACAAAAGGATAAGTGTCTATTCTGTGATAGTTTCGGAGTTACGCCCTTTTAGAATAAGCAAAAATTAATAAATTAATTATAAATTAAATACAAACCCTAGCGAAAAAATTAAACTACCAGCATGTTCATCTTTTCAAACAAAATACAGAGAACCATTAAAACTATAGGCTCAGAAATATGAAATGTTGTCAATTGTCAGCCCATACATGAACTGTCAAAATGAAGACGATGGTGATCGCGAGCGAGTTACATAATAAGCATGCAGGGTTAAGTTCATTGACTCACCTCTTAAACTCGGATCCAGTGCCTCTTGTTTCACAGTTATTCTTGTTGCTGAAGAAGAGAAAACATTATTACAAGTTTTTTTAACACATCATTGTTTTGCAGCTTACTTTAATTAACTTTCTTTTTCATTTTAGAAAACTTTTCAACTTTCTTTAAACATCATAGCAAATTGTGTACAGGCATATCAAGATCTACTTTTTAGTAGCTTTGCTCATTTATTTACTGAAGATATAACATTAGTTATGGATACTGTTTCATTTTTAATTTGTTTGATCATGTTATTGGTCTTACCATTATCCTCAATATCCTCATACGGTTCTATATATTGTTCATCTAGATATTCATAATTGATGGAATCATGTGCGTTTGATAAATATGAGTTAGGTGAGCCTGGTGGAGAAGGTGATACGACTGCTGTCTCTCGTTTGATCGGCACAATTCTTTGAGTGCATTCTGGAAACAAAATCATTAAGCAAATAATATCAATTACAACAAAAAATTACACTCGTTAGAAGAAAAACCAAGAAACAGAACATATTGTGTCATTTAGTTTTTTTTTTATAGTACACTTTGTAATCATGAGCTCTGAGACTGAATTAAAATATTCCTGTATTACAACAATTTTTAAGTGATTACAACAATTTTCCAAATTCAAAGTTTGTATCGTACAGTCGCCATCAGATATGTCGTAGCGGGCGAGGTCCTCAAATAATTCGGAGCAGCCTTAAATTTCAATAAATTCATTACACTGATAAGGTTAATAACATCAGAACACGCAATCAGTCAAAAATATAATAGCAGCGACTTTTCAATAAAATCGGGACGTCACAGATCGTCAAAGGTATCGATGCAGACAGGCTGACCATAAAGATCGGAACATTTTTGGAAAATATACCTTAACTTTGTGACAAACAGTTTAAATTACAGTGTGTTTATTAATAAAATTAGTTTTATAAAATAGAACTACATGCTTTGACTTATAACAGCAGAAGAAGAAAAAATTTATTCGTAAAAAAAGTATATTTGGCAATTTAGTGGCCAGTAACAATTTACACTTTATACAATGAAAAAGGTTTTATGTTACTAACACAGTGAATTATGCATGTATGACATATCTTTCATTTTGGCATGACCTTTGAGCCTTATTTGTATTTTGTTTGAAATTCGAATCTATTATTATATACGTAAGGTTTATTTTCCACATATGTTCCGATATTTATGCCTGACTGCGTCGATACCTTTGACGATATGTGCTTCCTGACATTTTTAGCTCATTGAACGTCCCGAATTTATTGAAAAGTCGCTGCTCTTATATTTATGACGGATTGCGTGTTTCGATGTTATTAACCATACCTAGTGTAACGAATTTAATGAAATTTAATGCTGCTCCGCAATATTTGAGGACGCTACGATATATCTGATGGCGACTGTACCATTCCTCTCACCCAGGAATTAATAACTACTAGTATGAGTAAACTTGGATTTTTAAGTCCACAGTGCTGACTACTACACTCAGAGAAGGTTATTAACTGAAATAGACTTATTTCAATGTTTTGTGTGGAGAATTGAAGGTTTATTATATTCAAATTGTACTTTAATTAACTTACTCAATGTAACTTTGTTGCTAGTTCTTGTTACTAAAGGTGGGAATAGCTTGACAACATCTTTAGTGAGCGGCTTGGCGTTGGTCATTACGATAGTGGGCACTGCATCTTTCCTCAGGTGTTTCTGACTCTTTGTAAAATATGATCGTACAAAGTGATTCCCACAAACATAGCGGTTTTGAATCTTTTTAAGCGACAACTGAAGAAGTTTCACATTTCCAATCATTCTGATCCATTTTCGACACCTGGAATAGATTAATATTTTGTTTTGGTGCATTAACCTAGTCATGCTATTAGTGAAATACTTTTATTCAAGTAATGCTTTACGGAAAGCAGTTGTATGTCAAAGAATCCAACGTTGAGAGTTATAATGTATATAATTTCGGTTTACCCATGTAAGGGTTACATTCTAAAGAGTGGTCAAAATAAATAAATGAAAAACACCTACCGATTTATGTTTTTCGGAAACTTAGCGTACATAACACCTGGAGCCTCAGATTGCGGGACATTACATACAACACATACTTTATATTTCATGTACGATTCTTTAATAGAATCATTCATTTTTAATCTTTTGATAAAACTAAAATAAAATTATTAAGTAAATTCATCAACTGAACAACGTCGTAAACTTCACATTGACTCTTGACTGTCACTGTCACTGTCTGTCACTGTCACGCAATATGTTTTTGCCTGTCAATGTCAAAGTTTTATTTTTATTGGTCTTATTACGAAAGACCAAGGAGACAGTTACCATACAGACAGCCATAGTGTTGAAGTTACGCGAAATGTTATTTTTATCTTACAGATAAAAAACTATCAATGTTCCAAAGTCCAAAGTAATTTATTATAGTCAGCATTATGGCGTGGTAAACGGTTTATTATGCCGAATTCGTTATTATTTATTGCCGCGTTGCGATGGAAGCGCTCTACATTTATTTAGATTAAATATTAGACGTTCTTTTTGCGATCACAGTCGTTAGCTAGGAATAGTACAATCTGAGGTTAGGATACGATTAAGTACGTACCTATTAATGTTGTTAGATAAATGAGATTTATGCAGTCCACTTTATGCACTCAGTTTGTTTGTTTCTGATTGCTTATCTTATTACACCAAAGGCAAAAGGAGCCAAAAGGTTAGTGTCATACAAGTGGTAGAGGTAAATATAATATACCTATAGGGAAAATAACATAGAAGTTACAAAAATACAATTTTATTAATAAAATATAACTACTATACTTACTTAACATTAGGTAGGTATCTAACCACAGATCACTAGAAGGTAGTACCTATGTCCTACGTAAGTTCGAAGTATACATATACATGTGAAAAAGATATGGCAGACTGTCCAACTTTTAATATCATGTCGAGTAGGTACTTCTAACCATTTTTAATTCTAATTTTGTCAATCAATAAATCAAGTACAATATTAATGTCCGTTAATGTTTTAATGCCGATTGGTTCATGACTCACCAAGTTCACGGTACAGCTACAAGATCACGGGGTCAACATTCTGGTTCACTAAATAATAGACCCATCACGTCGACGCTATCGATACATCGATGTATACCGGTCCGAAGATTGCCAAGCGAGATAATGCTTATTTAAGGTCGGTGTATGTACCTAACAGAATAGGTAATTAAATAAACTAAATGTTTTTTTCAATTGGTGCTGAAGTATACTTCCTCGTCTGTGGAACGGAACGCTTTCTGCAAACGAACGGTGTCCTGCCGGCCTACCTCCGAAGTAAAAAATTCGAAATTATTCTTCGTGTCATTCCGCTCACACTAAAGCGCCTATTACACACATGGCTAAATTTAGTGATCCTAATTAGGATGCGCTTCTGAATTAGAACGCTTCTGATTACACTATTCCTGAATTTAGTCACTGAATCAGAAACGTCCCCCCGCCGTGCGTGGCGAGGCGACTAACTGCACTAGGTAAATATTATTACACGTTCCTAACTAGGATGCTAAACCATTCAGCTTGTCAGAAACCATTGTTCCTAATTAGGATACTTACTTCCTAATCGCGATTACGCCTTACGAAATTAGGTTTCTAAATCATTTAGCATCCTAATTTTAGCCATGTGTAATAGGTGCTTAATGTGTACTCGCTCTAATATAATAGTCAATATTATTAACCATTTGGCCGTAGTCTATTAACTGTTAGGTACCTTCATAGTTCGTTACTTTAAAATTTATAACGTAGTAAAAGGTAAACATTAGGTACAATTCGACCAATACTCGGCATTTAGGTAATAAAAAAATTCGCAAACACTGAGCAAACCTCGGTCGGTCAGGTGCTAACAGTTAGTCCATCTAGACTATTTGGTTCTAATCCAACTGTGTTAAATGCAGATCATGTTTTACAAGAATCCTTTTAAGCAAGCGGACGAATAAACTTCATTATATACGTCGACGATGACACTGATGGTGATCGACCACCCACGTTTTGGCGCAAATGGTTTTTCTTTTAAAACCAGTCGGTTGTGCATAAAATTCGCAGGAGTAAAGGAGATAGAATTAGTGTAGTACAGTCGCCCAAATAAGTGGTCTACCACTTTTCATCCAATTTCCTATCAAATTAAAATGTCGCTAAAGTCGAACTTTCAAGTTGACAGCCGGTCTTATCGACGTTATAATATTGTGACGTGCAAAGGAATTTTAGCCTTAGGGTGATAGACCACATATTTGGCTGATGGTACCTACATTACATTCCGAGGGTGGTGGAATAAAGAATGTCTCAGATCGCAGGAAATTGTCGTACAAGCCAATGGCGAGGACGATTAACATGCGAGGCGATAAGCACAAGTACAAAAATATACAAAACACTACCTATGTATAGTATATTTTAGGTACTATTCAGGGAGTTTTAAAAATTTCGCTTTCCCTAAACCTAAAGCGATGGAAAAAACCGGCTAAGGAAGACTCTGACTTCTTCCGTTAAGGTTTCTACAGCACAAACCCTAGCCTTAATCAGAGATTTCATAATTCTAGCGTGTTCTAGATTTCCGTAGATCTTTTGCTCGAATAAACTAAAAACTTAGCTATTTGCTTTAAAGTTTCTCTAGAACATACATAGCATTTTTTACTTTGATACTTCCACACCACACATTCCTGATATAGATGCCGGCACGTAAGTCTAATCTGACCTTGTATGCGCAGAAGTATAAAATACGGTATCCGTGGGTGCGCGGATCCCCTCCACGTGACTCGTCATCGCTAGACTTACGTGCCGGCACGTATAAAAAGGGCCTTGATAGACCGAAGTGATCCTATACGACACGGAAAAAAGATTGGGACAGAAAGAAAAGATTTCATTAACGGTATAACGGTTTGCGGGTGGTAGGGTCTTGTGCAAGGTCCGTCCGGATCGCTACCACCATCTTACTCGCTAATCCTGCCGCTAAGCAGCAGTGCTTGCACTGATGTGTTCCGGTGTGGAGAGTAAGACAGCCGGGGAAATTACGGGCACAAGAGGCATTTCATCTAAGTCCTCTAGGTTGGCAACGCATCTGCAATCCCTCCGGGGTTGTGGGTGTCCATGGGCAGTGGTGATCGCTTACCATCAGGTGACCCACTTGCTTTTATAGTTCACTCGCCACGGTATTATTCCGTTCACTCTTACCTTCGCATTATTTATGATCAAGATAATGACAACCGCTTTATAATAATGTGAGATGCCGTACCGGTTATGGCCGTCGCTCGTAGTCGTGACCCGAGTACTCCACTTATTCTACCTGATTGTAACATTGAAAAATGTAGACGGACTCGCTTACCTGGTTACCTAGATTAGATTTCGTGGTATTTTGAGACCTAGACACAAGTTTATATAGATTTAATGATGATTTTATTCACAAAGAAATTATCAGAACTATTATGTTCTCTGGTATTGTTCAAGGAAAAAGATAGACAGAATAAACTAAATAGAGATGGTTGCGAAAGTTACGTCTCTCCACGAAATAATAATCACTCACACGGATAACTTCTTGAAAATATATAATAATGGAACAATCAATTGACAACGATTGACCTAGGGCCCGATTTTTGAAAGCACATGTGTGAAAATACCACTCGAAAGTGGTGAAAAATTGTGCTGAATTTGATATACGAGTGGCTTAGTAGATACTTACGGCTCTCATTAATCAAGTGAACTAGTCAAAAATTTGATTAGAGCCGTAGTTTTGAAGATATAAACAGATTTATTTTAGCAGCTTTTAGCAGATATATTTAGAGCAGATAAATATTAAATACAAAAAATAGGTAAGTAGGTATCTGCCCCAACCGGTGGTCGAATCTGGGACCTGCAGCGTTGTGATCCGGGTCTTTAACCTCTAGGCATTAGGAGAATTTATCTTACTTTTAATTGTGAACCCTGCCTCCCAAAACTGACAGGGATTCCCACAAAATCTAGAGCTCGCCTACACTACACACAAAACCCGTTTCCAATTTTTCAAACCTCTCTTTTTGTCCACAGTATACCCCGATTTCCGGCAATGACGTGGAGCATCTGCAGCAGACGTACGAAGGTCTGTTGGCGAAGATCAGACCAAATGCCGTCGGCTTGGTCGACGCCTTTGACTTCAGGGATGAGGTCAGTTCTATGTCCTACTTACAACTACATATTTCTCAAAAGGTCCCACCCCTTTCGCAAAACGTCCCGTCTGCGAAATGACCCATTCGCAAAATGTCCCGTCTGGAAAAAGTTTGTTTCACCAGAGACTAGGAGTCTTCTCATGGGATAAGGATCGTTTTGCGAACGGGACTTTATTTATGTGAAGGGACGTTTTGCGAACGGGCCCTTTTGCAGAAGGGTCGTTTTGCGTAAGGGGCATTGAGGAAAGGGACATTTCGCGAAAGGGACAAAGGGACATTATGCGATGCGAGTTATGACGTCTCCGTCTGTTTCGTTGTAATAAATACAGACCGAATCATAGATAACTGACACTTAAGAAAACTGGAATTTAAGAGAGACTGGTGAAACAGGCCATTAATGTTTCAGAAACAAAACGCTATTATAACTATAGGTAAACTGCTTAAATGAGTCCTCCACCGCGCGGTACAGGGGCGCGGGGTAGGACGACAAAGGGGACCGAGAGAGGTGCGGGCGGGTAGTGTAGGTACCCCGCGCCCCTGTACCCGTGGGGGCGAGGACGCATTAAGCGGTCGGTCTTAAACGAAAATGATATGTGAAGAACTATACTATGAACTGCCGTAAAATATTAGTTATCTTGCTTCAGGTTCTCAATTCCGCTCTCGGCGCGTACGACGGTCGCGTGTACGAGCGGCTGATGGACGAAGCCATGAAGAGCCCCCTCAACGCTGAGCCCGTCAACGAGAGCTTCCACAAGTACCTCAAGCCCCTCATGCAGGGGAAACTGGTGCCTCATAAACTATAACGCCTTAAGTAGCAACGCAACATTTTGAACAACTATTGCCAATAGGTTAATTGATTCATCATCACTACATAGTATAAAACAAAGTCGCTTTGTGATGTCTGTCCGTCCCTATGTATGCTTATATCTTTAAAACTACGCAACGGATGTTGATGCCGTCTTTTTTTTATAGATAGTGATTCGAGAGGAAGGTTTCTATATTTTATAATACGCAGACGAAGTCGCGGGCAGAAGCTAATACAGAATAAATCAAATTAGTATTTCCTTTAAGTAGTACTTGGATTAAGAAAACGTAATATAGCGATATCATGATGTATAAATAAAATTAATTAGAAAATTATACATTTTTATTTTCATTTGAACTGATGAAAACACTATATCGGCTATAATCCATGTGACGTTATGGGGTATGTAAACAAATAAACATCAGTTGTCATAGTTGTCATCCATCAGTTGTAAGTAAATAGGAAACGAGCTGTCAAGTGGTTACTTACATAACTATCTATGCTATGACGCAGACTATAATAAGCTCAGATAATCTATCGGCCAACATGGCTAATAGGGTCTGTTTTTAAAAAGCTTCGTAGGTTTATAGGTTTTCAAATAATATTGTATTTTTTGTTGCTGTAATGTATCAATTATAAATGTCATAAACATTACACAACATCACCGACCTTAAGAGGGTGCATCCGTGCTGAGCTCGCAACGTCGCATTTTTGGTGACTTTTTGCGATTATTTCACAGAAATTGAATGAAAGTATCAAATATCCGTCTGTAGTGCACTTCGTTTTTAGTGTATTAATGTGTCTGATGCAATAATTCATCGTGATGGACTTTTATTTTCTTATTAAACGAGATATAGTATTTTATCGCTTTAATACGAAAATAAAAGTCCATCACCATCATATGTTTTTGCGATTCCGTATGTGTTAGATAAGGCCTCAGGGCTCAGGGGCCTTACCATGACGTCCTAATTCCGAGTCAGTTCAAGTTTTAGCTGTCACTTTTAGTATGAATCTGACAGCGAGCGAACCTAAACTGAATCGCATTAAGACGTCATGTTAAGGCCCCTGGTCAATTAAAGTTACAGTTTTTTTTTTTTTTTTTTTGTAATTTTATGGCCTGGTTTCTAGACCTTTAAGCCAAGTCTTTATTTTATTAACGTTAGCAATGATTTACACAGCAAACACCGTTTTTGTTAATGTCACTGTCACTTCACTACACTATTAAAGTTCTTTGAAAGTATTTTTAATGTATTTATAAATGGGATTAAAACAATTCACATTTTTTAAGAATCCAATGAGGCGGCGGGAGGGGTCGTTAGTTGATGATAACACTTCGTATTCACTGAGATCACTAGCGAGAATTAACCTGTCCAAGGAGTATGCTGGACAGGAAAATATCAAATGATCTATATCACCGATACTGTCGCAGTTGATGCATTTATTATTATCAGTGATTCCAAGTCTCGTCAAATGTGCAGGTGTTCTAGAGTGGCCAAAACGAAGACGATTGATTGTGGTGATAAAATCACGGCTGGCTAAGTTGTGGAGCTTATTGTACCATGGCTTGACTGGTAAGTCTTGTTGAATGCTTCCATACCATTTCCCCTTAACTTCCTGATCCTTCTTCCAAAATTCTCGCCACAAGTTTTGTACATCTAGTTTGATGGTTGAATAACAATCAGTTGCTGGTATATTTACAATTAATGAAACATCTAATGCATTAATTCCATCATATGCAGCTTTATCTGCTATTTCATTGCCTGTTATTCCTTTATGTGAAGGTATCCACATAAAATATATGTCCAAACCTTTACTCTTATAATTATAAATCATTTCTCTTATTTTAAAAATAAAGTATGAAGTTTTAAAATTAAATTTGAAACAATCCAGAGCTTGTATTAAACTTAAAGAGTCAGTAAGAATCAAAAACTTATGATAACTATTTACAAATTTAATCAACTTAAGTGCTTCTAAAACTGCATATGCCTCTGCAGTGAATATACTACAATAAAGTTACAGTCACGAATGAATGGTGTTGCTACTTTGGTAATACGTTTTTAGACGTAGTCGAACTGATGTAAATAAGAGCTATTCGTTGACTTATTCCATAAAAAAATATCGTCTAAAATTAAGTGTGTAATTTTTGTATATAATTCAGAACCAGTTTATGGGTAATATTTATTTTGGTTGCGGTGATTAAAATTGATTTAAAAGTCAAATTGGCTCAAGTATGAAAGTGGATTTTTACTAAAACCAAAAAGTTTTTTGTTATTGTGATTGCCCATGGGTGGCTTACTATTTCATGTTGCTATGATATACCTAATGAATTTATTGATATCTTTTGGATTAGCGTGGCGTGAATATTGTATTTTAATAAAAATGAACAAAAAATCGTAAATTTAAACTCAAGTCTTTTATTTCACCTATGCAACGAGATACATTGAGAGATGACCATTAAAACTAATAAATAAATAACTTACTTAACTAGAATAAATTAAACATCAGTTCGCAATACATCAAGATAAGTTATTTTGTCATCTTGGTGTGCTTGCTTGGTGGGTCGCCTTAGTTGGCGAGGGCGTTGGCGTGTGCAGATCCGAAGCCGCTCGTGTTGGCCGCGGAGTTGGCCACTCTGTAGGCAGCGTTGACTCCCTGAGTCCTTGCTGAGGACGAAGCAGAACCGTAGCCAGAGGTCCTCGCGTCAGCGTTGCTTCTGGATCCGAAGGCTGAACCTTGCACGTTGGCGTCAGACCTCGCTGACCCAACACCGTTGGTATTAGCCGAAGAAATTGCTGATCCGTAAGCTCCGTTGTTGGCTGCTGATTTAGCGAAGCCACTGCCGTTGACGTCTGCGTTAGCGTTGGCTGAGCCGTAACCGTTCGTGTTGGCTGAAGACTTGGCTGAGCCGAATCCAGCGCCCTGCGTGAGTGCGTGAGCGGAACCGTAGCCGGAGCCTTGAGTGTTGGCTGCGCTCTTGGCGAAGCCCGAGCCGTGGGTGTTGGCCTCCGAGTTGACCGAGCCGTAACCTCCGTTCACGTTAGCGTTAGCATTGGCGGAACCGTAGTCAGAACCCTGAGTGTTCGCGCTGCTCTTCGCGAAGCCTGAACCGTGGGTATTAGCTGCTGAGTTGGCAGAGCCGTAACCGCCTCCGTTGACGTTAGCGTCTGCGTTGGCAGAGCCATAGTCGGAGCCTCGAGTGTTAGCAGCGGAGTGGGCAGAACCGTAGCCTTGTGTGTTTGCGGTGGACTTGGCGGCGCCGAAACCAGAGTGAATATTGGCCTGAGCACGGACATCGATTCCAGCAGGAGTGCCGTAAGCGGTTCCGAATCGCCAATGGATGTGGCCCTTCTTGGCGGCCTTAGCGGATGCGACAGCGCTATCGTAACCGCTGTTGATTGAAGCATCGGAGGCAGCCGAGCCGGAGCCGAAGCCATGAGCCTTAGCCGAGCTGATAGCGGAGCCTGCGCCGGCGTTGTTCGCAGAGGATGAAGCTGAGCCGAATCCACCGTTCGATTGAGTCTCAGCTGATGCACGGTTTGCTCCAAGTCCACCGTCAGCTTGGGACTTAGCTGCGCTGTATCCGTTGCTCAATCCTTGAGTTCTCGCGGCAGTGACAGCTGAGCCAACGTTGGAGTTGGCGTTCGAGGAGGCCGATCCAAAGCCAGAGCCGTAGGTGTTGGCGTTGGTCGAGGTGGTTCTGTAGCTGCCGATGCCTTGAGTGCGGGCGGAGGACACAGCGGAGCCAGCGCCGTTGGTCAAAGCTGAAGCAATAGAGGAATCGCTGCCTCCGTTAACTGTGGCGGAAGACTGTGCGGTCTGAGCACCGGGGATGTAGTTCACTTCGGCGGGCTCGAAGTTTTGTTCGTAAGAGACGATAGTCGCTGGTGCGGGGACGTAGAAGGTGGCGCCGCCGTTTTGGACTTCCGCGGTGGCCTTGGCTGACCCGTAGACCGGGATAGCGGGGTCGTCGTAGATTTCAGCCTGAGCGGGGTAGATGGCGCTGAAGCCCTCGTTGCGCGCGAGGTTGTTGAAGGTGCTGCCGTAGGCCTGCGCGGCGCCGTCGCCGGCGGTCGCGGAGCCCGAGGCCTGGCTTCCGAAGTTGCTGCTGTATGCCTTGCCGATCGCGAAGTCCCGACCATCACGGTATAAGAAACCTAAAAAGGAAATATTCATTAGAATAACAATATCAAGTGAAATCTGGTGAAGGACAGTTCGCCATTAATATCGAAAAGTTAAAATTCTATCACTTTAATGTCTACTGTGATTTAGTCTAATAGTGTTTTGTAAAGGCGACAATGAGTAAGTTCCTGCAGATGTACATGCAATTATGACACTTATTTACTCAATGGCAAAATTTTATTACTATAAACATAAGTAAATCAAGATTTCGTATTTTGTAGTTTATACTGAACGAGCAGACGAAACGAATGATTTATAAATATCAAAAAAGGTTGACTTAGTTAACAACCTGCAAGTTCAAAAGACTTATTCGTTTTTTTTAATAAAAAAAAAACATGAACGACAGCTTCGAATTATTCAAACAATCCGTGAAAAATAACAAGTTATTGCGATATTACGGCCACAAATAATGGGTAAATCTTGGAACAATTGACACTAATTGATCTAATTCCAAATTAATCAGAGCTACAATTAAACAACCGAGAGTCGAGAATAAACATTAACATTGTTCGTACATAATTTCCTGCCTCGACGGATCGAAGCTGGGACTTCAAGCTTCATAGTCAGGCCAAACCGCTAACCCTTAAGGTGGAAACACATTTTTAACACGCGACGCGACCCGATGCAACGAATGTATGCGCATGCCGTCGCGTCGGATGTTCATAGTGTGGTTCTGGTCATAGAAAATAATACAATTTGATTCGACTCAACACGCGTCGCGTTGCATCGGGTCGCGTCGCGTGTTAATAATGTGTTTCCACCTTTATGCTACCCGGCTACCAATATCAAAAGTAGCAAACCTTTTTTTATAACACTGGCAAGTGAACCTAATTGTAAACTTTTTTTAATCGACTTCAAAAAAAGGAGAGGGTTCTCAATTCGATTGTTTTTTTTTTCTTCAGATGTTATTCAATCATAATCATGCTAAACGTTGCCTGTAGGTAGTGTTGCCAGGTCCGATTTGTTTGAAATCGGTACATAAGGTAAAACAAATCGGGATTTAGGGTTGTAGATCGGGACAAACAAAAAACAATATTTCTAGTAGTAAAGTGAGAAAGTGATGTGATGCTGATGCGATAAATATACCTATATTTTTTTTTGTAATGACATTGATTTTTCATTTTATTGATACAACAGCTTAGGTACAAATCGGGACGCGTCCCCAGACCCTTGAAAATCGGGACACCTGGCAACGCTACCTGTAGGGCTCCTTAGGTCTTGTCTACACCGTAAGGGATAAAGACATTATTTACGTATGTATTAGGTATTGAATGCTTACCGTTGTATAGGAGTGGGGATGAATGGCAGAGCGCAAGGCAAGCCGCGACAACGATGAATCTACACGCCATAGCGAGATTAGACTGCTTCAATCTTTAGAAGGATACCGATGAGTGGATGTAGTGAGAGCATTTCTCTACGCTTAAATACTACCGGCTGCCCCTTCCTTCGAACTTCACCTAGAAAAGTTTCTGACTGACAGTTTTAATGCTACGGTAGATTAATGAGTGGCGTTTGGGATTTTTAATTTTATTGGCACTTGAAGTGGTTGATGGGTTCGTACGAGCAATGACCTCTGGCATTTTTGTGGTGTAAACAATGACGTAATGTTATGCCCTTGGGTGTAAACAGCGGGTTTACCAACGGATCATAGACAGGTGTTCTTTAGGGCGTCTTGGTGGAAAAAGTTAAATCTCGATTTAGTGTGAAACTCGATCTAGTAGCTAGTGTTAAAATGTATGGAACTGTCAAGCTTAAATTTATTACTACGCGATGCGACCTTAAAATTTTTATTGAATTGCTTTTTTATGTTTCTTAGAAAAGTAAAGGCAGACAGGTTTTACTTTCGAACTTTAGTTCGACGTCTGATGTTGACAAAATGAATCTAAAAACTATATCTATCTAGCCTAAGTCGTCCCAAACACAAAATTAAGCATAACAGGTCGAAGGTACAAAACTAAGCAGCAGTACTTGCGCTGCTGTGTTCCGATGTGAAGAGTAAGACAGCCGGTGATATCAGGTCTACGCTGGCAACGCATCTGCAATCTTCTAGTTTTGCGGGTGCCCCTGGGCGGTGGTGTCCACTTACCGTGAGGGGACCCACATGCTCGTTTGTATTCCTTGCCAATAAAAAAGGTAAACAGACGCACCGGACAATAAACCACAGACTGAAAATTGTAGGAATCATGTTATAGGCGATGCGGCTTGGAACCCATCAGTATTTTGATTTCCCTTTCCACCTATACTATACACCAAGAATCGTGCTTAAAGGTCTTGTTACCTTAAGCCCTGTCTACCCAGTACGGGATAAAGACGTGATTTTTTGTTTAAAAGGTCAAAAGCCCTGACTATGTTATGATAAAAGTGTAATGACGTTGCATTTTGTTTATGCTGTACCTTTTAACAATACATCTTAATAACTATGATAACTGTATTATATATCTACTTTTGTATTGTTTAACGAACGGATATCACTTACTGTGAATGACATATGTAATACTTATTGTAACGGAGTACGACAAGCCGTGAAATTGTTAAGTGTTTAAAACCCAGGCAATAAAAAGCTGTTTTGCGCTGCAACAATGTTAAGTTTTTGCCAATTGTACATACTTTATTAATTCAATAATATTGCTATAGTTGTTAGGGTACTTGCTGTCAGAGGTTTACGAAAACGCGCTAACTACGAAAGCTACGGTCCAGTTACCCTTTAAATCCTTTAATTAACGCACGCGCTGTAATTATTATTAACTCAGGACTCGAATACATAGACAGACTGGCAACTTAGTATTAAAAAAATCTAACTAAAGTATTTAGATAGTCCTTTACAGTAAAAAAAAACATAACTAAAAAGGGCGTAGAAATATGCGACCTAACCTAAGTTGGAGCACACGTTGACTAGGTATACTCGTACAGGTACACCCTAGGTACACCCTTTGTGCCTTTTCATCTTATATTTGAAGTTGACCGCATTATGGCCTGCACATACTTACACATGTTGGTATGTGTGAAGTTCCCAATTCGCACTGGGCGTGGGAACTATAGCCCAAACCCTCTCATTCTGATAGGAGGTCTGTGTACAGAAGTGAATGTGAACTGGAGGATGGAGACGAGGAGATTATAAACCCCTTTGCAAAAGAACGGGTACTTTTGTTTCATTTAAATTTTTAGGAAATTACTCAATTTTGTACTCAATTGAGTAATTTGACAAAAAAACAAGGTAACTTGAATCGACTTTCCTGCATTTAGTAAAAGCTACAAGCAATAAAATAAAAAAATAACATCGAGTGTTGTGGTCTCATCTGGTTGAAATACCTGTTGTAGTGGCATAAAAAGTTTTGGTACTTTACTTACCCTTTTATGCAAATGGCTTTATCTGCTTTTTTAATGGTTTTAATGGTTTTTTTTTTATTTTATTTTTTTAGCGTTAGGGGAAAACAGACGCATCCTTACAAAGATACGCGGAATTATTATCTTTTCAATAGATGTGTTTATATAGTTATCTGTCTAGTATAGATCAAAGTATTCCGTCATTTTATGTCTTTGCAATCTCAATGTTATGCCGCTTGACGACACCTCCAGTCACTTCTGATTATCTGAAATGGTCAAATCAGATACAATTTATTGTTTCACCTGTCAATTAAAACTGGGCTGATTGGGATTAGTTTTTGCTGTTTTAGCTCGTTATCGTAATGAGGAGTAATTTATGGGGCTCTTAGTCATTCCAAGTTCGGGTCAATGACCTGTAATATCTAGGTTTTGCAGTCAAGAAATAACGCCACGCCGCGCTCGATTTTAAGGTACAGCTCGTAGAGGGCGGCGAAGAAAACCTCGAAACGTTTTTTTAGGTATTTTTTCTTAGTAGTTGTACCGATTGCAAAGAGAAAAAATTTCCTGTGGGAAAGAGGCGTGACGTGATTTTCTTAATCGTTGGCGTATTAAAACCAAATCAAATGTTTTAAAACGAGGGGGGTAAAAAAATGAAAGATGGATTCGCTATATAATAAGTACCCGGATGACCTGTAGGCTTATTGTCTAACTCGCTCGCAATCGCCATCGTGGTCATTTTGACAGTTCTTGTTTAAATGTGACAGCTAGCTGGGGCCTTACCATGACGTCCTAATTTCGACTTAGTTCAAGTTTTAGCTGTCACTTTTAGTATGAATCTGACAGCGAGCGCGCCTAAACTGAAACGCATTAAGACGTTATGGTACAGCCCCTGATTCCGATGCCAATTGTCAGCCCATATATGAACTGTCAAAATGAAGACGATGGTGATTGCGAGCGAGTTAGACAATAAGCCTACTAGTACGTTTTCTAAAAATGAAACCTTCAGATCGATTTATAGTCCCCGAAACCTGCATACCTTTCATGAAATTCGCTGGAGCCGGTTTCGAGATTCAGATTATTTATTATACAAGAATTGCTCGTTTAAAGGTATTAGACTCAAGTATCTAATGCAAATAAATCTTCACATTTCTTATTTGCTTTTATTGTGATGTACTGACGGACTCATTTAAGCTGTAGGTATAAACATAGGTATATACAAGGCCAGTTTGCTCCGTTACGAAGCTGCCCAAAATAACATCCAAATCTAGACCAAAGCGTTTATCTATTATCTATTCACGTGCAATGTCTAATAATAGTATTGATAACCATCATAGTCTATTGCGGTTATAACTTTACAACGGTACAACATAATCGAACAAAAGATCGGTAAATGTATATTGTAAAGATACATTTTTACCACTGTCTTCGACTGTTAGATTTCACACTATGCTACCTAACCATAGTTATCGTATAACGGTATTTATTAATAACAGCTTTCTAGAAAAATCACGACGATATAAAAGGACTCTTGTCTTTATTCGACGACCGGATAGCCAAGTGGTTAGCGTCCCTAACTATGAAGCTAGAGGTCCCGGGTTTGAATCCCGGTAGAGTCATGGATGTTGTAAGTATTTAAGTATGAATGTATATTCATTATATAAGTATGTTTATCCGTTGCCTGGTACCCATAGCACAAGCTCTGCTTAGTTTGGGACTAGGTCAATTGGCGTAATTTGTCCCATGATATTTATTTATTACTAGCTGTTGCCAGCGACTTCGTCTGCAAAGAATTCGTTTATCGCTATCCCGCGGGAACTACGCAATTTTCCGGGATAAGAAATAGCCTATGTGCTATTCCAGACTATTCCATAATATTAGTTAGATGATCGAGAAATAACGTCGAAGCAAACACTTTTATCGAGGACCTCTAATTTTACATAAACCATGCCTTTATCCCATACGGAGTAGACAGAGCCTGGCTAACAAGACCCAAAGGTCACGCCTAGCACGATTGTGGGCGTACAAGTGGAAAGGTGAAAATCGCCCATAACATTATTCCTAAGGTGTTCGCCCGGCTTCAACCATCTGCGCGGGAAGAGATGCGACTGGTACATTCTTTGTTTTTTCTTAGCTTCCGAACCAGATGGAAGTGGATTTTTAATTTTATTATAAGTATCTATTCTATTCGTTACCATAGACTACATAAATATATACATAGAGCATAAGATCTAGTAAGGTACTGAGCATTTAGCTTAGTGTAAGTTTTCACTAAAAAAAGACTCGTAGGTATGCATTCACCTTAACGCATCATATATACTAAGGAAACATTGGCAGTTGGCAGCTCCACTTTCGGATCGAAAAATCGAACTGTTTGCTGATTATGCGGATACCAATCATAAATTCCAGTTATTTTATTACAAGCTTGCAACGTATGTAAACAACTATACCATTTTCATTCTTACCTGTCCTATTTGGTAAACAAAATTCTAACCTCAATGTGCAATTTTTTGTAAAAAATAAGAAAAAAGTTTATTCATGACAAACAAAACATCAAAATAAATAAAAAAACACAATACAGCAGATAAATAAGGTGTATTATGTTATCAAATAAACCTGAGGTAATATTTTGTACATAATTTTGCTGATGTTTTATCTCCAGTTCCTTTATTTACGATGAAATATTTAAAAAATAACAAAAATGAGACGTTTTGAGGTTAGAATTTTGTTTACCTAATAGGACAGGTAAGAATTAAAATGGTATAGGTATGTTTATCCGGGTGGACGGAACTCTTCAAAGGTTGGTCCGATTGACTTGAAATTTGATTCACATATTTTATGTAGGACGGATGACAATGCAAGTAAGTACTGTCGGCAAAAAAAGCTTGTATTAAAAAAAATGACAAACTATTTATTTCGTTTAATAAAGTGACATTGTTCGTTTTTTGAGTTGCTTTACTTTTTTACTGGCTGAAATTTAATGGAAACAAAAGCTCGAAATTGGAAAAAAAGCATTCCGAATATTCATGCCTGAAATTATTTAACTAATTACTTTTTTTAATCCTGTAGAATTAAACAAGGAAACCCGCATAATAATTTATCTGACGAAAACATACAAAATAGAACCATTTCTTTTCTATTAGTTATCTTCACAAAGCGACCGGTTAGTCCAGTCCAGTGACAGTAAGTGTGAACATCAAACCCTGATGTATAACTCCGATAAAAATAAGAGGTTAAAAGTGTTGCTAAGCGAAAACTCGAGAAGCTACACTAATTTCTTTTTTTTATTAGCTATATTCTTCGAAGTCCGAAGGTGCGGCGTTTTTTTTATAAATCAAAACGCCGAAGATGTTTACAAAATCAATGGTCCCGGGTGATTTCACAAAAATATTTCGCCCACTGAAATCGCACTGTTAATTAATTGGCAAGCTATAATAGTTAATCAATTACGATACGATTTCAAGCCCGAAAAAACCTAGCGAAAGTTATAGGTATACGCTTTCTAAGCTTATCCGTCGATCCCAACATATCGATCAAAACGATAGAGAAAGTCGTTTGTTTGCTCTTTCTGACCCTGCACTATCGGTATTGTCACTTGCTATTAATTTGGAGAACGAGTCTGATTGAAAAAATTGCACAGAGTAGTGTAGAGTTTAGATCTTTTTCGCAATAAATGTACCTGTATGTGAAAATTAAACACTCTTATTGAATTCAATTGCGAAGACATCAATTCAAACTAAAGCTCATATGTAAAAAAAAACTAAGGTAAAAGGGTGGATTTTTGACAATCCACCCAAAAATAAGTTGGTTCATGTAACTTGTAAAAATTTCATTTGTTTATTATAAAAGAAGTGTTCAGATATAATTTGTTTTAACTGTATTGATGGTTATGTAGAATGTACCTAAGTAGGTAAATTAAGTAATTTAGCTTGTCCCATCTAGGGACACAAACTGTATAGAAATAGAAAAGCTTCAAAAACCTTTGATAACCACCTTCTTTCATAAAAGTCTGTAAAATAAATACGTGACCAAGTTTTTTTTGATGGGCTCTCAACTAGCCTTTTTCTTTGAGTACTAAGTATTTATAGATTTTTTCTTAGCGAGAAACAAATGTATATTAATAAAATTTAAGTTTTTTTTTACCAATACAATTAGCCCTTTATTTCGCAGTGTTGATTATAATCAACATATTTTAAGATGGTCTTTTTGCCCGACTGCGCCAGAAAGAGGACTGTTTTTTATATTCTTTTTAATTATTTTTGTTACTTTAACAAGAATCTAATGAGTAATGAGACTAATGAGGCTTGATTTAAGTACACTTAGTCCCATTTGTGAAATAAAAAGGCTAATTTATTAAATACGTACATGCGAAAAAAATATGTGGTTTCGAATGTATTTGTTGTAATCTCTGTGTGCCGATACTCTGCGCATAATGCTAATATTTAGCGAAGGTCGTCGCCCGCTGCGCGCGCGCCGGTGTGACAACGATTGATTGCAGCAGATCCGCGCGACCACTGCGACGCGTGTGGAGCTGCCATTACAGCGATTACTGTAAGTAACTATCAGTATAATAAGTAAGTAAGCTTTGGCTTATGTTAACTTTCATTAATTGTATCAGTATTTATCTTTAGTATCATTGTGATTCGATTTTGAATATAACTTGGCAACACTTTGATTGTTAAAATGAGAAAATGGCAATTGTCGCTTAGGTACTTTTTTGGGCCCGCACGAATGCATCGCCATTTTCAAGTTTTTTTTTAATGTCGTTTACGTACTTCTTTAATTTTTATGATCGCTGTCAGTGAGCCCACACCCTTCACTCTGATTTACAACTAACCATAAACCTGATTAAATATCCTATTAGTGTTTTTTTTTTCTTTTTGAGATCAATGAAAGTGATCATAAATGGTCGCGGAGTATAACTGTGCCAATTATTTTTCAAAAAGAAAGCGGTATTGATAATGCCAATGGTGCCATGGACGTGCCATTTGATATTGGGATACTTATTTCTCTGAGTTCTAATAATTAGAAAGAAAAAGAAATAAAATTCGTATTCTGGACAGAAAAGATGTAAAATAAGGGACATTCTCATTTTTAGGGTTCCGTAGCCAAATGGCAAAAAACGGAACCCTTATAGATTCGTCATGTCTGTCTGTCTGTCTGCCCGTTCGTCCGTATGTCACAGCCACTTTTCTCCGAAACTATAAGAGCTATACTGTTGAAACTTGGTAAGTAGATGTATTCTGTGAACCGCATTAAGATTTTTACACAAAAATAAAAAATAAAACAATTAATTTTTAGAACTGAAACTGAAAATTTTTTTTTTCATCAAACTCATACGTGTGGGGTATCTATGGATAGGTCTTCAAAAATGATATTGAGGTTCCTAATATCATTTTTTTCTAAACTGAATAGTTTGCGCGAGAGACACTTCCAAAGTCATAAAATGTGTGTCCCCCTCCCCTCTATCTTCTAAAATAAGAGAATGATAAAACTAAAAAAAAAAATAATGATGTACATTACCATACAAACTTCCACCCAAAATTGGTTTGAACGAGATCTAGTGAGTAGTTTTTTTTTTTGCGAATTTGTACGGAACCCTCAGTGCACGAGTCCGACTCGCACTTGGCCGGTTTTTATGCACACCTCACTTACGTGGATGTTATTACTCTTTCAAATATTTTGAGAATATGCTGATATTAAGATGGATTTAAAAATTATTAACGACTAGCTTCTGCCCGCGACTTCGTCCGCGTGTAATTAGGCTTACGAACTGATGTTGATAGTATATTCTGCAATAATTATTTACTTTGCGACTCTAGGCAGCTACGACCTTTAACATGTTTGTCGCTATTCCGCGGGAACTATGCAAATTTTCGAGATAAAAAGTAGCCTATGTTTGATCTAGGGTAGCAGCTATCTTCGCTCCAAATTTTATCCAAATCTGTCCAGTCGTTTTAGCGTGAAGAAGGAACAAACATACACGCTCATTTACATCGTCACATCGTCACAAACTTTCGTATTTATAATATTAATTAAGATTTAGCGCGAAGAAGGAACAAACATACGAACTCACTCACTCATTTATTATATTAGTAAGCTCATAATATAATAAGATATAGTCATAGCATCCACGGAAATGACAGTGAACACAAAAATGAGAAATGCCCATAACTAAGTAGATCCCGTCAACTAAATTACTACTGAAAATTCAATTTCAGCTGTCCTTTTTTATACCATAGGGGGTAAACGAGCATGCGGGGCAACCGATGGAAAGCAATCACCGTCGCCCATCGCCCCAATCACACCACAGCAGTGTTAAGAATGCGTTCGTGTTCCCGACGCTGCAAGAAAATAATAGGCACAGGTTTTTACCACTTTTGAATGTAATTTTGACTGCGTTACGTTGAACTGTCTGGTGAGAGGTCACAGAGGTCTAATATATTTATAATGAGTCCTAATTGCTTTGGTAACCGCGATTTATTGAAAAGCAATTGCAAAAAAGCTACTGCCCAAATTAAGGGTGCGACCAAACCGCCGCCTATACGCAGTGACGTGTCGTATGCGTCACGTTTTCTCACCGTTTCTTCGTACATTTTGTTGCGATTCCGTAACGTCACCGTTTTTTAAGCGGTGGTGTGGTCGCACCCTAAATTTTCGACAAGTTGACAATTAGGTACTCGTAAATAGAGCTGTCATTTACTTCAGCTCCACGGCCCACGCGTATTTCAAATTTTACATTTTTTTCCCCACATTCGAGTGGTACAAAATATATGTGATTTCAAAAATCGCTACAAAATAGGCGTTTGAATAAAAATAAATCCCATGATAGATCTTTAATTTCAAAGCTGTAATTTTGAACATACTATTCGTATTTCAATTTAACAAAATCATATCGATTAGAATAAATTAATTAAGAAAACAACTGAAGCAGCGATATTAAATAGTGAATTTAACAATAGATTAATCACAATTTGGAATCGTTAAACGAATTGAATATGCAAATTTAATGTATCACATAAAACCTAGGCAACATAGAAAGCTCGTGAAAGCTAGGCCATAGCTCTCATGCCTAAATCAAAGTATCTCTACCGGGCATTATCACTGTTCGATGCGTTTTAAGCATGTGTGAGTGATCGTGTTAGTGTATGCATGTATGTGTCAAATCAGTCTAAAATAAATCATCAAGCAGTCCACACGTCTTTCGTTAAGCAAAATTCCCTACATACAACTATCAACCTTATTATAAAGAACAATCACTATATATGAAACGGATTCGATAAGTGGGAGAAAAGTGGGGTAGAAGTAAAAATCAAAGCAGCTGACATTACAGTTATAGTTAATGTGACAGATCAAATCTCTCTGTTAACTTAAAAAGCACGTAAAAAAGCAACTAAATAAGGAATAATAGACAATAATCAGAAATGTAAAAACTATTTACAGCGCCAACATCATAGTATAAACCAGAGGTTCCCAAACTCTTTTGTTCCATAGACCACTTTCAAAATTTTGCTGGATCCGGTGGACCCCCTGCAGCTACATTACCACTAATTTCTAAACTAAATCTCGAAAAAAAAAATAAGATTAGCTCTATCTATGGAAACTTGCGTTGTTGCTGAGTTTCAACGATAAATTAACGTTAAGTTAGTAACGGTAAGTTTTCGAAAAAATAGGTTAGAATTGATTGCTTGATAGGGTTAATTATTTGAAAATAAAGTCGACTAAACAAATTTTCAATTAAATTAAATTTTTGTGCTGCGAGTGACTCCATCCTACTTTACTTCCTTGAAATCTACAATGACTCACAGCACAAGAACCAATCAATTCTCACAAATTTTATTTAGAAAACGTCCCATTCGGAGTGGTAAAAATAAATATAGTATATTTCCGTGTGTCTCGACGCGTTGTACTGAATATGGAAAATGCAAGTTTTACAAGTAACAGTCGCTGAGCTTCTTAAAATATTATCTGCCTATGGCCTATAAGGCATATTGATAGGAGAAGTCAAGTCAACATTTTAGTTCTTCACTATCGACCAAATTAATTTTCATGCACCCCCGCTTGCGATTGTGGACCCCCATTTTTGGTCACGCCCAACGTAGACCCCCGTCGAGTCTTCCGTGGACCCCTGGGGGTCCATCTGGACCACTTTGGGAACTACTGGTATAAACAAAGTCGCTTTTCTATCTGTCTGTCTCTTATGTATGCTCAGATCTTTAAAACTACGCAACGGAATTTAATGCGATTCTTTTAATAGATAGAGAGATTCAAGAGGTAGGTTTATATGTATAATTCTACGCAGACGAAGTCGCGGGCAGAAGCGAGTTTATTATACATTTGCTCTAAGCATTGGCAATAATCTTTTGGTATATTTTGTTTTAACTTAAGTACTCTCATAGCGCTTGATTTAATAATGTAACAATAACCAATACGGATGTTCTTACTCCGAAATGAATATCTAATTATTGTCATAAAGCAGTGGTCAATTGGGTGTAACTATTAGAGTTTAAGTAGACTTAATATTCAGGACCCACTTTAGGTTAAATAGGTAGGTAGCTGTTATCTTGTGTGACTTTTTTTGCAAAATAGGTCCTAAATTAAAGTTCGTTATAGTTTTTGATTTTTATTAACATTTGCAGTCATTTAAAATTTCGGTTTCTGTTTTAAAGTTATTCGTCGTATATGCTTGCGCTACCTTCATTTCACTTTTTTGCGAGGAAGTTATGGAGATCTCTTTTATTTTATTACAAGAGCGACAGAGATGCAGTATATTGAGGAAACTCATCAGAATCCTATCTAAACCTAGAAGATTTGTTACTCATTGCTCTACTTTTAAAAAAGTGCTATTATTATTGTACTGAGTTTCGAGGTTTGTTCAGGTTATCAAAATTGTTACCTGCTTAACAAAACAAAATAATTCTTATTTTATTTGAACGCTCTTCTACAATTAACTCCCGGTAGACGTGCCCAGTGTTAATGTTTTATATTTTTTTATGTACCTCATTAATCTTATAAGAGCGAAATAGAACTAAATTAAATAAATAGGAGCCAGTTTGATCAATGAAAACCATTTCCGGTCAACATTTTATATTAATAAAAAGGTTTATGCCCTACAAAGTTATGCTGCCCAGCGGTAAAATTCGGAACTAACTGTGTTACTACCAAATTTCCATCTTACACGATGACACTAGCGCCACCAATCATTTACACAGAATAGTGTGTAAACAGAAGTCCGTTAAGAAAATTGAGGAGGACTTATTTCCATGCCGCCAATACGTTAATTTCGACTTTAAGAATAGCGACGTAAAGTTAAAATTTAAAGTTGTATTGTTATGACATGAGTCTTTTTGAAAACTGGCACAGTAATAATAACTTGTTCAATAAATTAAGATGAACGTCATTAAAGAGTATTAACACAGAACTGTGCGAATTAATTTCTTAGACGTTATTAAAATTGTTAAAATATATTTCTTAATTTAATATTTTGGGAGTATTCATTAGAAGGTGTTGATTTATTAATATTGTTGGTACAGTCAAGGCCAAAAATTCGCACGAAGTTGCTAAAATTTGTATGCAATAACTTTATCGCATAATGAAGTATAGGTTGTATAGTATAGAATACATATTTTTGTTTGTGGTCTTCTATACATATTAAATAGTTAGACACCTTCACAGTAATATTTTCCACAAAATAAAATACACATACAATACAATCCTCAGGTCATAGAAAGGTGATCTGTGATACAATCACCAAAAAAAACCACACAACGAATTATTTTAGCATTTATTATAATTTTGTATAAGATTAAGAAATACTTGACAAAATATCATTTACGCCCGTCGAAAATACAAAAAGGATTTGACAGCGGTGGGATTCGAACCCACGCCCTTTCGGACTGGTGCCTAAAACCAGCGCCTTAGACCACTCGGCCACGCTGCCTATAACAGCTTAGGCGAAATAGTGATATACTACAAACGAGTAAAGATGTGACGTAACGAAATTATGCAATTAAGAACTTCTTTAAATAACCGTGAATGCATTGTGCATTACTATAATGTTATATTTAGTGACAATGAAAATATACTTTGGCACTTCGCCTTTACAAATGAGTAGTTACCTAGATGAATGTTAGACAGACGTTAGGGTTAGGGTTCAGTAGCCATGGGGTCATGGGGGTTAAGGACCCTAATTTTATTGTTTTTTTTTGCCCGTTCGCCCCTTGCGCCCCCACACCCTCCAGAAAAAATCCTGGTCTTGCCGGGGTCACTTGGACGCATTTCAGATAGAGTGGCAGGAACAGGAGCAAGCCCTCGTCCGGGATGAGTGGCGGAATAAAGCGGAGGGCTTAGCCCATCCCAGCCAGTAGTCACTTCAATAGGCATAAAAAAAATCTGAAGCACTGGACACCATCATAGATAGGGCTCGTCCAGAAATCATGTGATCATATTTGGCCTACTTTTGACCCCTTGGTGATATTTGGTGATTATGTGAAAGTTTATTCTATTATATTCTATTCTATTCTATTATAACGCTACCCCATCCCCCATTCAAGATCACGTGTACCTATGTACGGACTTAGTATTAAGTTAGTTCATTAAAAAAACAGCAATAACTTGATTTTTTTTATTTAAGCCTTGTCACGCTCGTACTTATAGTCCCCGGCCGTTACGAAGTCAATCCTGACACATTGCTCAACTATGAAGTTCCTGATTATTGCTAATGTCAACCCTCTGTCAACCACAGGAGAAAAATGCTAGACTTGCTTGTTGCGTGTGATAGAATAGTGAGTGGCAATAATACCACACAATATATCGATTCACGCGTCGAAAAATTCGTATAGCAAAAATATTATCTATGATTATGTGCATTCATAAAATTAAATTTACTGATTGTAAAAGTACTTATATTCTATTTTATTTACACTAGTATTATAAAAAGGAAGGATTCGAATAAATGCGTAGGTACGTTTATTTATTTGGCAACTTCTAAGAACTTAGAACAGAACCTTTTTAATTATACATAGGTATTTCTTCACTTTCTTTCGTATTTTCGTACAACTGATAAATATTTTTTTATTATAGCTGTAGAAAACTGAATTTAAGCCGACTCACGCTTGACTCAATTTTTATCGATACAATGATCGAACGTGTAACAAACAACCCTAGAGGATGTGTCAGGATTTACTTCATAGCGGCCGAGGACTATAATTTCGTTATTGACTTTCCTGCTGTGTAAAAAAAAATACACGTGATGTGTTCTCGAACACCCCCTCCCCCATCATGATCATTCGTGATATTTTGCTGACCCCAATAAACGATCACATGATTTCAGGACGAGCCCACTGTCGCTACAATCACATATCCAACATTATAGCCTTAATGTCGGATCGCCTTGGTTCAATGTAATTTTAATTACCCATATGCGACAAAGTCTCATGCGTGATAATATAGAGATATAGCAATATATAAGTGTAATTACACATACTACAATGAACGTTTGACTCACCGCTTGCGCTACCGGCACTGTAAATACACCCGAGAGCCACTAGGTGGTTGGATCCTCTCGTTGGACGGGTATATCTGTTGCCGGGAGCGACAGCGGTAGCTGGGGCCCGAAGGCCCCATGGTGATCCTCCACCTCCCCTTAGATCATCCCATACCTCCAAATAAATGCAATGTTCTTTTCATCTATATCTCTATATTACTACATTTACTTAAGGTTTTATAAGCACTTACCAGATAACGTGATACCACCTGAACTCTGCTTCGCACACACCTGTTTTTCCCACCTTCCTTTTATCTCCTTATTTTTTACCTGCCTACCTCATACCCTCTGTGTTGCCAGTAATCCAAGTTGCGTTCAGAAACAGTATAGGGAACTCACCAGTAATTGTTAATCGCGTTCATTCGCGACACTCCCGGCGGCGAGTAGACTTACAGCATGTAACTGCTGCATGGCGAAAAGCTGCTGGGTCCACTCGGCGATCTTCTCCCTGGCTCGTACAGCTGCAGAGCGCCTTATTCTCCCACCCTCGTCATTGACCTGTGGTGGAATTTCAGAGCCTGGAACTAATTCCACCGGATTTATATCCACCAGCAGTTCCTCTTCAGAAACATCTATTTGGCCTTCTCCAAGTTGTTCTACATCCATGGTTACTTGGTCCTTAGGTGAGCAGGCAGGTATTTGATCAAGCTCCACTCTATCGGTTTCATTAGATACTTCATATACCTCATTTGGTGCGCTTCTGTTTTCCTGCACAACCTCAGCTTCTAATGGATAGAGATGACCAATAGAGCGGATGAAATTAGCATTTCCAACTCTGACCTTCGCCACCCTTATTTCCCCGTCTGGTCCTTTGATCAATTCGGATATCTTACCCACTCTCCATTGATCTCGGTTTTTTTGGTCACCTTTTATTTGCACTACATCGCCTATACGTGGTACGTCGTGTGACTTTACTCGGGGCTGTTTGGGAGAGTGTTGATACCTTTCTCTAAGGTTAAGTAGGTATTGTCCAACAAACATGTTCTTAAACTCTTTCATCACTTTCAGCCCTCTTCTCCATCCTTCAATAAGTGTTTCCTTTGTGATGGTGCCAGGGGGGTTCTTCTGATCAGTCGAAGGATTTAACTCTAGACATTTACCCAGAGATAGGAAGTCAGCCGGCGTTAAAACGTAGTCCACGTCTGCTCCTACATAAGTAAGAGGTCTTGTGTTGGCTACTGCTTCTACTTCCTTCAGGACAGTCAACAGTTGGTTATCGCCAAGTAGATGCTTCTCCAGGGTCCTCTTTAAACAGTGTTTTACCACGGATACTAGTCGTTCGTACACCCCGCCATGCCACGGAGCTAATTGGGGTATAAATTTCCAAGATACCTTATTTTGCGTACAGTAATTACTTGTCAAGACTTCGGACAGTAGTTTAAACTGCAACGCATTGTCAGACATAATGTGTGAAGGGGCTCCTCTAGTAGCCACGAATCTTCTGAGTGCTAGTAGGCATTCCTCGGCTGTTAAATCTTGTACTACCTCTAAGTGGATGGCTCGTACTACCAGACAAGTAAACAAGCAAACCCATCTCTTTTCCTTGCCGTTATTCGTTTTAACATACATTGGTCCAAAGTAGTCTACTCCTGTGTATGTAAATGGATTTGAATATTTCACTCGTTCAGCTGGTAGAGCAGGAGTATTCGGTAACTGGTACGGGCCTCCGCCGTGTTTAACACATCGTGAGCATTTCTGTATAACCTTTCGAACTTGTACTCGGCCTTGAGGTATCCAATACCGCTGACGTATTATACTTAGTGTATGTGGTACGCCTACATGATAATTTTTATCATGTGTATCTTTAATAATTTCCCTTGTAAAATCGCAGTCCTTCGGTAACAAGATCGGATGCTGTGTTTCATATGACAAGTCTGCATGTATCAAACGACCTTTACATCGGAGGATACCGTCAACATCTTTAAACAGTCCTAAGTTTCGAGTCAGATGTGTTTCTTTGCCTTTTAGCTCTTCAGGAAAATTATTGGATTGTAAGTCTATGATTTGCTGTAGTTGAGAGTTCAAATGTACTCCTAACTGTGTCATCTCCACTTCTTCATCTTGTCCATGGTTGTTATGGACTTCTGGCTGTACCTCATCCAGACCCTCCGCCGCTGCTGAAACTGACATAATGTGGTCTTCTAGGTGCATATTTCTCGGCCATGCTTCTTTGTCTTCGGTGAGGAATGTTGGTCCGTGTAACCATAGATTCTTCTTCTCAATCCATGTTTCTGGTCTAGTTGCAACATCTGCAGGATTGTATTCAGTGTTGATGTAGCACCGTTCTACCCCAGCGTTCTCTTTTATTTCTTCCACTCTTCTTGTAACAAATGGAGGCAATAATTTCCTGGATTCCATCCAATTGAGAACTACCAGACTATCTGTCCATAGAAATTTCTTCACATTAGGGAGTGCCATGGTCTTCATTAAGTAGGTGAGTAGTCTATTACCAATCAAATAACCAAGCAACTCTAACCTTGGTATCTTTAAATTTTCCTTATCCTTCAGTGGGGCTACACGAGCCTTTGACATCAGCAGTGTCACTTGAATGCCACTTGCATCTTCACATCGTAGATACGCAACAGCTGCATAAGAATTTTGGCTTGCGTCTGTGAAACAGTGTAGCTCAAATTTCGTGTTTCTCTTTTCTTTATCATGACCCAGATACCTTGGCAATTCAATATTTTTAATGTCACTCAAATTTGACACTGTCTCTTTCCACTGATGTAGAAGGTCTTCAGGTAGTTCAGTTTCCCACTTACACTTTCTTCGCCATAGTTCTTGAAGCAAAAGCTTAGCCGGCATTGTCAAAGGAGATACGAAACCACAAGGATCGTAAATGGAGGCTAGAGTTCTTAAAACTTCCCTCTTGTTGGCATTCAGTATAGTTGACTCATTGAATACATCCTCCTTGAGTTTCAACTGAAGCGAGTCCTTTTCCACATTCCAAAGCAAACCCAATACCTTTACTTGTTTTGATTCTTTGACCCTATATTTTTCAGGTATTTCTTTCATTAGAGATTTATCATTGGACGTCCAATCTCTGATGTTCATTGACAGTTCTCGGAATGCAGTCTTAGCTTCAGTGTACAATTTATAAGCTTCACGTGTAGTGTCTGCGCCCGTAACTAAATTATCCACGTAGCATCTGTCTGCGATACGTTCCAACAGACCATCATTCTTCTTGGACAAGTGATAACGTATTGTCGCTGTGAGCAAAAATGGGCTAGAAATAACGCCGAATGGTACGCGACAGAATCTCAGGTGAATAAGGTTGTCGTCTGAAAGTGGTTTTGTAAAATCTTTCACCCATAAGAATCTAGTCACGTCTCTAGCTTCAGACTGTAACCCAACTTGTAGAAAGGCCTTTTCAACGTCTGCTACTATTCCAATTTTATTTGTTCTGAAGTTCAATAATAAGGCCGTCAAGTCTTGTAGCATACATGGCCCTTTGTACATACATTCGTTCAAACTTCGCTGGTCCTTCAACTTCGCAGATGCATCGTATACCACACGTCCTCGCTTTCCGGCCTGTTTTACCAAATGATGTGGTAAATAATGAATCGGTGGTCTTGTTTGATTCTTGGCCTTAACATGTGGATCTATTATTTCGATAATTCCAGAATCACATTGTTCTTTTAGTATTTCGTCATACTCTTGCAAAGTAGCACTGTCCGAACGCTGCAGTAAACCTTTCAGTCTACCATACGCTAAGCCATAGTTTGTCTGTAGGTCTGAAGTATGGTGTGTCCATGGCCATTTTACAAAGTACCTCCCTTCATGGTACTGAACAGTGTTATTAAAATGATGAACAGCTTCTTCTTCTCGCGTTGTTTTTGCAGAGTCTGTTATGCCAATATTCTCTAACGTCCACAAAAATTTGATATCCATATTTTGTAGAGGAAGGTCAGGATCAGTAAAATATGGATAACCTGGATCGGATTGATGATATGTCACCACTGCAAGGGAATCTTTATCATCGCTTGTGTTCACATGACCTGATAAAATCCAGCCAAATTCTGTATCAGCCAGATACAACTCTTCATCCATTTTAATCATTTTTCCAGTGATGAATGAAAAGTAGTAATCATTACCAATGAGAACGTCAATTTCCTGGCCCCTTGATCCATCATCAGCCATGACATCTACTAAGTCTAATGATTTTACCTTTGGCACCGGAATTCTGTTTGTAATGTTGGGTACAATATTGACATGTATCTGCTTTCGTATCCCTCTTTTGGTTTCTATAGTAATGTCTGTTGAAAGGCTTAGGGTTTCCAGAGGCTTTTCTGATCCAAAGGTATAAATCATTAGTAGGTCTTCTCCAGTAGGTTTTATGGATAGCAGGTTCGCTAGGCGAGTAGTTATATAGCTTCTTTGACTGCCGCTATCCATGAGGACTCTGCAAGGATGGTTTTCATTCTTGCTCAGGACCCTTGCCGTTGCCGTCTGTAAGAAGGGTCTGCAGTTATGACCATGACACGTGATAATCGGTATCTTAGTTGTAGTAGAGATAGTATCCATACCTGATATCTTCTTACGGCATAGGGCACGGTTATGGGGTCCCGTGCAGTGATAGCAAATCGTCTTTTTATAACACTGCTTACTTCTGTGTCCTTCTTCGAAACACTTATAGCATTTGTTGCCTAACTTCTGTATCCTTTCTTCTATACTACTAACAGTGCTGCACTCGTCATTATAATGTCCGCCATCACAAAATATGCATGACCTACGTGTTCTTTTCACATTGTTATCAGTCTTGGCTGCAATGCTTCTCTTCATTGGTCTCTTGGGGATTAGTGATGGTCCAGGTCTTATCTCCCTTTTAGGCCAGTTTTCTTTCAGACTACTTCTTGACTGTGTGCGTATGTGTAAAGCTTCAGTAGAACATGTGGGTGTTGCATCTGATACCTCATCTGTCTTTGCTTGAGATGATTCCATCGCAGTGATTATGTTATCTAGTTGGTCACGTATGACTGAGACGGTGCTATCTCTTCTGATAGCAATACTCAGTTGAAAAAACACTTTCTCTGGGAAACTATTCAACAAGACTGTCCGGAATCCATTGCTAGTCGTGTCTTCACCTAGTGAATGCAAAACTCTTATATTTTTTTCAATAATGTTGAGGACTCGCCTGCAGTCACCAGGCGTTTCTTTGGCACATTCTAATTTGTGCAAAACACTATAGTGGGCATGAATTAAATGATGCTTGTCGCCGTACCGGTTCTTTAATGTCTCCACTGCTATAGCATAGTTCTCATTTGTTGCTCCGAGGCCTTCAACTGCTTCTAAAGCTGGACCTTTCAAAGATGCTATCAGATAGGCCATCTTAAGTGCATCATTATTCGTGGCCAAATGTACACTTGCTTCAAATTGGTCCCAGTAGTCGTACCACTTTAAAATTTCTCCACTGAATGTGGGCAGCTCGAGCTTTGGCAGTTTTGCACAATTCCTCTGGTTAGGCTCTGGCAAATTACGTTCTTGCAAGTTTGTCGAAGAAACATCACACCCAGACAGTAAATTGGTAATTTCAAGGAGGGCCTTATCTGCTCTGATCTCTGACTCCGCGCAATCCCTTATCAAAGTAGTTGAGGGATCCGGGACCCTTTCTATATAGCGGAGGCTTTCCTCCTTTAATTTAGGTGTGCATTGGCAGAGCTCCTGTTTCAACCTTTTCACTAATTGTAAGTCAGCTCCGCCTTGTTCCACCTGTTTTAACACCTCCAAAGCTTTGACAACAGTTTCCTCCACCTGCTTCTGGCTAAGCTCTAGCCGAATACGAAGAGCCTGTTCCATTCTGTGTTCCTCTTTGTGACACTAACTGTAATTTTCAATAAACAAATTCTGTTCAAAATCATGTTAACACACTAATAACAATTACAAAATAATGATTATATCTGTGCGCTTAAAACTTCTCGTTCATTTATTTATCTTTCTTTATTTATGACAAACAAATAGCGCAAGTTTTCTTAACCAAGATTTACATAATTATAGATAAGTAAGTTACTTGCCTCAATGGTTTTAGCGATTTATAAAGAGTACTTGTACTATGACAAAGTAGGGTTCCATAATTCCAAGGTACACAAATACGATCCTCTTCGATAAATAACTCGTCAGTTAATAGGAGTATTTTGTGACGCCGACTGTAAAAGAGTTTCACTTAGCTTAGATAAGAAAGTAGCTGGCAAAACACTCTGACCATGTTAACATACCATACCTGCAAGATTTCTGGCGATTTACAATAATTCTATTGTTAACGACTTCAATCTCAACATTCAAGGATTCAGATGCATCCAAATGTGCTAATATCCTTGGAAACACAACCTCTTTCTATTTGTTTCCAGTTTCTCAGATACAGAACACTTTTCTTCGTTCGTTACTAAGTACCCCCAATACAAATACAAATCTATTAAAAACAAACTTCTTTTTCCGGAAATCACATCACATCAATTCTCAATGCACATTATTTGTCGACCAAATTCAACCAAACTTAAAACTCTTAAATTTTAGTAACCAATAAGAACACAGATACGATATTGAAGCGTTTCGTTTATCCTCACTAATTTCGCTCAACAAGAACAGACTAGAGCCCATAGTTGCCAGCCTACAAAACATACGACTTCCGCTTAAGCTACGTCTACATACCGAAATTTATTTTCTTTTGTCTTATATTTAAAGGAAAGGGTAGTATACTGAAATGGGCGTCAATAAAATAAAACTCACATTCTCTTTATTCTGCCGTAAACTAACACTATTGCCAGATAACTATACCAAATACTTCAATCTACTTAAGTAATGTTTAATATGAAACTTAGATCCAAATATCGTCTAGAGGTATAGTCATCGTATGTAAAACTTGTCAAGGCGATTCTTCGTCAAAGTCTTTGTTTACTCTCTAATGGTCGTGGCCTCCAAATAGAACAAAGAAAAAAGAAGCATTATGTACTTGTACGATCACAGCAGCAACAACATGAAGTTCGCACACCATCACGTACTTTAAACCAATATCATCGACCAGACTATTTTAAAACTATTGACTGCTGCCAGAGGGCTCATTCTGACAGCGGCTACGTAGGGCAACAACCAATTACGTGCCTGTCTGTTCTCCTTGTTCCCTATCAGCAGAGAGCGTTGAAGGACCGCTAAGAAGAGGGAACCAACATCTCTGGTTAGCAACGCATGAAGCTCGCAAGCTACCATACGCCTGTCCTTACCTCAACGGCTGACGGAATGGACTCTCTCTAATGTACTGTGACTTCTCTGGCTCTCTTCTGTGGCTCATCCCGACAGCGGCTACGCAGGGCAATAACCAATTACGTACTTTGTCACAGCATGCCATTCGACAGCTACGCTTGTCGCTTTACTGGCGGTTACCAGATCTGGCCTTTCTCTCCGCCAGCAGCACAATCTCCTCTTATGTGCCCTCTCTCAATCTAGCAACAGCTGACCCAGAGTTTGTCATGTGCCTGATGCCATCCCTAGCCTCCAACATTAACCACTAAAGGAGAACATTAATCTTATTCCAACCTACAAAGACGCTCTTTTTTTTTTTTCTCAGAGTACCTGTCAACCTGTAATCTGCGCTAATGTGACCCCATCAGAATCTCATCTCATTAGTCCCAGCACCTTCACCAATTTTGTCGCTACAATCACATATCCAACATTATAGCCTTAATGTCGGATCGCCTTGGTTCAATGTAATTTTAATTACCCATATGCGACAAAGTCTCATGCGTGATAATATAGAGATATAGCAATATATAAGTGTAATTACACATACTACAATGAACGTTTGACTCACCGCTTGCGCTACCGGCACTGTAAATACACCCGAGAGCCACTAGGTGGTTGGATCCTCTCGTTGGACGGGTATATCTGTTGCCGGGAGCGACAGCGGTAGCTGGGGCCCGAAGGCCCCATGGTGATCCTCCACCTCCCCTTAGATCATCCCATACCTCCAAATAAATGCAATGTTCTTTTCATCTATATCTCTATATTACTACATTTACTTAAGGTTTTATAAGCACTTACCAGATAACGTGATACCACCTGAACTCTGCTTCGCACACACCTGTTTTTCCCACCTTCCTTTTATCTCCTTATTTTTTACCTGCCTACCTCATACCCTCTGTGTTGCCAGTAATCCAAGTTGCGTTCAGAAACAGTATAGGGAACTCACCAGTAATTGTTAATCGCGTTCATTCGCGACACCCACCTAATGTATCAGGCAGGAACTAACAGAGTGGTGGAGGCCCTGATAACTTTATCTTAAGCGCCATCTAGTAGTGAGTAGATGAATTGTCTTTGTTGAAACCTTCCTCATGAATCACTCTATTAGAAAAAACCGTAGGCAAATCTAATCATTAGTTTTTGAGTTTATTACGATGAGACAGACAGACAGACACAGCGGAGGACTTTGTTTTATAATACATACATAAATCACGTCTTTATCCCCTACGGTTTAGCATGGTTGTATAGACGCAAAGAGGAATCGAAATGGTGATGGGTTGCTAGCCTCATCACCTGTAACATGATTCCTAAGATTTTCGTCCATTCCCTCGATGGGCTTTTACCATCTGCGCAGGAAGAGAAGCAACTGGTACATTCTGTTTTTTCTTTGCTCCATTATACTCCATTTAATTTAGAATGAGAAACCGCAACAACATTATATTGCGGCTCGTGAACTGTAATCTCTTTACTACTTTGTACTAGAGTAACAATTAACGACACGCAAATAAAGTGACATTAAAACAATTTTATTTTGCGGCTCCCAGACTGTTGTACTATGCTATGTGCTAGGTAACAAATAGTTGACCAGACGCATTATAATGTTGTTGTGGTTTCTCATTCTAAATTAAATGAAGTATAGCTGAAGCATAATTGGAGTGATAAAGGGACAATTAAAATAAAACAACTCATTTGTTCGTAATTACCTGTATATTATGTGTAAAGGAGCATTATTTACACGGTGGACATTTTAATAAGTTATGCCTACCCTATGCGTTATTGTGAAACAGAATACATCATGTTTGTGAACAGTTGAAATATAAGACAACATAAATGACAGCCCGTGAGCTCTTAGATTGACATTCGGATTTCTCTTCCTGTCTCACTCGCTCTTAGGTACGGGTTTGATACCCGAAACCCGAGTAGCATTATAAGAGCTCACGAGCTATTATGTTGGTAAGGATGACATTATTAGTAATTAAATTACAACTGAATTGGAACGCCCCAAACTTCTCCATGTCAAATATACGCGTCTCTCTCCAACAATAAATAATTATTTTCATAGGTAAGTTTATTTTCGATATTCATTCCAAAACAAATACAATTTCAACGTTGAATAGCTGAAAATTGTGATGAGATTACATGTTTCAAAATTTACTATAAATTTTAGTTTGAACCATCAAAATCCAATAGGTTTTATGGCTTTATGTTCTTACGACACATGACATGACAACTTTTTTTTAAAATGCATAACAGGCACGCGTTCGACCACAATCACGCCCGATGATACAGACTTTTTTCGATTCTCGAACGGAAACGCAGACCTAGTTGATATTTTTCACACCTATATATTATTTACAGTTCTAGTACGAACGTAAAGACATTTAGGATAGAATTAAAATTAGAATTAAAACACCTATCTTAAAGCGGGGAGTGAAGAAAGGGCGAGAGAGGGCACTTTTAGAGTAACCAAAGGCCTTATTGTCTGACGCATTTGGAATAACAATCGTATTCACCTTCCCTTTCTGTCAAACGGTAAGGGTTGAGGGAAGAAAAAGATGGCGAATACGATCGCGAGCTCCCTCGAGTTCTGTAGAACAAGGCTACCTGTGGGAAGAGTTGTAAGGGCCACACGTCAATGTAGTCATCCCGTTTTACCGTTCCTTATTCTACTGTTCACAAACACAATATAATATTAAATAATATAGTAATTTACCAGATGCTTTGTTAATTATTGTAGTTGTATAAGTAGGATTTTACACATTTATAATAGGTAAGTAATCAAATGGTTTTAGGTTTTAGCGACACAAATTGTTGTTTGTGTTCATTATGTATGTGATCAGATCAAGCAAGCTGCTGTCGCGAAAGGAATGTTTATTTAATTTCTCAAAGTTCATATTGGAATATTAATAAAAACGCCTGATGGTTATAACTGCATTGCCTTGAGCTTCTAAAGCTATATTATTAGTATTATGTAGGTTTCGGCATAACTTTTATTAAAAAACAAACCGTAATTTATCATTACACTCTCATTTTGAAAAACATTGAATCCATAAATGTTTATAATAATAATGAAAAGGACATTTTTTTGACTGTCATCGTAAGAAATGTATAAAGTATTAATTTTTTTACGAATCTGCATTAAAATGTCCCCTTTCCAATTCATTTCAAAATTGATCAGTGACAAATCAACTACATGAATATGCCATCAATATCTAATTGAACAAAAATAATCAATAACAAACTGTTAGACACATTAAAAGTATATATACCTACTATACTTAATATAGTATTATTTCTGTATAAATTACTCAGTTTAAGTCTAAAAGAATTTACAATTACAATGTACAAATCCTATATACTAAACGTAACTTACATGAATGCTAAGTCAGACGAAAACAGTTAATTTCTTCTAGTTACATAGATTTTTATTTGAAGTAAACTTGAATCAGAGTTACTTGCTTGCTAAAGAACTAGATTTGCTTCTTTATTGTGATAGACCCCGGTTTGGCTTAGTTTTAATTAAAAAACTTTACCAAGTCAGTTGTCATTTTACTTTGTATTGGTCTTAAGGCTGATCTAATCTGATCTGATCATATATTTGCGTTCAAGTGATCATGATCATGTTGGCTGCGTTTTTTCATTTGATTGTTTCAAAAATTACTACAACGAACTATTTAAAACCTGAGTAAAAACTGCAAAGTCTTGTCAGTTTCGTAGTTGTTTTCAGTCTGCATTAGCATTAATTTAAGTTCCCTAAGAGAGCGGAGCTCGCTACTGCTTACAGATTAACATGGATCCAACAGGAATGTTTGGGAGTTTTTGAATAATTTAATTCTCTTGATATAAACTGCATTTATAGGTTGCATGTGACCATGTGTTAGGTTTTAGGTTCCAAATGGTTTTAGATTTATTTTGTCGGTAAGATGTGTTTATTGTAAGAGTGAGTACATTATTTAGTGTTTTGTTTTTTATTTTCTCACTTTTACGTGCACAGGACTATGAATTTGTATTCTAAATCTTAATGGGTTTTTGTTGCCGATTGCCATAACTAAATTAGTTCATGCAGTTTATAACTAGAAAATTATTTGGTTACCAACATCTATTCTAATGAAATGTCCAATACGTGCTTATATTTTTCCCGAATATTTATAAATTTATATGTCGTAAACCTATAGTTACATCGATTTAAACAATAGATCAAATGTTCCGCTTTCTAAACATATTTCACGAGCTATTGTTTCCTTACAAAACATTACGTTACAGTTATGTATAACAGTCATAAAACACATGCTTTAATTTATTATGCTAAATAAATTAATTGACTCGTTAATTATTTGATAAATTAAGGACGAAAATAAAGTAAATTTCATTTGGAGTCAAGCACGTGTAACTATTTAAAATAAATTATGAAGATGGCACAACAGCGTTCTACAACTCAAGACAAATTACAAATTAATAGAGTTACAAAAATATATTTCGTTGCACAACCTAGTGTCAGAAAAGTTGGTTAAATCTAAAATGAGACATCGTATTGACATTTACCTTGATTTCAACACGACTAAGTTATGTCATGACAACCTGACCATAATATAATGTCAAAACAATTGATGAATAATGTAAACTAAACAATAAAATTACATTAAATAATCGAAATCGATTCATAGCCCGAATGACATGTGACTTGAAATGAAATGTATAACATATACAGAAAGTAAGTAAAACCAAAAATTCGAGCGTTAAATACGACAAAGTCGTAAAAATCTGGACTCCGGATACATTTTTCTAAATTTATATACTTTGTCATGGGTAGTCTTGGACTGAACTGGAACATTTTTTGGTATTTTTTACTTTGTGTACACAAGTTTTCATGCAAATAATATATCAATTTAAACATTAGAGTAATTCTAAAACCCAATTAAAAATAATGCGAAATATAAAATAAAGAACATGATTTCCCACAAAAAACCTTAAATTTACAAAAAAAGGAACACCGAATCCTACGTAAGGATAGAAAAACTAATTTTCAAGCCTCGATTTATAAAAATTACAGCCAATGTCAAATAAATAATTCAAAAATTTCGATGGTATATTTCATGGAAGCGATATGTTATAAGATTTCAATTAAATCATTTTTTATAATATACCACATAATAAAAGATATGATCTAGTAAGCTACACACAAATTTATTACACATACCATAGACATACAATGGACGTATCCAATAGACAAAATTTGAGATTTTTATAATGTATTCTACTACGCGTAATTAGGCAATATACAGTTGAAGGGGAAGCAAATGGCACATTATTATACAGACGACTCTATAGGTACAAGATCTCCTCAGTAACTATAGAACAATGATATTTATTCCATTGAACACGCAAACCGTATTGGTCAAATTTGATGTCAGTTACAAAATAAAAACAATTTTTATACCTTAATCACTGCATGATAGCGTCACGCTTGCATTCAACCAATTGAATCACAACTGATTATTTTGTACTAGTTTATACAATCAAGTACAATCCGTACCAAAAACAAAGGAGCGTCGATTTTTTTATGTCTCAGAACAATTTTAGCCACGTCAACGAAAGAATTACATGTTTTTTTTTTAATGGAGCGACCTTTTCCTAGCACTGGTAACACTGGCCAGTATCGGTCGGTGTGTCGACTAGTAAACACGTGGCAGGGTTTGTTCCGAGTGGTCTCACGCGTAGAACTCGCGGTTGTTCTGGCCCTTGCCGTAGGAGGCGGCGGCAGGGCTTCGCTTAGGCTCGTCGAGCGCGTAGGATCCTTCGTCCTTCTTGCGCATGCGGTACACAATGAACATCACCACGAGGATCGCACAGAGTAACCCGACGACCGCTCCACCGATCACAGCTGGAATGAGTAATACTTTGTTAAGGATATGAAAGAAAGAAAAATATTTTTCTTCAATTAGTCAAATTAGTCATACATTTTTGTATGGATAACTTTCATGTCACAATGGAAAAAGTGGAAATCTTAACGCAACTTCAACGGCGTGTAGCTTTTTGGTCCTCACCCACCTACCAGCACCATAAAAAAATATAATTAACTAAAGATATTGTTTATTATTAATACAGTTTATGATGATCCAGAAGGACACCGAAAAAGGGTCTCCACAAAGCATAACGTTGCCCAAAAGTGCAGCAACGCTGGTTTACAGTGAAGCCCATGTTTAAAAAGAGGGAGTTCTACACAAATATATGCTTGATATGCTGGAGCCTCGGACTATTCAACCGAACTACTGCAAGACTGCAACTAAAGGCTCCCAACAGTTCGGTTTAACGTCATAACCAAACCAACGAGACTAAAAGTCTTACAGTAGTCTGGCCTCGGACTATTCAACCGAACTACTGCAAGACTGCAACTAAAGGCTCCCAACAGTTCGGTTTAACGTCATAACCAAACCAACGAGACTAAAAGTCTTACAGCAGTCCGGCCTCGGACTATTCGACCGAACTACTGCTACTATAAGAAATATTAACGTAAAGCAACACGCATGTTAGTTCCTTGGACTTGAAAGAGTCCACAGGCTGCGGTATCCGCTTACCATCAGGCGGACCGTACGCTTGCTTACCACCGACGTGGCAAAAAAAAAATACTTATTTTACAAGTTAACATATTTCATAGTGGCGAGTGAGAGTAATGGGCACAGGCTTCCTCTCAGAACAAAAAAGCTTGGGTCCCACGCGAGCCCAGTGCGGATTGGGAACTTCACACACGTTGCTTTGAAATTTGCAAATGTAAATTTCTAAGCGTTTGGGAAAGCGTAGTGTGGGACGCCCTGCGACACGTTGGACGGATGACCTTAGGAGGACAGTTGGCAGTGGCTGGACTTATCCATCCTTTCCCTTAGGAAGCCCAAGGTCACGAAAATTGGTGCGATATGAAGGAGGCCTACGTCCAGCAGTGGACGGAAAATGGCTGTAGATTAACAAGACATGACAAGGACATGTAATGATGGTAAATTACTCTTTTCAAAACTAAAGTTGCAAATTTATAAGAGAAATGCCTATATTATGGCTATCAGAGTATTTAATAAGCTACCCAGAGACCTATGTAATCTACCTTTAAATAAATTCAAAATAGATCTTCATGCATGGCTGTTGCAACGGGCTTATTACTCTATTAATGAGTTCTTTAGTGATTAAGTTTTGTTGTAAGTATATATTTTTTTATTATTACAGAATATTCGCACACCAGAAATGGTGTAATGTGCAGTTTTAATTTTAATTATGGAAGATCCCTGTAACCACATTACTGCGAATAAAATATATATATTTCTTTGATTACAAATGTAATGTTAATGTTGCTGTAACTGTGCTTACCGGCGAGTATGCCCGGCTGCGCGAAGAAGCTCGTGGCGCGGTCCTCTGGCTTGGCATTCATGATGAACACCACGTTGTCCACCGGCCTCGACTCCGCGCCCACGTTCGTGCCCGACGGGTCTTGGTCCTGGAACGAGGCGGGCGTCATGTCAGATACAACTGAACATCAATGATCTTATCACATATGATTTTACCACATATCAAATCAAAATCAAAAAATCAAAATTCTTTATTTTATAACTACACGCATACATTTATGATATAGGGGATGGAGCCGCCCTGTAAGCAAACAATGCCTGTATTGGGAAGCCCCGCTCTTCCGTAGATTATAATAGGTACATACTACAACTAAACTAAACTAAAGTAACTAAGGATTACAAACTAGAAACTAGATGGGGTGTATATGAGTTGGTCTGAAAGTGCATGCATGCATGCATGTGTGTGTGTGTGTGTGTGTGTGTGTGTGTGTGTGTGTGTGTGTTTTTGAATTGAAAACTTCTATAGCGGCGTTGTGCACTTTTTTGGGATGGGTAAAAAATGTTAAACTCGCGTCAGGACACGTGACCTGATCGAAAATTAGTAAGACGGAGGGAGAGTAGGTCACCGGCGCTGCGTAGGAGAGGAAGAAATATCCTCTCTCTTTCTACTGCGCGGTTCAAGTGTTCACTTCTGCCAGCGCTCCTGGAGTGCAACCCAAATGAGTGAGGTTTTTGTATGATTTTTTTTTAAATATTTTATGGCCTATATGCTGAGTGGCTACCGTTTTCTTCGCAGTGATTATAATCAACGTGTTTTAAGATCGTCTTTTTGTTGCTTTTTTTCTTAATTAGAACCCAGGAGGCTTGAATTGAATACACTTGTTCTGGCTTGCGAAGAAAAGTTATGCGGAGTCTTCTTTTGGAACACTCTTAGGCCTCTTTCTTCTTTAAAATTAATGGCCAAGCAAGAAACAAGACGCTAAATCTGGTTTATAATTCTTGCAAATTTCATACATTTCCATATTGAGTGTTGTTATGAAAAATTAACTCAATTATCCGCAATCGAGTACATTCTTAGGATTCCCCCGTATCGCATAATGTCAGCGAGTGCTAGGTTGTTTTTGATGATAAAAACATGACGCATTACAATTCAACCATATCTAACTCGTATTTAGGTCAACAATACGTAGGCTTTCGAAAGATTTAGGGCCTGTTTCATCTCTGTTAAGTTTCAGTAATCTTCAGCGTAGTTATCCATGATTCCGTCTCTATTCATAACTACGAAACAGGCAGAGACGTCATCATAGATAAATTGAACTTAACAAAGAGTGCTGAAGCAGACTCTTAAGCTAGTTCTGTTGAATCTAAAAGCAAAAGCTAGTAGACAAAGCTCTAAATTCCCCGAACGGCCCTTTGCCCGATTTTGAAAACAAATCATCAGAAAATTAATCCATGTTTACTAATAAAAAAGTAAAAGTAACTCTGTCACTGTATCTCTCTGCCCGTATGTTTTCTACCTCTTCACGGTAAAACCGCTTTACGGATCGTGCTGAAATTTGCCAACATTAAGGAATTTTATTCCAAAAAATTGCACAGTTCCCGCGGGACAGTGATAAACGTTTTCTTAGCAACAGAATTCACGGGCAAACAGCTAGCATTAGTATTTAACTATGAGACAAAAACGATCATAAATTCCAACTTACCGACCCCGCAAAGTTCAGTTGTTGTTGAATTGTGATATAGTCCTAGGTCAGTTAAGGAGAAATGAAGCTTATTAATTGTGACATTATGTAAGTTTAATTGTCCTTACCGTTCCCTGGCTGGTTTCCTCCCCAGAGATGCTGATGTCCGGCTCGGGGCGCGAGGGTGTGTCCTCCCCCGCGCCGCGCGGCTCCTCTGGCGCAGGCTTCTGCTCGGTGCCGCGGTCTGGAAAACGGTAGTAGTCATGTTAGTAACGCTGTAGTCATGTTAGTCAGGCGGTAGTCATATCAGTCATGCTGTAGTCATGGTAGTCACACTGTTACTTGCGCAGTAATCTTGTTAGTCATCGTTAATTGCACTATCTGCAATGCTTTGACGTTGCATGGACACACCATGAGTTGTGGTGTTCACATACCATTAGGTGGCTTACACGTTCGTTTGCTATTTTATTTTAAAGGTGCAATGGTGTAGTCATGTTAATTACGCAATAATCGTATTAAATACGCGGTAGTTGCGTTAGTAACACGATAATTGGGTTAGTCAGGCTGTAGTTATAATAAGTCATGCGTTAGTCAAGATGGTCTCGTTGTAGCCATGATACTCAGACTGTAGTAAGTTACATTAGTTACGTTGTAGTCATGTTAGTCGTACATCATTCGTGATAGTCACGCGGTGTATGTAGAGTTACGTAGCAGGATCACAAATATGTCGTATTGTTTATGCGCATCATTCGTGATAGTCATGCGGTGTATGTAGAGTTACGTAGCAGGATCACAAATATGTCGTATTGTTTATGCGATGGCTAAGTTGAGTATTATTTATATTTAGGTCAATCATAGCCTTGCCTAAGTAAATAGCCATGTGACGTTGTATTAATCATACCGGCAATTCTTCGTTAATAAGTAATTGAGTTGTAGGAATCACTGAAGCAGTAAAACTCGCGATTTTCCTGTTCAAAGCAAAATTAAGTGTTGAAATTTTTAGTACGGCGAAAAATCATCTTTAAATTTCTAATTTACAGATATTAAAGAGTTTCCGCGTTGTCCTGAGAAGATAACATTAAAGTAAACAATGTCTCTTATTACGTCTAAAACAATTACAACAGTCTTGATAAGAGATATAATAAAGTCGGTATTCCCGGCACTGTCATGGCATGGTTCTGAAAACCATCTAAGAATCAAAAGCGATGTGAAAACCATGTAGTGTGTCTCACTTTTACATGGGACGTGTTATGTGTAGGACAGAGATACATAATCTAATCTTCGTGCACATTACTTAACAACACACGTTAAAGGACGTCAACCAACAATAGATGTTAACTTATTCCATGTTTTAATTTCTGTTTGTAATATCGTCACTTTATACCATTAGATATTAATCAGCATCTCTGAGACAGACCGTTAGACAGTCATGAAAACTAAAAGACGTTAAATATCCGAAAAGAAAAGTAAGGCCGAGAATTGAACCCAGATAAATTCCTGATGCGTGCTCCTCCCTTACTCTGACCACAGCAGCAAGCGGTCGAATTTTCCCATGTCCTCCAACAGTCTTGTCATTAGGTACTACGCCAATAAAGCCGACAGTCGATTGTTTGTGTCATGGTCAGTCATAGGTCTACAATATACCAATAAACGCTTCCATGTTTGAAACATTTTTATGTTATTATATCCACAGTCAAAATTTGTTTTTGTTTTGGAGAGGTAAGGATCATGATTTCAGAATGATACACACATGGCATGAAGTTTGATGAAGATAAAAAACATCTAGTTCAAGATACGGATGTAGACAGGCTAGGTTAATGAATGAATAGGCGATGGACTATGAAAACAGTTTACATACAAAGTATACCTTTTAATGTTCACCGATTCCTTTGATATTTTGCAGAAGTCTATGCCAGTTGCCAGTATTGTTATGGGCAGTTTGTTTTCAAAAGTAATATTATTCAGAAATTTTATTAATGCAAATACTTATTCAATATAGGAAATTATTTTGATCAAAGTTTTATTTATAATTATATTCGAATATAAACTCGAAGTTTCAATAATGAAAGAAATGAAAGAATATTTATTACTTACATATTTCAAACTTTTAACAGATCGACATTTTGAAATGATAGATGACTATCTAGAGAAAATGCATGTTTCTGATGAAGAATTAGACACGCCAAAATCGATTAACATCTTTTTGATGAGATTTGTATGAAACTGTATTAGTCCACGTACGACTTCGCCTTACGGTGAAACACGGGCTATACGACCGTACCATGCAATATACAGCTATGTTGAATGGATGAACGAACTCCAAATTAACCATTGAAATGCATGATTTACGTTTCATGCAAAAAACGAAAATTTATAAAATTCAGCGAGCTCTCAAACACTTACCAATGTACTCGGTCCGCTAAACTTGACTACATTTAACAATTATTAATACAAGACACTTAATACACTGTTAGTACCTAATTAAGTAGATTAATTCGTTACTAACACATGACATGTCAGTCACAGAACCCGTTTAGGAGGAAACTGAGCGAATAAACGAAATGGACAGATAATTATTTCGACATAATGCTAATTCAAGGTCCCCAGTTATTGTGTTAATTGTTGACGATGTCACGCCTTCTGAAGAGAAGACAAGTAGGACAATGAATATTTAATTTTATGTCTACTTAGGTCTTACGTATTTGTTGTCTTCTGACACGAAGATACAGAAATATTTCAAAGTATTCAATCAGAAAATGTTATAAGAGGTTTTAGGTTAGACAAGAGATAAAATATAACACAGTAATAATAAGTTAAAACGAGAAGAGGTTTGGTGTATGGAAATAATGTTTTAAGTTGGTTTCTTTAATGACCAAAAATTTACGGTTTGCATTTTTTATGTTTCTTATGTTTCTTATCGCAATGATTGTTCACGTCGTAATATAGGCAGTATGAAATTACAAGCTTTGTCTCCCTCCCTATAACCATCAGTAATAATAATCCACACAGTTTACAGATGTTTATTGAAAAGTTAAGTAATTCTGAGAATGACGAGATTTGTGTTACTGATGACTAACGCTTGAATACTGAATACTGAGATAACTATTATTGTTAATACAAACAGCACTGTACCGATAAATCGTGCCGAATGCTCGTCAAACCACAAGTATGCTTTTGCTCGTAGGTACGTCTATCTGCCACCTTTGTTTTGAAAAACAGCGTCGTGAGTATTTAGCAGCATCACAGAAACCGTTTAAAAAATTACAACACTCATATTCAATTCGCCTTTTCTACTCAAAGCATTTTAAAGCTATCCCGGTTAATTTCAACTGCTACTGCAAATACTATCGACCTAGTAGTTATTTAATAAGACCTTCGCGTCTGTCTTCCTGTCTCACTCAATCTTACGGGTTTGATATATGATGATACCCGAAACCCGAATGTCGTTTCAGGAGCTCACGGACTGTACAGTACACTGTACATCGCATCGTTTAAAGGTTGTAATGCCGGTTCATTGTTTTGAATATATATATTTTTTTAATATGCGCTAGTAGCACTTGATGGTCCCAACGGAAGACCAGCGCTGGCTGCAAGGCCAGCATTATACTGAGGTGGGACCATTTCGTGATGTAATCCTCATGTTTTTACTTCTTTTTTTTTGTAATTTAATTATGCTATAGGTGTATATCACGAATAAATGTTTTCTTTCTTTCTTATCATCATTCCATTTCACCAAACAACTTCGTAATACAAACTACGCAAAAAAACCATCATGCTTCAGCGCTACTCACAAATGTCTACATCGATTGGCGGTTCTACGAAGGGAGTTGTTTGCGGCTCTTGAGTGGTGGTCGAGGTCGTGGTCGTGGTGGATGTGAACAGGATGCGAGGTTGGTAGTCCTCATCGTCGGGTGGCGCGTCACCTGAACCTCGGCCGTCCTCGTCGTCGATACCAGGGCCGGGTCCCCAACCGGAGCCAGAGGACTCGTCGATCTCTAGGCCCGAGCCGTCATCGTCGATGAACAGGTCCCGGTCCGACGCGAGAGCTACGGGGAGCTTAACCGGCGCTTCTTCTGTGGTGTCCTGGAATTTGAAAAAGCAGGCTTGAATATATTTGACGATTAGATAGTTTACCGGCCGAAGCCGAAAGGTTCTCGAGTGGCGATCACGTACGCGGTGAAATCGCTCTTTGGGGGAGGCCTATGTTCAGCAGTGGACGTCTTTTGGCTAATAATAATGATGATGATAGCCAAGTGGTTAGAGAAGCTTAATGACGAAGCTTGGTTAAGGCAGGTCCTGAGTAACATTGTGTTGATTGTGTGTATGTCATATGTATTTGGGGTCAAATGTTCTTGTCATCATCATCATTTCCAGCCTATATACGTCACACTGCTGGACACGAGCCTCCTCTCATGACGAGAGTGCTTGGGTTATAGACTATACTTATAGTACCTGCTCCCTATGCGGCCCAGTGCGGATTGGGAACTTCCTGTGATCTTTATTTGCAAAAATTGCTGGCTTATTTATGAACAGTTAATGTTAAGACTTAAGACGTAGTTGTTGAAAAATATCATGACTACGCACTAAAGCTTTCGATAGTATGTCACATGTTTAAGCACCTCAGCTGTTCCGATCCGATACACTTGACTTGCTTTGGTAACACGTGCAAGTTAAGTATCCGTAAGGAGAACTAAGTCGATAGGAGCTAGTATGTAGTACGTACTTATCCTACGTATGAAAATTAGATGTTCCAGAATATGAGAACGAAGACAACGTAGATTTTTAATCGTCGTGGAACCGCATAATTGAAATAAACAGCAGTGAGAAAAAGTTATTGACGTGGAATACGATGTAGGTAAGTGCGACGGATGAAAAGCTCCCCATTTCATCGAGTTGGTGAAAAACGCCCACAAACAAAATCATCCGCAGCAAACAAGTCTGCAAATTTAACGTCATGTGTCTCTTCAACGTCTCAAGATTGACCTACGTTTTAACTGCTATATCTTACCTATTTAGATGAGTTTTATTAATCTAAACCGGAGACGTAAGAGCGAAAACGTTCTAGATTTTTTCATTCATTATGTAGTTCCCCTTTCATACACCGCACGTCATTAAAGACGTCACTGCATCTATGCCATCTGTAATGAGTCCGACCTAATTCCGACGAGTCACCTTCCACCCTCAAAATTTCACCACTGACCTCAATACGGCTCCAGATATCACAAATTCCAACAATCAGCGCACAAAACACAAGAACAACAACGAACAGACGATTTGTTGTCTACGTCATCAACTTATCATGAATGGTTGATGGCCCATTTACACAACAGTAAAGTTTCTTTACTCACCTATGGAGTTATGCCCTGCTTAATGTTAGATTAGGCCAGATTAGGACTTAGTCTAAGAATTTTGGGTATTTTCGTGTTGTGGCGGCTTGGCTCGGGTAGCGCAAGTTGTGTGGTGCCGGTGGGCGATCGATAAGACCAAGGGGAGGGGGACCAGGATCGTTCCCCTAAGCAGCCGACAGAGGTCGGATCGCGGCCGCTCGCGGGCCTTTTGCGGAAATGATTCAGAGTTTACCCGATAGATGGCGCTATTATAAACTTGTGGTTGCAAATTTTGGGGTTACTCAATATAGCAAGACAAAATGTAATGCGCGGTTATCAAGGGTTGTAATTGTTTGCGTGAAATACAACACATGAATGCTGTATGACGTTTAGCATTAGCGTTCAATATTAGCGCAGATGACGGCTAAAAGAATAACTAAAATTTTTATACAAAACTGTTGCCATTTTTCAGCATTTTACGTCAAAAACGTGCCAGTTACCTACGTAGAAAGTGGCGCCCTCATTCAATTTATACTCTGGGACTTGGGAGTCTAAAACTAAAAGGCATCAATTATCGAACGTTCGACCTTTATCCGTCAACAAGAGCAAAACTAGTATAATATTTAACAAAAATGAGTCCTCATCAAATATTTACGCGGCTAAAATTACAGAAAGGGAAATTTTCTCGGCAAACAAGCAACGTTTTTCACTAATGAAAGCGTCCATTTTGAATGAATTGGCGATCGGTCCCTATCGGATATTCCCCGGCGTAATGAGAAATATTATTGATTGCCTGCCCTACCGAACTACCTGAAATTTACGGGGACTTAACGCCGAAGTAAAAACGTTATTCCAGGGCAGGAATTGGTAACGTTTTTCTTCTAAGCTCAAAAGATAGATAATAAAGTGCCAGCTTTTTTTATTAATTAATTGGTCACACTTTATGCCTATTTTCACAGTATTGCAGGTAAATAAGTAGCTGAATCGCTAACGTTTCGACGAAAAAAGCTTAATTTATCACAGTTTTACAAAATTGACACAAAACAAAAGTCGTCGTTTGATTTTTTATTTTAAGCAAGCAATAACCAGAACCAAAAACGCAAGTAATAAAGTATATTATTATAATTTCTTTCAATTTTTCACAGCAAAATTGAGATAGATGAGTAAAAAATCTAGACAAACAATATTCAGTAATTTTTCTTTGTGTAATACCAAATGCAGTTGTATTTAAATTTAGTCTACATCTTAAAGAGAGATTACCATGCGCAACGTCAGCTTTTTAGGTCTAAAGGTTTTTGTCTAGCCGATGATGAGTCGGTCACTCAAAAAGTACATCGTAAAGCAGCAGCCGCAATTTCGTAATAAACATTTATCTATAGATTTATTATAATTATCTATTGGAAAATTCGACAGTATTTTTGGTATAAACACTGCACCATGTACATATGGGCCACACCTGCGTTGGGAAACTCCCTAAATGTGCGATATATAAGTGTTTTATTAGGGTTGCCGATTAAAGTAATGAATAAATTTGTCCGAAATGAAAACAAACAAGTGGCTACATTTAATTAATATTTGGAATAAAATGGTTAGTATGAGAGTTGTTTTGGGCGGTTATTTTTACACGACTACCCAAAAAAGTGTTTTATCCTGCTTCTATGCTTGGAATTTAGTATATCGCTCTCACATTTCAAAGGAATGTTTTGCATCAGATCACGTTGGCAATATATTTTATTATTTCCCTTATTACTTCACGACGCAATTTTATCAACGTACCTACCTCGCTAGCAAAGAACAAAGGCTATAAGGATTTATTTGCTCTGTGAAATTATACACGAAACAAACAAACGAATGTCACAGGTTTTCTGTCAAATAAGTATTCAAAATCATCGGTTATGGATAACGTTATCGATATAGTAACTTACACACGGTTTTGGCTGAAAATCAGTGCTGCAGGTGTCTAACACCTCAGCGTAATGCTGAGCCAGCGACCATTTCACTTTTGCGGAGACACACAACGCTGATGATCTAATTTTCATGTCTGTGTTTTTTTTTGTTTTTGTTGTTTCTTTTCTATAAAATTGTGTGTATGCTCTTATATCTTAATTCTATCTTAATCTATTATTCTATTCTTATTCTATTTTTATCTTAATTGTGTGTACGCATCTGCAATCCCTCCGGGGTTGCGGGTGTCTATGGGCAGTGGTGATCGCTTACAATCAGGTGACCCACTTGCTCGTTTGCCTTCCTATTCGCATAAAAAAAATATATATATATTTGTGTGTCTTGCAAAATGAATAAATGTCTTCTTTCTTTCTTACATTTAACAGTCCTGTCTTTACATCCAGAGTTGAACTAAGGACCGATGGGTACGTACTAAAATACATAAAGTTTGAAATCCATAATGGGTTAAAATACATAATGGCAAATTAATAGGATTGTTATAAAATAAACCTAACCTTACCTAAACCTATCTATAGATTAGGTGCAATATCATAAAAGTTCATCTAGCAAATAGTTTCATAGAAAATACCATTATGTATTGTAACCCATGATACATTTTAAACTTTATGCATTCTGACCCGCACCCACTTCTGATTCATAACTGAAGCTCACGTTCATATTTTCCTGCCTTTTCCTTATACTTAGCGTTAATTTAATAAGAATTAATTAAGCTAGTACTAATGGTTGGCGTACATGCCGTTTCAGGAGATAAATAGCGGAGCGGTGACATGTGGACCCGCCCTTACCGCTGTCCGACCGAGCGCTTAACTGTGTTATTGATAGCTTAATTGTTTTAATTGATTAGTAACGTCGGTTAACGGGAAAATTTATGGCAATTAAAAGAAATATAATTCACTTAGGACAGTTTTACAACCTTTTTTCATGACTTCTTTCATCTGTCTGCTTTCCGCTTTATACCTTGTAATATTACTAGCTTCTGCCCGCGACTTCGTCCGCGTAGGATAAAACTTAAGAACTGATGTTGATAGTATATTCTGCAATGAGTATTTACGTTGCTCTAGGCAGCTACGACCTTTCACACGTTTATCGTTGTCCCACGGGAATTATACAATAGTCCGGGATAATAAGTAGCCTATGTTTTAATCTAGGGTACCAGCTATCTTCGTTCCAAATTTTATCCAAATCCGTCCAGTCGTTTTAGTGTGAAGAAGGAACAAACATACACACTCACTCACTCACATCGTCACAAACTTTCGCATTTATAATACTAGTTTCTGCCTGCGACTTCGTCTGCGTAGAACTAGCAATTGACATGTTTATCGCTATCCCTCGGCAACTGTGTAATTTTCCGGGATAAAAAGTAGCCTATATTTCAGTCTAGGGTACCAGCTATCTTCGTTCCAAATTTTATCCAAATCCGTCCAGTCGTTTTAGTGTGAAGAAGGAACAAACATACACACTCACTCACTCACATCGTCACAAACTTTCGCATTTATAATACTAGTTTCTGCCTGCGACTTCGTCTGCGTAGAACTAGCAATTGACATGTTTATCGCTATCCCTCGGGAACTGTGTAATTTTCCGGGATAAAAAGTAGCCTATATTTCAGTCTAGGGTAACAGCTATCTTTGTTGCAAATTTTATTGAAATCCGTCCTGTCGTTTTAGGGTGAAGAAGGAACAATCACACACTCACTCACATCGACACGAACTTTCGCATTTATAATATTAGTAGAAGTAATTGTTACCAGTTCACGCTTAAACCGCTGAACCACAGATAGTGTCAGTAAGGGAAGGACATAGGATTTTATCCCGGAAAATAGCATAGCAACAGGCCCCAGTGTACTGTGTACAGTGTGTTTTCCAACGGGCGTTGGTCGTACAAAATGAAAGTGTAGCAAGTAAACAAAAACGTTCCGAATTTTCCAATTTTCCATGCGCACGGCGTACTAAGGCGCCCAAACTTCCACAAAGCCTTTGTACTTTAAATATGCGATGAATTTTGAACGCAACTGTTTAAAATGTACAAAGTTTAATGGAAATCTGAGGCGTTAAGGGAATATTAAAGGATAATGGGGTGACATTCACCGAGTGAAATCCAAATAGGGGTTCGAACAGGTAAGGTGCAAGCGGAAGTGGCACTTACGGCTATGTAGTTAAGGTGCGTCGCGGATAAGGTGTAGGGATGTACATAAACTCAAGTTATCGATACTTACTTATTTTATGTACCTAAGTTTAGCAAAACAGTACAGATAAAATATTTTTAGATTTTTTTTGTAAACGATACCGAAAAATAGAACACATGGAAAAATACAAAAAGTAAAGCTATGGCCGGGAATCAAACCCTAATCCTCATCAATCCGTGATGCGTGCTATTGTTATACCGCTACATCACCAGAATCTACGCCGCTTGGCTTCATATTGACCACGCATCGCAATTCAAATTGCCACTTGACACCGACAATAAGTGAAATAGGGGCTTTAGGGACCATGGAACAAAAGTATCGACTCATCGAATTTAATTGCCAGTCATCAGAACATCCCTAGTGAAGTGGCATAATAGTTAGAAACAACAAAGGTGCTCACGTCCGTGCAAAATCGTCTTAGTTTAAAGTTCAAATGGGCGTGCACTTTGGAGGGGTTCAAATTCATAGCGGTGCAAAAACAAGGCGGGATAGGGATGGACATTTAAAATATACATCGATGTTTTTTCCGATGCAATGCATCGATCGGTTTCATCGATGTTAATTCGATGTATTTAGAAAAACATCGATGTTTCCAAAACATCGATTGTTTTTCGCAATGGACATGTGTTTAGGCAAATAACCATGCAATGTATCATAAAAAACAATGCAAATACACATTACATTCACACTTTACACTACGCAACAAAAACTCGGTGGGCCATATTGTTTTAGGTTTTATTATTTAATTTTGACTTTGCCGGTACTGTGGCAAAGGGAACATAACCCATTCAGCGAAACCGATAAAATATGGTAGGTGTGTAATATTGACTGAAAGGCTGAACTGATTATTACGATTCAGATTCCAGTCAGCCAGTGTTTTCACACTTATAGACGCTCATCTCATAGTTTGCGTATTCGATGCATCGAATAAAAAAACATCGATATATACTCGATGTTGAAGCATTAACAATACATCGGTTCAATACGATACATCGTTACTATACATCGAGTGTTTACAATACATCGATGTATATCGTCCATCTCTAGCGGGAGTTAGGGTGCAGTTCCAATGGCAAGGATGAAACGGTCAATATTATCGTGATACACATACATACATACATATATCACGTCTTTCTCCCTTACGGGGTAAACAGAGCCTAAGATAACAAGACCTTAAGGCCACGTTTAGCATAATTGTGGGCGTATAAGTGGAAAGGGGAATCAAAACAGTGATGGGTTGCTAGCCGCATCGCCTATAACATGATTCCTAAGATTTTCGCCCATTCCCTCGATGGGCTTTTACCATCTGCGCGGGAAGAGAAGCAACTAGTGCATTCTATGTTTTTTCTTTACTCCCAAGCCAGCATGGATAAGTATCGGAGTATCTTGGTGACTTTTTTGTAGATTATCTTTCATACATGTTAAAGATCGATGAAGTTTTGTTGTGGTTGCTTTATTTTTTGTGATTTTCATTTTGCTTTGATAAAAGTGCGGTGCTATAAGTATACGTCTTGAGTTATAGGATGTTTTAAGTCCACGCGACCGTCGCCGTCACTTAACTTCAAAGGTGGAAATAACAAAGAATTTGTTCTTCTATTAAGTTACTTGTTTGCGGAACTATACTGTTTTTTTTTGCAGTATAAATTCATTCTTAAGTTAGTCTTTGATTCAATAATGTAGCGTCTTTTTTAATGTTTCTTTATTAAAGTGAAAACTTCTGTATGTCACAGACTTTTATTTATTTATTTGTTGCCAGCGACTTCGTCTGCAAAGAATTCGTTTATCGCTATCCCGCGGGAACTACGCAATTTTCCGGATTAAAAAGTAGCCTATGTGCTATTCCAGACTTTTCTCTATCTATGCGCCGAATTTCATCCAGATCCGTTGGGCCGTTCTAGCGTGACTGAGTAACAAACAAACATCCATTCATACTTTCGCATTTATAATATTAGTTCGATTAAATTTGTTTACACGGCATTACAGCGAACCAATACGCCTAGAAACCAGATTCCTTAATCAACAACAACACAACGAATTGACAACTTCAAAAAATTAAAGAAAAAAAATAACAAAATTAATTACGCAAACTAATTACCCAGAAAAGGTCCACTATAGATCAATCTTTGGTTCGAATGTACTTCTGAGCAGATCTCGACAAGCCCTCCCCCCAATTTGGACTTTGTAACTTTCCCAACTGACAGATATTGCTGAATTCAAATTGAATTTCGAATCGCTTAGCGAGTTGGACGGATTGATTATATCTGTGAAAACGAGTTTAAAGGCCGGTATTCTGTGAGCTTTAACCGTTACTGTTGCATGTTACAGTAACAAAAAACCTGTGGTTGTGGCGTTCCGCTCGCGCTCCCGCTCGCGCTCGTCGTCTGTTTCGTAGAAATAAATAGAGACGGAATCATAGATAGAATAGAATAGAAAAACTTTATTGTCTGTGTAGGTACAAAGGTGGTGAAAATGTTCTAGTAAGTTTCAACAGTTACCCTTCCGGGCATACAATGTTTAAATAAAATTATTTTAAATTATGAAAAGCCATTTTTTAAGTGAACGTTTAAAAGTGCTATCATCTATACTTTTTATATCATTGGTAAGATTGTTAAATACATGAATAGCTGATATTCAAGCATTTTTAGATAGATAACTGACACTTTTGATAACTAGCACTTAACAGGGAGTGGTGTAACGGCCTTTACTGTAGAAAAGACTTGTGAAACTTTAATCCGAACTATAATCGTACTGTAATTATGGGTTGCCACGCTAGAGTTCCCGTCGGGTCGGTAGCTCGCTTATTGCTCGCGCCAATTGACAGCATTTAATTTTTATAACACCTGAAAATGTATATATGGTTCGAAAGCGTTTTGCCTCTTGATCACTGCAATATGTTTATATAACTTTAATATTGCTTATTATAGAAAATAAAAATTAATTAATTAAAAACAATTATAGACTCAGAAGTATGAAATGTTGTCAATTAGGCACCGTAGCGCTAGCCGGTTATTATAGAAAATAAAAATTAATTAATTAAAAACAATTATAGACTCAGAAGTATGAAATGTTGTCAATTAGGCACCGTAGCGCTAGCCGGGTTTGACCTGTGGCCTCTCAAGTAGAGGGTCGGGGGTTCGAAATGTTCGAATCCCGTGCACCTCTGAGTTTTTCGGAATTCATGTGCGAAATTACATTTGAAATTTACCATGAGCTTTTCGGTGAAGGAAAACATCGTGAGGAAACCGGACCAATCCCAATAAGGCTTAGTTACCCTTCTGGGTTGGAAGGTCAGATGACAGTAGCTTCTCTAAAACTAGTGGCTACGCCAAATCTTGGGATTAGGTTTTCAAAGCGGACCCCAGGCTCAGTGAGCCGTGGCAAATGCCAGAAAAACGCTAGGAACATGATGATTATGGTTAAAAATTGACTGTTGTAAAATAAATTATACTATATCTCTTCGTTACTTTTGAATAAGAGTTATTGTGTGTCATGATTGCCTGGTAGAGATCGCTCTGTAGCGATAAGGCCGCCCATTGTTACCTTATTACTTCTGTATACCTTTTTTCTGTTTTGATTGTTATATGTGGTGTTCGATAAAGAGTTACTTATTGTATTGTATTATTGGATCATTGTCCATTACCTACTGGCGCGCGTCACTCTACAGTCTTCTTCGGCTATAAACAGTGCAGCGTCTAGAAACTCCGTCACCAATAAATAAAAATCGTCTCAAAAACCTTTCAGTGAACTTTCAAACTTTTCGTTTACGCTCCGTTACTTCGGACATCTGAGTTAGAAAAGTTCCTTTCATAGTCGCGATGTCCGACGCAGCGACAACAGAGAGCGAGACAACAATAACAAACGAATGGTGCGATGCGACCAACTTTGGACAGATTGGCAAACAACGTAGGACAGATTTGTCACAGTTAGTTTGTTATTTTATCCTTCTAGAAATAAATTCTTTTTGAGTTTTTTTTTTTCATATGAATAGGAAGGCAAACGATCAAGTGGGTCACCTGATGGTAAGCGATCACCACTGCCCATAGACAACCGCAACCCCGGATTGATTGCAGATGCGTTGCCAACCTAGAGGGCTAAGATGAAATGCCTCTTGTGCCTGTAATTTCCCCGGCTATCTTACTCTCCACACCGGAACACAGCAGTGCAAGCACTGCTGCTTAGCGGCAGGATTAGCGAGTAAGATGGTGGTAGCGATCTGGACGAACCTTGCACAAGGTCCTACCACCCGCAAAAGTAATATTAAACATGTTGAGGAAGCCGGAAATTATGTTTAAATATAGCGTGTTGAAGTAAAACAAGTAATTTTGATTGGCGCCCATTATGGGGCCAAGTTGTATGTCGTTAACCTTTGGCGAATAAAAACACCATGATTTTGTAAGCTAATGCTATGTAAGCTTTTTTGAAGACATTGCATTGTAAGAAAGGAAGCATTGAAACCTTCTCTTTTCACAATGGATTTTCATCGTCATAATCATCAAATCAGCGCATTACAATCAGAATTAATCCCGAAAACTTGATCGATTTCGCACTTTACGGTATAAGCTTATATTGCTTTTATAGGATTTGACGTGACATTTCGTAATCACACAATTTACTTTGACTACTATCGTCACAAATATGGTAAATATAGTATATTCTACAATATTAACGGTTCATTAAATGCTTTTCCATTGACGCAAGAGGTCGTGCCTGACTTTACTTGTCCGTTCACAGGTGACGTGCAAATATCTACACTTTTCAATACCTACCTACTCAACATACACAGAGGCGATGTGAGAGCGGGCAGCAGCGCTCCTTATTGTTAATTACGAACTCTGTACTCCTGCACTGCAGTATGGAAGACAAGGGAAAACTCCCACACTATTTTCTCAAGAAAATCGTTCAGGGGCCTTACCATGACGTCTATTCCGACTCAGTTCAAGTTTTAGCTGTCACTTTTAGTATGAATGTGACAGCGAGCGAACCTAAACTGAATCGCATTAAAACGTCATGGTAAGGCCCCTGATCCACAACCGAAGACCATGTCTCTGGCAAGAGTGTGGCAACTTAGAAGAAGTCGGTGAAATTACTGGCACAGAGGCGTTCCATCTTTGCCCTCTGGGATGGCAACTCATCTACAGCCCTCTTACCTTACCACCAAGTGACTCACTAGCTCGTTTGCCTTCCTTGTATAAAAAAGAAGTAATTTCGCGTCTAGAGTTCAAAAAAATGATTAACACCAATCGGCTACGGAAACGTTCGACACACACTTTGCCGGTTTTTACGCGCAGATTATACTTATTTGAGTTTAGAATTGAAATTCTCGTTTACGTCAGGCGAACGGTTGTCGTAAACCGTTCCGTTGCATAGCGTAGCAGGGTTTGGGCGTCGTTTGGGCCCAATGGCCCGGGAAATCGCCGGCCTTTCGTGCCCCAAATTAGGTCAAGAAGCCCTGTCGACGGCTTCCAGAGGTTTACGCCAACTTTGATTCGATTTTCTTTCACTCGTATGATCGCATTCTTACTTTGTTTACTGTTGTATGTGGCACTGTGATTTTGCTGTAGTAAATGCGGCAATTCGGCGGGGCAATGCCGTTAGCATTTTTGGGACATTTGGACCGGGTAGGTACTCATTACTCATCATTCCGGGGTGTAGTTGTTAAGGTGATATGACGAAGCATGTTGCGGATTTCACTATGGGAGATTATGACGAAGCTTGTGGCAGATTTCACTTGTTTATTTTGACGAATCCAGCCTGCCTAGCACGACAGCGCACAAGAGTCGCGTCGCGCGCGAGATAGATTATCCGTCTCTTTCTAGAACGAACAGTAAGAAAAAGACGGACAATCTATCTTGCGCGCGACGCGACTCTTGTGCGCTGTCGTGCTAGATGTGCTGGTGCGGATGATTTTTTTGTATCTTTTTCCTCTACCAATTAATTTGAAAAAAAAACAAAAATGGATAGTGCAAGTGGACATTACATTTTGTACGAACATAAATCACGTCTTTATCCCTTACCAGGTAGACAGAGCATAACGTAACAAGATCTAAAGGCCACGTTTAGCATGATTGTGGAAAGGGGAATCAAAGCAGCGATGTGTTGCTAGCCGCATCGCCTATACCATGATTCCAAAGACTTTCGCCTATTCCCTCGATGGGCTTACCATCTGCGCGGAAAGAGAAGCAACTGGTATATTCTATTTTTCTCTTTGCTCACAGATCAGTATGGATTATAAATACCACAAAATAGCTTTTCGACTAAGCTTTTGTAAGTAGTTCAATTATGTGTGTAACGTTCACAACCCGCCCTGAGCTCACTTGGGAACTAGTCCTCAAGCCCTCTTTTTCTGAGGGGAGGCATGTGCCCAGCAGTGGAACACATTTAGGCTGAAGATGTTCATGATGATAATGAAATGAAAAAGTATAGAGCTAAGCAGTTTTATTGTATCGCTCGTTAGTGTTTGGGAGTGGACAATAGCCGGGATAGCAATAGGAATAGTTTGTTGTTCCAACTAAGAGCGAGTTAGGTTTGGGTTTCATATCATACGTGCTGTTTCGCTCACACTAATAGTTATTAATTTGAGAGTGAAAGGGACGGTACGATAAAAACTACAAACATTTAATTTTGTAGTACTCGTAGCTCTGATCCAGTACCAGTCCCATCAGGACTCGTCGTTTGGTTCAGCGTGTCCAGAATGCTTGCTGTCGTTTTTGCTTTGTTATTCCACCGAGAAGTCATATAACACCTTATCTTAACAGAGCTTCTATGTTGAACATGTCCTCGCGGAGGCATTTACACCTAGCATGTCTTCTATTCGATATATTTAATTTCAAAAGGCCTAATTATCTTTTTACTAAGACAAACGTTTCCTCCTTTCATAATAGATATGGGACCAGATCTACCCGACGTTGTCTGTTGGAGTGTCATCCCCACAAAACTGTAGCATTTACCGGTAGTTTCCGTTACCTAGCGACCAGGTGCTGGAATAACATTCCCCCACCGATAAGATGCCTAACTTCTAAGAGTTCTTTTAAAAAACACTTTAGATTAATACTTTTGCAGAAGCAGTCTGGTTGCTTGGTACTCGACTTTGAGTTTGAGTGTAATTTTAAAGTGTAGAGTGGGAAGTGGGGTAGTTACATGCTGTTGTTTCGAACTCAAATAGTATAGTGTTGTTGTAGGTTAGATGCTTCGAAGTGTCACGAATCACCGTACCTATGCAATTTGCACATGCACGACCAGCGATCAGACACACACACAGCTATAATTTCATTTAACTAAACTCTTATGATGATTTTTGCACTGTTTGTTTTATTTTAGAATTTACCGTATTTTTTTTTTAGATTAATTAATTCGTTTTCGGTCCTTGGGTTGTGGCAGAATATCAGTGTTTTGCTCCTACGAGCAATGTTGACCACTGAGCCATGGCCCTTTTGCACTGCTGCAACGCACACAACAAAATACTTAAGTTAAGTCTAATGTGTAATTTTTTGTTTTTCCTTTCTATTGTTTTTAAACTTGATTGTGTGTATTGTAACATTCAAATAAACGATATATCTATCTATCTATCTATCCATCCACAACTTTTCAGTTGTTTGTCAGTTGTCACTTATTTTGACACTATACTTCATTTAATTTAGAATGAGAAACCATAACAACATCTTATTGCGGCTCGTGAACTGTAATATCTTTACAATTTGTACTAGAGTAACAATTGACGACACGCAAATAAAGTGACATTAAAACAATTTTATTTTGCGGCTGCCAAACTATTGCCCTGTACTAGGTAAGAAATAGTTGACCAGACGCAATATAATTCTCATTCTAAATTAAATGAAGTATAGCTGTTGCCCGCGAATCCGTCTGCGATGGATTCGCTTACCGCTATCCCGCGGGAACCATGCTATTTTCCGGGATAAAAACTATCCTACGTCCTTCCTCGGGACTGTAACTATCTCTGTACCAAATTTCAATAAAACCGGTTTAGCCGTTTTGTCATGAAAGATCAACAAACATCCAAACATACGGGCTGGTTGTCTACCTACTTCGATGACAGATCTCCTTGTACGACTTTAATTAACAGTACAATAAGTATTTTAATTGAACATTAAATAACATTTAATTATGGCTGTTAAGATAAATCTATCTGCGGTCTCCGGCGGCGTTGCGGGCGGAAAAATAATTTATTCTCCATCCAGAGAAAATTAAAACTGAGAAATTCCCCGCGCGCCGTTTGAAGTCGTCATGATTTTAATGGACTAATCTTGATTTTTAATAGATTCAATGACTAATTATGTGTAAAACCGATCGATATTTTAGCAAACAACGGAAACTCTTGTGATGTTCTGTTTCGTGTGATGTGTTGTTTGATATAGTGCTCGGTTAATTATCTGTGAGATCCTATAATTGGCTCTGTGTTGCTATTTTACAACAACAACAACAACTAAATGATGGCAATATACACATTAAAACATATGAATCCCTGTTCCTGTTGTTTGCTTCTGTTTCTGTTGTTTTCATTTCCTATATTAGGTTGTAAGCTGTTGGTTCTCCTTAGATAAATAAATAACAATAAAATAGAGACTGAAAATTGCATATACAGTGTTAAATTGAAATTGTCTAGATATATCTATGCACTGAGCGTCAATCCCACCTTGACATATGTACCTTGTTGCCAGCGACTTCGTCTGCAAAGAATTCGTTTATCGCTATCCCGCGGGAACTACGCAATTTTCCGGAATAAAAAGTAGCCTATGTGCTATTCCAGACTTTTCTCTATCTATGTGCCGAATTTCATCCAGATCCGTTGGGCCGTTCTGGCGTGATTGAGTAACAAACAAACATCCATCCATCCATCCATCCATACTTTCGCATTTATAATATTAGTTAGATTAGATGTATGTACAAAGGGCTCAGCTCTTTCAAAAATATGTATCCAGCCAGATTGTAGATCAGTTTTATTTAAACCAGACTAATTAATAACAGCATCTTACAGCGCTCTCCCCTCGTAAATACTTGTCCGGTTTTTTTCGTGTAATTTTTCCGGCGCAAGCGTCACGGTGGTGTAAAAAATGATTTATGGCCCAATCTTTTCGTCGTAAATCAAAAACGTTACGCCCCATTTCTATGGGTAACTTTGAAACAATCACTCCTTTTTTTTTCAGCGTTTTGGCGAGCCTTTCGTGTTTCGTGATTTATTACCTGTTAGCTGTACCTGCGCCTTTTGATTGCGATTTGGATATAAATATTTTTCGAAAATTTCAAAGTTTGCGCAACGTATTTTTACATTTTTAGGGTTGTGCGGTCGAATTGGTAACGGAACTTAAGCTTTGAAACTCGATATTTTTGGATTGAAATAATAGTATATTAATGCATAAAATTATAAATTAACGACTAATTAATAACATTGCATTAATTAATTGGCAACTCTGCCGGGTGTTGACATACGCATTGATTAATTGAACGTACTTGATTTAATTACTAGAAAATTATAGGACGCTTTGTTCACTATTATATTTATCTTCGTTTACATGTTAATACAATAAAAAAAACACCTCGTCGCACTCCGGGAGTGCCGGCAGAAGTGAAAACTAACACACACGCACACTCGCGCAAAAAGAAAAAAAAACTTTTTCTACGCGAGATTCGAACTGCGGTCACTTGAGAGAACGCACTGTTATTCCACACCTTATACCTACCACTAGGCTTTTACAAAAGTGACATATTTGTATAATGCAAACTAAACTTGTAACGAATACATATTTGTTATTATTGTGGTACCTACCTTTTCTGTTTACAATTTAACAATTTTGTCGAATTGTACACTTGTAAAGTTTTGTGGGATAGGCCACTGGTGCCCATAGTATAAGCTTTGCTTAGTTTGGGACTAGGTCAATTGGTGTAATTTGTCCCATGTTATTTATATATTTATTTTTAAATACCTACTAAATAATTACAAATTTCAAATCAAAAGTGAGTCAAATTAAAATTACGATGGGTTTTTGCATGTAAACATAATGCATACTTACGTTGTATAGATGTATCTATTTTTTTCACAGTAAAAGGTGCTAAAACTTATAATACCAACCGGGTAGTGTTACCAGTACGCAATACGAGTAAAAACAGCCTAAGGCTAATACTAAATCAGCCAAAAAAAAAAACAGCAAACGTCAAGTCGCACGTCTGTTTCCAGAATCGATACCTTATCACGCTACGTTCATAAATCCCGAGTACATGAATTAAGAAAACGAGGTCGGATGTGATCCGAGACGGGTACAGTCGCCAGCTAAAGCGGGGTAACAATGGCGAACAAGATTAAAAAAAAAACTGGTTTGTTGTTGTTGTTGTGTACTTTTTCTTGATTCTACTTGCATTGTCATAATAATCGTTAGTCATAATTTTTTTGGTCATAACATAACTGTTGCTTTATATCTATTGATTGTATGCTAGTATTATTAAATATTTGAATTTGTATAATTTGTATTTTGTATTCCTATTTTAATTTTAATTTTAATTTAACTAACATAGTGTTTAAGTTGTATTACTAAACCGATATGGATCGTGATGTCCGAAATAAATGATATATAATATATATATATATATATATTTTATTTGAAATCGTGCATTTGAAATTATGGAAAAGTCAACAGAATGTAGTAAGTTAGGTTACGTTAGTTTACTATCAATTCTGAAAAAGTAATTAATGTTTCAGAAATAAAACGCTTTATGACTAACGAAAATTATGTCAAACCGTACATTCGGAACTTCAATTATATGGGACAAAATATAGACCCGACTAAAACAGTATGAGTATTGAAATACCACCCTTCCGTTAAAAATATCAAGTCGCTATAAGAATGGGACTGAAAGATCTGTCATTTCACATACAATTTGACGCAAGTACCAGATGTAGTGCGAAATGATTTTCCATGACATTTCGTTGAATCCCATTCGGTTTTCAACAATAACGACATTTGAATAAGGTTCTTACCTATTTATAAAAAAAAATCTGACAGCTGCATTGTATACAACTTTAATAACACATCACTAAAGCTGAAAACCGGATAAGATTTGACGAAATGGCATGGAAAATCGTTTTGCAGCAGGTACACCTGGGGCCGTATACTGTACCATGACGTCCTAATTCCGACTCAGTTCAAGTTTTAGCTGTCACTTTTAGTATGAATCTGACAGCGAGCGAACCTAAACTGAAACGCATTAAGACGTCATGGTAAGGCCCCTGTATATGGAACAACTGCCAGCTCCAATCCCATTTTAATCGTGGTTTACTAATATTCTATGCCAGTTAGAGTCTACTGTCGACTAATTACTAGCATTAAGACCATTATTTGCTTGTAATGAATACTTAGTTTTTTTGTTTTTTTTTTTCGTAACACGTTTCCTCGTTGTTTCTGCGGACTGTACGCAATACAGGCTGAATGCCTGATGTCTCCTGCCTCCGGCTGGAATTCCCGGCTCAACTGAAACGAATTCGACTAAAAAGCCCTCAATTTTGTCACGTAATTGGAGATTCAGTGCCGATGTCGCAGGTTTTTAGGGTTGCGCGCACGCTGCTACTACGACAACATTAAAAGTCTACATGAAAAACGTGGGCAATAAAAAACTATTGTTCGTGATGGAAAAATATTTAAATAGAAACGCAGAAATTGACTCAAAGTCGTTCTAACTCAAGGTAATGCTGGTACGAGTGTACGATGGTCTTCCGTAGCCTTCGTAGGACCATCAAAATGACCCACAACAAGAAATAATTGGTAATTCGACAATTTAGAGATGTTTAAAAAGCGAGCCTTCCTGTTCTTGAAAGGGCCGGCTACGCACCTGTGATTCGCCACCTCTTGCAGGTGTCCCTGGGCGATGGTGATTACTTTCCATCAGGTGACCCGTCTGCTCGTTCGCCCCCTCTTATATATATATATAAAAAAAAATCGACATACAATTTAAAAAAGGCTGGCGCAGCGGCGGAGGCGGCCGAAGAGAAAAAATAGTGAAATATCAGGATCTCGGTTCGGCGTACAATTTTACAGCTTTCGGCTTTGAGACCTTTGGGTCCGTGGGGTCCCGGCGCGCATATACTTATAAAAGTTGCGGGTGGTAGGGCCTTGTGCAATGTCCGTCCGGGTCGCTACCGCCATCTTACTCGCTAATCCTGCTGCTAAGCAGCAGTGCTTGCACTGCTGTGTTCCGGTGTGGAGAGTAAGACAGCCGGAGAAATTACGGGCACAAGAGGCATTTCATCTTAGCTCCCTATGTTGGCAACGCATCTGCAATCCCTCCGGGGTTGCGGGTGTCTATGAGCAGTGGTGATCGCTTACCATCAGATGACCCACTTGCTCGTTTGCCTTCCTATTCACGTGACTTAGAAAAGCGCCTGGTCAACACAACTAGCGACCAAAGGGCAGTTATCTCTCCCTACGCAAGTATAGCGATTCAGCGAGGTAATGCTGTCAGCTTTTTGGACACTATGCCACGGGGCATTTTTTAGATATAAGTTAGCTTTAAGAAACATATATTTTGCACGTGATTATTTAAATAAAATAATACAAATAATGTCAAAAAACACAGAAACTAGTAAGAAACTAGTTATTGTTTTAGATTTTAATTTTATTGTTAATGGTTTCCTTTTTCTTGTTATTTTACGAATAAATATATTGATTTAAAACGAGATTATTACATATTATATTATACTATTTTCAAAAAATGCTAAGTTAACTGCTACACGTACACTGACGAGCAAAAATAACTGGTCACTTCCAATATAAAGTTACCCCGGTTAAGTAAACCCCGGAGGGATCGCAGATGCGTTGCCAACATAGGGAGCTAAGATGAAATGCCTCTTGTGCCCGTAATTTCCCCGGCTGTCTTACTCTCCACACCGGAACACAGCAGTGCAAGCACTGCTGCTTAGCGGCAGGATTAGCGAGTAAGATGGTGGTAGCGATCCGGACGGACCTTGCACAAGGCCCTACCACCCGCAAATTACATATATGTAAAGTATATGGTAAATGGTATGTAAAGTGATCCATTATTTTTAATCACCAGTATATTAAGTTTATCTCATCAACTCCAGTCTATATACCTACACGTCCCATTGTTGCGCACAGGCCTCCTATCGTAACCCGCCATTGAATTGCCTCGCAATAGTAAGTTATCAGTTTCAAATATACGGTACATGTGTAGAGCGGTGACAACAATAATAATTAAAATAAAATGTCACGAAAATTCCGTTTATTTTAGCTAAAGTCAGACTTCGATACCATATTTCCGATTTGAAGCTACATGTTCAATTTAAGAATTAAATGCGTTATTTTGTTATTGGAAACCGGGAGTTTGTAACAGAATACGACAGTCTATAAGTACAACGTCCCCTGTGAAATGCTAATATTATTTACTCAAAGCAATTTCAACAGAACACACTGAGCAAAATAACACGAAACCGAATTGGACTTTTATGGTGACATGCGAAACGAGAATTCATTCTATTTCGTTACAAAATCTGGTTGTATATTTGAGGCAAATTACCTTTACAGAATACGAACGTTGGAATCTGCTGTCAGATTGAGTCTTTCAATTTGCATTGATTATTATGAGGCTTAATCAACAGACTCCAAGTAGAACAGAGGAAAATGGAACGGGTTATGCTTGGTATTACACTGCTTGATAAAATTAGAAACACAGAAATCCGCAGGCGTACAGGATTAACAGACATAGCCCGGGTCATTGCGAAGAGAAAGTGGCGATGGGCAGGTCACGTCAGTCGCCGAACGGACGGGAGATGGAGCCGGAAAGTGTTGGAGTGGAGACCGAGGATGGGAAGCAGAAGTGTTGGTCGCCAACCAGCTCATGGGCGGACGATGTAGCCAAAGTGTGCGGGAAGAACTGGTTGCACAAAGCCCGGGACCGAACCGGATGGCGTGTTGATGAGGAGGCCTACGCCCAACAATGGGTTAATTTAGGCTGAAGAAGAAGATTATGAGGCAGCGAAAAGTCTATCTAAAGGGACTGAAAATGTAAAATCATCGTGCACGTTCGAACGAAACTAGCTAAAAAAAACCAGCTTCTTATCCTTTGAGCATTTTGAAATGTCAACTAGTCTGTTAAAAAATTTCCTCTTCATTTCATGATGCCGTGCGAATTTCAGAAAATCTCATAAAAAGTCGTTCTTGACTGCCATAATTATAATTTCGCTTGCCAAATTTGAATTACTCAAGGAGATAGCCACTTTGAAGCGAAAATGTAAATCAACTTTTAGTTTTAATATCGAAAAATTAAATTGAAACTCTTGTAGTAGCGGAAGATAATTTACTAATGCGAAGTAGATTTAGATGGTCCATATGACCACTGCATTGTTCTATGCTTATCAAAACAGATTATCATCAATGCATAATTGTGCGACCGCAAATTAAGTAATTAATTTGTCCATAATATCCCATTGGGTACGTAATTAAAGTGCTAGCACGCTTGACGCACCTAAGCCGTGTCTATGGACAGAATCAAATCAGGAATCGGCAAAGCAATTCCGCTATAAAAGAAATAAATTAGCCGTTAATGGGAACGCTCGGAGCGGACATCGTGCTTAACGAAGCGGCAAAGTGAAATAATAACTGGAAAGAGACGCTCGTTACAATACTACACTAGGGGAAAATAGGCTTTATTACTATTGAACTGGAGCTACTGGAGCTGAAGGCTTAAAGTATGGCAGACATACACCTAGAGTATCAAAGAGATGCTATTTGAGACTTGAGAATACCAGACTAAAACATGATGAAAGAAAAAGATAAAAATCGCGGGAAGCACACACACACACACACACACACACACATATACATATATAAATCACGTCTTTATCCCTTACGGGGTAAACAGAGCCTAAGATAAAAAGACCTAAAGACCACGTTTAGCATGACAAGATTGCCGTGGAGATCCTCGGGGAAAGCAGGTATGGACATAAGGCTAGAGCAGTGTTCAAGCAAGAAATGTCTTGCGGATGATAAGATGCTGGTGATGAGGAGTAGCTTTATTGTTAGAGCAAATGCTGCCAGGGTGGAAGACTAAAATATCTGGACAAATTGGCAGAGCTTCGGGATTTTGAGATTACAAGTTGAAAAGCAGAATCCCGGTTAGGTTAGGTTAGGTTATGTTCATCCAAAAACGGGACATAAGTCACACTTGTTTTTAAACAGCATTCCGTTCGCATGATGACTTATATCCTTCTTATATCGTATGCTTTGTGAAGCATGTGGCGCATTGAACAAACAACGCTTCCAACCAAACCTCATATCCCACCACTCGAGACCCCGCACATTCGCTCCACAAACAATAAAAGCGAAAACTTCGGCCGCAATCCACCGAATTCATTTCCAAACTTTTATGGCCGAACGACTTGAAAGCACTGCTTTATGAAAAACAGGAACGAATTGACTTGAAATGTGATGATGGAGAAAGTATGCTAAGTAACGCAATTATAATTCTGAAAAGTTATTCAAGATTTGTTCTGAAGGTTTACTTGACGGCCAATGCTAATGCTGAGACAGACGCGATGATGAGAACGGGTACAAAAAGGGTTAGAAGAAAAGAATTAATTTAATTCGAAATATTTGAACAAACGGCGGGTTTTGATCGAAAGTTTTCATTCAAGATCACGTCTTTGACGCGTTTGACTTTGAACATCCTGAAATGTGTCGAAAAATTTGACAAGCCGAGGGAAAAAATTTACAGGGATACAGTCAAAAACACATTTACAGAGATACAGTGAATCTTGTATAATCACTTGCTGAAAAATTGCATCGTGCAGTCCGTGTTTAGTTTAGACGTCTTTTTTTACGTGTGAGTTTGTATATGACACGGTAGCATCTGAATTGATGAACTGATTTCATTTTCAAGATGTAATTTTAAGTAAAAGCCCCATGAGAGCTCTTTATTCTTTCTTTTTTCTTTTCTTTTAATTTTTAATTTTGGTTTTATTTTTATTTTCATTTATTGTACATTTATTGGACCTGGTCTGGAAAATAAATCATTTCATTTAATTTCATTTTCATTTATAATCATGCACACTTATGGGGTAGACAGATCCTAAGGTAACAAGACCTAAAGGCCACGTTTGGTATGATTGTAGGCGTATATTTATCTAAATATACCTGGAGAGGGGTGTCAAAATAGTGATGGGTTGCTAGCATCGCCTACAATATGATTCCTAAGATTTTCGTCCAATAGGATTTTACAGTCTGCACGGGAAGAGAAGCAACTGGAACATTATCGGTGTTATTGAAAAAAGGTAAATAGACGTTGAACGCGTGTCTAAAAATTAATCCATTTATTTAAGGTTGATTTTGCAATAAATTATTTTCTTAGACACGAGTTTAACTTTTTTGTAATAACACATTATATTATCTTTGCTTCCAGACCAGCACGTGAATTCATTTTCGTCTCATTCAACCTTCAGACTGTCTAATAACCAAATGGAAACGTTTTATTTGTCAAACTACTCACCGAAATTAATTCAACAAATCGTGCAAATATCTGTCGAGCTAGCGTGAATTGAAATTGCAAAACACTCAAGCAGATTGCAAACATAAAAATCGCGAAATAATAAAATTCAGAGGATACCACAAGCCAAGTTATTGCACCCTTCCAGACACTCGCAGAATACTACGGGGTCCCACGTACTGGGATCCAATAAGGGGATTCCACAGGGTATAACTATGCCAGTGGGCCACGCATTTGTATGGAACGCAGTATGTGTGGGACACGAGATCAACAATCGAGGGATATCAAATAAAAATTTAGCACGTTTTGATTTGCCCGTTATTAGCATTTATAACGTTTTCATGGGCAGTCGCTGACGGTTTGGACACGGTTGTTTTAGTTAAATGAAACGTAAGCTTTCCAACGATGTAAAAATTAAATGGTGTGGATGAGTTGTTTTCGTGTTGGAGTTTTTTTATTAATTCTTTGCCTTTTGTTTCCTCTGTTGAATTTTTGTTTTGTACCGAAATGAAACAGTCTCTGGAATGTTACGCTAACAGTACTTGTAGATTTAGCTATACGATTTGAATTTTATTGGATTACATAATAAGTCTATTGTAGATCACTTGGATTACACTATACTCTCAGCTTAGTCTGTAGAAATCTTCCACGTATGAATTATCTTTAGAAGAGTCCCAAAGCTCATTATTAATTTATAAGCAGTACTAGTTTTTACGCAATAGTTTATTCCATATAAGTCATCTCATAGAAGCGCAGAAATTGCCAAACTGTGGTTTTTTTTTCAAACAATCCTTACAATCCCACTCCTTCAGTTTCATATTCGACGACTCACTAAGCAATTTGCTTTAAAGTTCCACAGTTCACAATATGAAACCGAGCAGCGCAACTCTAATTACAGGGTCCAACTGAAAAGCAGATGCCCGAACTCCCATAAAAGCTAACTTGGACAATACAAATGTGTACCCTGACGGAGTCTACAGTATTAAATCATCCAGTCCATGACAAACAGAGGGCGTACTTATCGTCTTAGGCGAGCCTTAATTTACGAGCGGGCACAGTACCCTACTTTACTAGCTATCTGTAATATTTACAGGGATTACCTTTGCCAGGCTGCGCGGTAGTTCGTGCCAGCGTTCGAAGATTGTTCAGGGTAAGCGCATTTTTGAGTCCGTACTTTTACATGCGTGTCTGAGTGAGCTGATGTTAGGCTTGTAAACTACTATAGTACTTACCTAGCCAAGCTTTGCACGTGATTGCAAAATCTGACAACAAGTTTTGCTAGGGATGAGACCTAGAATGATTTTCGTCCCCGTATACTTCTGTTTTGTCGAAATCGTTAGAGCCGTCATCTTTTCAAACATACATACTTTTAATAGTACAGGGTTAAGTTTATAGCCAGTGGTACTTCACCATTTGAAAAATAGTTCAACAATATTGATTGTTTTGTTGAAAAATACTTTTAAAAAGTAAGCTGACGCTAATAATAATAGAATATCCACCCCCTTGCAAAAAAATCGGGCACCTATTGTTTTTCAAATTTTTAGGCATTAAAGCTTAGAAAGTAAGCCCGTTTTTTTTGTTAGGGGGTATCTATAGTTATTTATATTATTATGTTTTCACGAGTAATAGTTATTACATTTTTAAACGATATACAATAAAATAACATGTTAAAACTATTTTGTGTAATTAAAACGTTCACAAAGTTTCCTTCATCAGGAATACGATTGTTAAAAGGTAGGTATAGAATTCTTAGATTTTCAGACAACTGAATTATTAGTCCGGAACTGACCATCCTATTCCCAACTTAAGTAATTAAGTGAAAAGTAGAATACCAAGGGATAAACAGTAACACTTTAGAAGTTTAAAAAATCGCAAGGGATTACCCGAATTTCTTTGCGGTGGGCAAAACGGAATAATAAAGGGAGTAGGATTTAAGGAAACTCAGACGACATTCTGTAGGTGTCTTTGTTGATAAATTGCAGTGTTTTTTGCTAATGGCCGCCTTTTAGGACGCGTTTTCTTATTTAGGTATTAAACCGGGAGGAAAGGCGGTATTAATCATTGGAGTAACGAGAGACGGAGAGGAGTGGCCGTTAATCTTTTGTTCTATTCGATGTCCCCTTTTCGGTGTCCTGAATAAATATAAACGCGATCTATGGTGATTCTTCTAGATTACTTCTTTCCTTACGTTCACGTTTGACTGCGTCTGAGTTCCATTTATAAGTCTACTAGCTGTTGCCAGCGACTTCGTCTGCAAAGAATTCGATTATCGCTATCCCGCGGGAACTACGCAATTTTCCGGGACAAAAAGTAGCCTATGTGCTATTCCAGACTTTTCTCTATCTATGCGCCGAATTTCATCTAGATCCGTTGGGCCGTTCTGGCGTGATTGAGTAACAAACAAACATCCATCCATCCATCCATACTTTCGCATTTATAATATTAGTCAGATAAGGCAAGGCCTAGGTTTCAATTGCCCTAAGATTAGATCTAGGTATCTATGCTTCACCAAGAAAAAGATCTGTTTATAGTTTAGGAATCGGGTCTTATTCGTACCTATTTATACGCGGCTGTACGCTGCTTACGCTTCTACTTAATAGATACAAGCAACACTAATTAGCAATTAATACTTTGTATCTATTCGTCCGTGAAACTTATTATCCGATTCGATACCAGTTATTTCGTCAAATCGGAGAATAGGTATCCCAGCCGCAAAAAATGGCTTGTTAATATTTGTTATTTTATTAAACTACCTAGTATTATTACCCTATTACCCATACTACTACTATTTATTATTATTATTATTATTATTATTGTTACCTTATTGCTTCTGTATACCTTTTTTCTATTTTGATTGTTATATGTGGTGTTTAATAAAGAGTTATAGTATTGTATTGTAGATATTGTATTATTAACGTTTTCGCAAAACATGATTTATCACATCTAAAAATTGGACGTGCTCTTCTTAAGAAAAATATAATAAAATTCTTCCTAGTTCTTTCATACTCTATCTGCCTGTATCTTTATTGCTACCTTTTTACGGAAAAACAAAGGCGAAACGGGTGTTCCGATCTCGGCAACATTTTGGCAAAGAATTTGAACATTGGAATTAAAATAGGCTACTTTTGTCGTTTCCGCAGGAGAATACGTGGTCAGCTTGTGGCCAGCTAATTTTAATAGACACAGAAATGTAATATTTTCAAGATCAAGTCACACTTTGACAAGCAAAAAATAAAGAGTTTGAACTACAAACGTAATAAGTTCAGCCCCGTGATTGTCGTTGAATGTTTCACCAACAAAGCTAATACGAACGCCAAGCTATATCCATCTATTTTAGCCGCCTATTCGTCTAATCACTCCTCTTGTCACCAATTAATTCAGTAAGCCTCCTAAACAATCCACGCCCATGACGCCAGAATTAATAATAGTATCAGTAATGTCAAATTAACCCCGTATCCAATTTGTAGCCAGGTGACTAACACGCTTAGTTTCATTAATAAGTTAGAGCCGTCACGCTGTGATGTGAGCACGCTAATTGCTTATATTGGAGGAAACTCAATTTTACCGTGTAACACAATCGGTCTTGATTTCGTAATTAGTTTAATTTGGCTCGTTAATTCCGTACTCATAAATTATAATTAAACGGCGTCAGAACCACGCGTTTTGAAACTCGTCGTTTATTTGCAAAAACACGTCTCGAACGTGCGCACGTATACGTCTCAATTACGAGTACTATGGAAAAATTGGCAGCGCCACTTGCGGATCGAGACGGCAACCGACTGTCCTTTTAGCAAAAGTTTCCGTAGAAAAAACGTATCAATAGCGTTCATGTAAACGTATCAATTACTATGGACAAACTGGCAGCGTCACTTGCGGATCGAAACGGCAACCAACTGTCCTTTTAGCAAAGTTTCCGTAGAAAAAACGTATCGAACTCGAAAGTGTTCATGTAAACGTATCAATTACTATGGAAAAATCTGCAGCGCCACTTGCGGATCGAAACGGCAACCAACTGTCCTTTTAGCAAAAGTTTCCGTAGAAAAAACGTATCGAAAGCGTTCATGTAAACGTATCAATTACTATGGACAAACTGGCAGCGTCACTTGCGGATCGAAACGGCAACCAACTGTGCTTTTAGCAAAAGTTTCCATAGAAAAAACGTATCGAAAGCGTTCATGTAAACGTGTCAATTACTATGGACAAATTGGCAGCGCCACTTGTAGATCGAAAAGCTATTTTGTGACGGAAAGCTTATTATGTACACTAAGTATAATAGGTACCTACTGGAGAATCCTCTTCCAAATCGCGTCACGGAACTCGATGCCGGGTTATGGTGATCGCGAAAAAGTATATTTAAGTGCTTTATGGTCTTCATAAACCTCTAGTGCTTTGCTTGGTATTAAAAATCACTTAGGAATATAAAATTTTTAAATAGGAAACCGAATAATTAATAAACAACACTGGACCCGGTGAGTTATTCGATATTTTGCATGAGTTAATCAGTTGACTGTTACATTTGCTTTTAATTGCTTTGAAATAAATAATCAGTAAATCATAATCACAATTGGCAAATATTTCAGTAACGTCACTTGCTAGCGCCATACAAAAATGGGGGACCACGTTTTGACATCTCATAAAGACTGTGTCCGTCGATTGGTGGCATCAAATTCCCGTTTAAACCTGTGAAACAATTTTCTTTCATCGAATTTGAGTCGAAGGGCCAATCCAATACAATAGTCGACCGCACCTCACTCCAAGGATGATTCTGAAAAGATTTTTGTATTCAATCCTTTCAAAGGCTAAGAGCATCGCTACAATAGGTCGGATTTGAATAAAATAATAGTTTCAGGACAGACCACATGGCTTGAAAGGGAAGGGACGATGGGCTTTTAAGTAAAGTTGCGCCTTCGGGGCATCTGTTGTGAACGAATTAAGGAACTTCGCCGCGTCTCTTTTCCACCCCAGCTTTGATGGTTAAGTTTAAGAGGGACAGGGGGTGTTGTTTCGCAATCAGTTTCGCAGGTCACTTTATTGGGTTCTTATCCCTGGGAAGTAATCGTGGGAACTTGGGACGATTGCCCTGGACGTGTTTAACGGTCGTCCGTCGAGTTACATTTGTACGACGGATAGTCTTGTTTTAGAACCCACATTGGACAGGAGAGACCATTTTATACGATACCCTAGCGCGAAAGTTTCGTGTTTCCTTGCTATAATTTTGAGTTAGTTTTGTTGATTTTTGAAGTGAAAACTTCTTTGCGTTGTGCACTTTTTTGGGACGGGTAAAAAATTTTAAAATCGCGTCAGGACACGTGACCTGTTAGCTTATTACATAACTCGCTCGCAATCGCCATCGTGTTCATTTTGACAGTTCTTGTATGAATGTGACAGTTAGCTGATTCCGATGCCAATTGTCAGCCCATACATTAACTGTCAAAATGAACACGATGGTGATCGCGAGCGAGTTACGTAATAAGCATGCAGATCCAAAATTCGTAAGACGGAGGGAGAGAAGACCGGAGCGGCGTAGGAAAGGAAGTAATATCCCTCCGTTTTTCTACTCCCGGATCCCGGAGTGCAATACGTTGTTTTTTGTAGGCAAATGTGCAAGTAATTTCAATGGTTACTCTCCACAGCAACGCATCAAAAGAAGCTTAAGTATAAAAGCAATGTTAAAGTGATTAAGCAAACTGTTCACCTATCACCTTTTTCCGCTTAAAATTAAATTCTGGCGCAAAACAAGGCAACGCCGGTGGCTTATATTAGTTTAATTACGCGACTTACACGAGCGAGGCACGAACGTAATTTATGCTGGCTTTAGATGAACTAAATACGTAGACACGTGACGCGAATTTACAATTCAGTGTTTATGTTAAGCCAAGGTTAAGGCAATAGACAAATCAAACGCAGTTTCAACGTGACCGCAAATAGTAAGTAAATGCTTTATTGTACAAATATAAAGAAAAAGACACAACTCACAAAAAAAACCTTAAATATTATGCTTACAGGCGAACTTATCCCTATAAGGGATCTCTACCAGTTAACCTTTGAGTAGATGAGAGGAGCATTAAGCGAGGGACTGATAAAGAGTTATGATAGAATAGTAAAGAGTTGTAGTAGAAAAGCATAGAGAGTAGACAATAGTTTGGATTACAATTAGTAATTGATTTTTATCAATTTTATGTAAATTCTGGTCTATGTCTGTAACTTTGCCCCCGTGGAAAAGTACAAATTAGGCTAACTCGCAAGTTTAGGCTGTGCCGCGTGTCAGTCAGTCATGCTTATAGGTTCATGTTTAAAATGTCCCGGCCAACCAAGTGTACTTAGTACTGTAACTTGTATTCGAATAAAACAGAAAATTGTGTTCTCAAATTAGGACTTCCGTGCTGGTCTGGGGGCAAAGAAAAAACATAGAATATACCAGTTGCTCCTCTTCCAGCGCAGATGGTAAAAGCCCAGTAGGTACCTAAGTACTTCGAAGTAACTTTTTTACGATCACTACTTTGATTCTCCACATTATATCTACTCCCACAATCATGCTAAATGCGGCCTTTAAGTCTTGTTGCTTTAGGCTCTGTACACTCCTGTAGATGAAGACGTGATTAATGTAATACAATGTTTTTGTTTGGTACTTAAGTTACTATAGGTATTCTATATTTTATATTGAGTTTCAACTTACGAGTTGTATGTGGATTCCGTATACGTTCTTAAAAATATAAATAATTGTGCTGTGATACAAGACGCCATTAATGTAGATTTTGTAGAACTTTGTTGATTGTTTTGGATTCTTTTAATAAATGATTTAAATAAAAAAACCGTGTTTAATTCATTAATTTTGACTACATATTCACACCATATTGATCACATAGGACTAAACAGAATTCCATAATTACGTAGTATATAGTATTAAATAGACATAGAGCGTGTAACATACCAGGAAATTCCATAAAATAAAGTTTTATGTTAAAAACAGACAACAGTCATTCCGTCGTAAAATGTTAGATGTTAAAATCGGACCCACTATTTCGCAAAATAATGCAGTGGTGAACAATACGCTGGACAGTATAGAACTGGGTCAATTCAAACAATAAAATACTCTAAACTGAAAATCCTAAGTTTTTTACTATCGGACATAGACACGTTTACATCTTCTACCGGCTGTACTGAAAATCAACAGTCTTGTACATATGACTTTGTTCTTTGGATAAGTCGGTATGCATGTCAAATTAGAAGTAGGTAAGTACTTAAATAAAGTTTGATTACGCTATGAGTAAAAACAGTTTCATACATAAACACATACTCGTAGTATGAAAAGTGCGATAAAATAAAACAGCCCACAATAAAGTCTGATTTTATACAACAGGGCCGCAATATAGCGAAATTTAAATAAAATAATAGTTTCAGAACAACCGACAGCGCGCCCTATTGGACCTATTGGAAGGGTCGGTGCGCAGTGAATGTGGAAAAGGGACCGCCATTTACCGGCCCTTTTGATCTGACGGACCTCACCGGCTTAGGGTAGGATGTGACAGAAAACTTTTAGGGTAAGAATGGACATCAGCAATATTGAATTATTCTTCGGTCACTAATTGAACTAAAAAATACAATTTTCGATGATGATATACGGGGTGTATCAGACACCCCCTAACAATAATCCACTGGGGTATATAACCATAGCTATAGAAGCTAAAAAAAATATTTAAAAAAAGATTGGAGTAATTTTTTTTTTATATTTTCTATAGGAATGATTATAGTTAATTTAATACTACCATTCCTATAGAAAATACAAAAAAAAAACTCCAATTTTTTTTTAATATTTTTTTTAGCTTCTATAGGTAGGTATGGTTATATACCCCAGTAGATTATTGTTAGGGGGTGTCTGATACACCCTGTATTAAGAAGTGCCTAATGTAAATAGTTTCTGCAAAAATGTATGGAGGAAATAAATCGACCCTGTTAGAAAACTACCTTAAAGTCTGTGAGTAAGATTTGAAGCGATAACTTCTTATGGTAGGGTAAACCGCTTCGTAACGTAACGCGTTACGGCGCCGGTCTGGCTTCCCTTTCTCTGACGCATACGGCAGCGGTAGGCAGGCTCTTCCTCTCTCACTCTGACCCACAGCGCTAGTCGTATTTCGGACAGACGCTTCCCCCTCTACTCAGTGTTTAGTGTGCGGTAGAGATACTGTTAGTAACTTAGATTAGTTTAAGTTATCACTTCTGTCGGGCGTCCCGAGACGCATACGTTTTTGAAAATATTCAGCGATTTCTGAGCACACCTACACAAAAATGCCGACAGATTCATCTTTCAGTTGAGAACGGTACACGAGCACACAAACTAATTTTTCACACCTCTCATTCAGAAAAGTAAGCTTTGCTCCCTGCTAGGAGGGATCAAAGTGCAACTTTTCTGTTCAAGGCTTTGCAAAGTGTTTTTTTGCAAATGCAATTTTTTGAAGTTGATAATTGTAAAACCACGCCATTTTCTATGCTGGTAGCTCTTTAATTATATTTAGAATTAGTTTTTCAATTTTTCTAATGTTTGGTGTGAAAAGTTGTATTAGCCATTCGACAGCAAAATTATTTTCATCTTGGGCGTTAACACTTGAATCCCTCATTACGCTCTGGATTCTACTTCTGGATTCTGGATTGTAGAATCCTTCGCTACATTCTGGATTTTGCTCCCTTGTGACACAAATAACTATTGCAACAAAATTGCTTCTCGCGTTCACATCTATGTTGTTTAAGTTTAATCGATTATGTAATGAGGGCAATGTTTGTGCGGCGAAACATAATATTTGCTAAGTTAAAACTTACCGTAACATTGTTGTATACAGGGACTGTTTAACTTTACTTATCGCACTTGTTTTAGGTGATTCACGATACACATGGCTTCAAAATTATCCAGCATATCTAACTAGAGTCACCGACATAGCTCGAAGAATATGTATGTATGTATGTATGTAAACTCTTTATTGTGCAAAATAAACAAGACAAATACAATTGACAAACACTGAGATACATGCACAAAGGCGGACTTATCCCTTTAAGGGATCTCTTCCAGTCAACCTTTGAGCGGATGAAAGGAGTATTACATTAGGAATGGACGAGTGAGTTTAAAATTGCAAACACTGAGTGCCACAATACATAACTTTACCGAATATAATACATAAACTCATAAAACCTAAACGTCAATAAAGTATTTTATACTACCTATAATATAAATCAATAAAATATAATACATAAAATAAATAAAGAGCACGAATAAACAAAGGAATATTTACCATTAATTTAAGAAGATGCCGCGAGCCACATCTTCTTCAAACCTTCCCTGAACGATACTAACGAATACGTTGAATACGTTGTAGAATACGTTGAAGTGGCAATGCCCAGGCCAAATCGCTCGTAGAACAGACAACCGTTGGGGGAGAAAAGTTCCCGAGTGGCGACCGCGACCCGGATGACACAGTGTTAGCAGGCCTCCCACTAGGTCCTAGCGTGGGGGTAATTACTCCCTCGTGGGTAAAATTGCTTGATTTTATTGATATTAGAACTAATTTTTATCCATTACCTTGTAGACAGATCCTGAACAAGACCACGATCAGCATGACTGTATGTGTAGGCGTATATATGTGGAAATAGGAATCAAAATAGTGACGGGTTGCTAGCCGTATCGCCTATAACACGATTCCTATGATTTTCGCCCATTCTAGACTTTTACCATCTGCGCGGGAAGAGAAGCAACTGGTACATTCTATGTCTTTTCTTTGCTCTCAGACCAGCACGGAAGATAACATTAAATATAAATACGATGAAAAATCTATACAGGAGTGTTCGATCAAAATAAACCAACCTACTGAAATATCCCGAAATAAAACAAAGCAAACATCTCAGTTTAACTCTTTAAATTTAAAATTATTCTTTATAAATCCAACAATCATTTTAATACCGCCCGATGCAAAGCGAGCGATTTGTTTGCGCTCCATGTAACCTAACCCATATATCCCGGGGCGTATTCTCAACCCGCTCGATAAGAGCACGTGAAAATTTAAATTAAAATCTTGCAGAAATATGAGCGTCATTTGTCGCGCGCGTGCAGCGACTCAGACATTAAGCTGAGGTCTTAAGGTCCCGGCACGACTATGCGCTACTTGAGCGTACTTTACTAATTGACTTCTAAAATTCCAAGTATTCCTCATAAAAACCAATCAATACCGTCACAACATGCCACATTGCTTTACTTTTCAGATTTTTCTGGCTTCTACTTCTATTTAGATAATAAGTTAACGTGGAAAAACCAAATTGATATTTTATTTTACTTAATCAATTTTCGTTTGCACTATATCAACTTCAAAAAGTGGTTAATCAATCTGCTGTGCTGACAGCATACCACGCCTACGTCACATCGACATTACGATATGGGATCATATTTTGGGGGCATTCTACAAATCGAGAAATGACATTTAAGTGTCAGAAAAATTGCTTAAGGTCGATATGTGGTATTAAGTCCACTGAATAGTGTAGGCCACATTTTATTAGACTTAAAATATTAACTATGCCATGTCTGTACATCTATGAAGTGGTAATATATGTCAGAAATAACAAGAGTACATTTTCTGTTTTTAATAGCATTCGTCAGCGGGCTAAAATATCTAGAAAACCCTACAGAACGGCCCTGCTGGCTAAAAGTATATTCGGAATGGCTTCAGAAATTTATAATAAACTGCCGGAAAAGATTCTAGAAATAGAAGACATGCAATTATTTAAGAATGCAGTACTTAAATTATTAACAGAAAAGGCATAGGTACTATTCGGTACAGGAATTCCACAATGATACCCACAGTTTGTATTAATTTTGATGCTGTTTTATTATCTAATTTATTGTGTACTTCCCTTCTTGATATTATTGTATTCCTCAATCTATTATGGCTCTAATTTATTTATAATTCAATTAAATATTAGCAATTAAATTTTATTATAGGTATAATATTTAATTTATTCAGACTTGTTTTTGTTTTTTTATTCTTTCAATGTATGATATTTTATTTTGACATGGCTTATTTTTCTGTTATTATGATTAATTTAATTTCAATTACCTGACTTATCTAATTTTGTAATTTTGTAATTTTGTATTGAGAAGATTGAGCTCATTATTATTATTAAGCCAAATTATTTGTATGCCTATGGGCGAAACATAGTGATACCAAATATCTTAATAACACCTTTTGTATACTATATAGTCAACCTATGTTTACAAATAAAGATACTTTGACTTTGACTTTGACTCTACTTTCCAATGTCTTTTAGAATTTTTGGGCGCGGATCAGAATGTATAAAGCTTAAAATGTATAATAGTTTAAAATGCATAATGGTTCCAAATATATAATGCCATTTTCTGTGAAACTACTAGCTAGATGTACTATTTCGATAGCGTAATCAATAGATAGGTTTAGGTTAGCTTAGGTTTATTTTATAACAATTCTGTTGATTTACAATTTTCTGAGAAAATCGCATTATACATTTTGAACCAATATGTATTAACCCATTATACATTTTAAACTTTATGTATTTTAATACGTACCCAGAATTTTTATTTCATCATAACATAGCAAAATGCAGAATCAGTCGATAAAAGCCTGAACGATGCAGGCCATAAACTATCTTAATGTAGTTATTTGGAACTCCACGAAGATAAGTACCCCGCCCCCACTCACTTAGCGTTGATAGAGAAATGTGTTTACTTTAACTTTATACGTTAACGATGCAAGTCAAATTATATGAAAATATGGAAAATATTCTGCTTAAAAGCGTAGCGATCACAAGCGATTGAGAATATACAGTGTCCTGGGGCCTTACCATGACGTCCTGATTCCGACTCAGTTCAAGTTTTAGCTGTCACTTTTAGTATGAATCTGACAGCGAGCGAACATAACCTGAATCGCATTAAGACGTCAATGAGGTAAGGCCCCTGTAAGTAGTACGACAGACTAAAGAGGTAGATAGGTGAATAGGTTATCTACTAAACGTAGAAAAATAACAGTAGTAAAAGTCTCACCCCCTTATTCATAAACGTTCTATAGGCTTCATCTAACTTAGTTATCGTTTGTCCTTATCTGTGAAAGGTAAATGTCAAAGTGACAGATAAGGACAAACGATTACTAAGTTAGCAGAATAAGATATTATGAATAAGGGGGGGTCACAGTTTTCGTAATATTTTTAACCACTGACGCAAAAAATGGGTGTTCTAAGTTTGACGCCGAAGACTGTGTGTGTGTGTCTGTCTGTGGCATCGTAGCTCTCCAGAGGATGGACCGATTTCAATGCGGTTTTTCATTCGAAAGTCAGTTTTCTTGCTGTGGTTCTTAGCCATGTTTCAGTTATCAGTACATTCAAACAAAATGCAATATTTTATTTTAAAAACAATACAATAAACATTTTGTTTTCAAAATGACAGAAATCTCAATAGCTAGGTCAGATGGCGAGAAATTGGTTAGTCCCAAATTAAAACAAAGCTCGAAAGTAAAAAAGGGCCGATCGATAACTACAAACTAGAAAATGGGGCAAGTAAACGGACTGTTAACAGCCCTAAAGTTGCTTAAAGAGCCCGTGGAATTATTAAAGGCTCCGAATTAGTCCGTGAGGAACCATTAGGACTACCTCTTTGGGTAAAGCTGCATCCAATGTAACGATTAGCGATTACGCAACATGGATAAGAGACGGAAGAAAACCATTAGATAGCGACGTCACCCCGTATCCTATACAAGTATGCGGGTGGTAGGGCCTTGTGCAAGGTCTGTCCGGATCGCTACCACCATCTTACTCGCTAATCCTGCCGCAAAGCTGCAGTGCTTGCACTGCTGTGTTTAGGTGTGGAGAGTAAGACAGCCGGGGAAATTACGGGCACAAGAGGCATTTCATCTAAGTCCTCTAGGTTGGCAACGCATCTGCAATCCCTCCGGGGTTGTGGGTGTCTATGGGCAGTGGTGATCGCTTACCATCAGGTGACCCACTTGTTCGTTTGCCTTCCTATTCACATAAAAAAAAAGTCAGCCCAGCTAGCACGAGAGCGCGCAAGAGTCGCAACGCGCGCGAGATAGACTACCCATCTCTTTCTATAACAAACAGAAAGAAAAAGACGGGAAATCTATCTCGCGACTCTTGTGTGCTCTCGTGCTATCTAGCAGACGTCGCCGAAGCGTCGCCAAGTTAGTGACAACCGATACAATTCAATATGATTTTTTCTGGCTACGGTAACCGGCGACGACGCTATACCGTCCCAGTGAGACAAGACAAGGCCCTAAGCCATAAGCATCCGCTACAACTTGCCAAGCACACAGGATACTAATAATCTTAATCATAATAATAATCTTGTAGTATACAAGCTACTTGAATGCGACGTGACTGCTATGCACCTCATTCGGTATCAGTTTCCGACACGGCACAGGCGAGGTTGACTACTTTTAAGGTCATACACATACACACATAAACGTTGGTGAGGTCACAGACATCATCGAACTCATATAGTAGCCCTAACGCGTATTTAGCATGAACGATCTGTCCACAGCAGGGGTCTAACCATGACGTCTTAATGCGATTCTGTTTAGGTTCGCTCGCTGTCTCATGTTCATACTAAAAGTGACAGCTAAAACTTGAACTGAGTCGGAATTAGGATGTCATGGTAAGGCCCCAGTACATTGTACTATGCCATATTATTTAATAGGTAATTTAGCGATATTCTTTCCGCTACGCTTATCGCTAACGCCGTGGATGTAGCCTTAGCCATTCGAATAGATTTGCAGAAGAGCGGAATTAACCACTAGTACTCCTGTTTGAATAGAGAGCGGCCTTCTTTTGTTTTCGGACTCGTTGCTCTTGATTGTGATTGGTTGCAGACCTCGGACATAATAGTTGCGGGCAAATGAGGGCGACAGCCGAATTTTGGGGCGTATTTTTTGGCGCAAATGTGCTTAATTTACATAGTGCATAGAGTACTTCGGAACCGGCTGTCTTACTCTCCACGCCGGAACACAGCAGCGCAGGTACTGCTGCTCAGCGGTAGGATTAGCGTGGAGAGTAAAACAGCCGGCGAACTTATCTTAGCTCTTTAGGCTGGCAACGCATCTGAAATTCAATCCGCAAGCGGACGTCCATGGGTGGTGGTGGCCACTTACCATCTGGCGACCCACTAGCTCATTTTCCACGTATTCCATAAAAAATAATGGTTTATTTAATAAAAAATATAAAGCCATGCTCATCTGCCTGAGAGGATGCTTCAAATCTTACCGCTTCAAAAAAAAAACTTTGTCGACAGTCGCGAACTCGGAAAGCCACAAAGAGATTATAACGTCTCTTATATTGCCAAAAAACAACTTTTTCATCTGTTTGATTAAGGGGAAACAATGGGTCGTTTGCTTTGTCGGCTATTGTACAAAAAACGCAAAGGGCAGCGGTAATCTCTTTACGTCCACCCTTATACACAGCTATAGCATAAATATATTACAGAAGCGAAGCTTTGTGCCATCAAGTACTGCTACAACTCGCTTCGGTGTGTGTGTGCGTGACTGCCTGTGTTTGACAGCCCCTGCCATTGGTTGAACTAACGATACACACAAATCACAAATCACGAATATACCCCCTACTAAGGTGATAATATTATTATTAAAAGGATTTAGGAGGTATATCGACTTTAAGAGAACTAATAACTTTAGTTCACTGTTAAGATTTCGACTGGCCCCTAACATTATAAGAATCCATCAAAGTATTCAATTGCTGGGGCCTTACGATGACGTCTTAATGCGATTCAGTTTAGGTGCGCTCGCTGTCAGAATCATGCTAAAAGTGACAGCTAAAACTTGAACTGCGTCGGAATTAGGCCCCAGTTCTTCTTTCAAGCTGACAGTCTATAAAAATTCAAAGGTCACGCCGTACGGCAAAAGCCGTGTACAATTTCTAATTTAATTGTATCCCGGTTGTACTCGTATGGAGGTTTGCCTCTGTGGTTTGTTTGGTGATGTGACCCCCATTAATGGGCGAAGAGAAAACATATTATGAAGGGACGTTACATCAGAGTGTTCTGATTTTTATCTTTCGAGTTTTTTTCCGTTATGATTCAGCTTTTCATTTTTGATATTTTAAGTCTTTTACGTAATCATGGCATCAACTTTGAAGAGTTTTCAATGATTCACGGTTAAGTTCATTCGAAATATTATAGACGGGATGCGAACCGCGATTACCTTTATTGAGCTCCCGATATTTCGACGCAGTTGCATGCATCATGATCACGGGAGAAACAAAATTGCTGAAAATTACCTTTTCCGTTCCGTTACTTCGTTCATCATACAAAATTGTAAGTATGGCGGTAACGGAATGGAAAGGAAATTTAGGCCTGAAGATGTATATAACATGGAAATTTTGGGTTTTTTTTTTCTTCTATCAAGATCGACAGTGCTCGTGATTCTGAGTACCAAACCGTAAATAAAACTGAAATCCCAGAAAAAAGTTGAGTGTACACATTTTTATGAAATGGCCCATTCATGACTTCGAACAAAAAACATTACAAATACAACAACAATAACATAAGTTCAATAAAATTTCTAAACGACACTGAAAATTAGAACACATAGAAAAATCCGAAAAGTAAAGCTATGGCCGGGGCTTTACTTTTCGGATTTTTCTATGTGTTCTAATTTTCAGTGTCGTTTAGAAATTAAATTTCTAACGGTAAAACGTAAAAAGTAAACATTAAAAATCAAGAAGTAAAATTTCTCGATTCATTTGATATTTCCTATAAGTTCAATACATAGTATTTAAAAAGACGTTCGGGTCTGTCTTCCTGTCTCACTCACTCTTATGGCCGATGGTATCCGAAACATAAATGTCGTTCTACACTGACCCAACAATAAAGGGTCGTTTTCCAAAGTTGTATGAAAATTGACACGTCATTTTTGCTCGTCATTATATTTAAATACTCAGGGACTGTACGTTTCTTTGATGTAATGTGACCTTTACCTACAAATTACAATATAACGCTACAGGCATAAAATCTAGAATTCAGTCTTCATGGAAATCTTTTATTGTATAAAGGTGGTACAAAGGTAACCTTTTCTGTAACAAAGGAGGAATTACGCTAAGCCAGTGTTTCTTGGAACCGTTACGTTGCTTAGTGGAGCTTAATAATAGTCGTCAAGTCAGCAGAAAAAGTGTATTTCTTCCCTCAATATGGCTTATGTTATAGGTACTTAATGTTGCTCTCAATGTGTCGACTGCGACAAAAAGTTAAAAACTTTTTACAAAATGCATAATTTCACAAACCCATCATTATTTGACAAAGGAAACTTTCAATGAACACAAAATATTTACAAGTAGCAAGGTAAATATTTTGTGTTCATTGAAATGGACCTCCGCAAAGTAACGCCTGATTCAATAAAATATTTAAAGGAACCTTTATTGTCTGCTTATAAATAAAATTTGTGTTTGTAGCAGAGGGTGGTGGGTTCGAATCCCGGGCTTGCACTGAGTTTTCGTACTATGAGCTTTTCGGTGAAGGAAACATCGTGAGGAAACCTGCACATATCTGCAAAGAGAGGAGGCCTGTTTCTCAAATGATTAGTTTGTGAAATTTATAATGGCAAAAACTGTACTTTATCTACATAATTTATACTTACTAAATATCAGTATAAAGCTAAAGGATATAGAATAATCGCAAGATTTACATAAATGTGCATCTCAATAGCACTTTCATCTCAATAGAGAAGTAGTCAATAGAAATAGTTGATCGGAGCTTCGCGAAGACATAAAGGCACTGATGCGAGGACGCATTTGGAGCCCCACTTTGGGCGCCAACGAACTTTCCTAAGCGTTTTACACATTTACACCATTTATTCTGTTATTAGATTTAGGCGGCGACTTTACCAACTTTTGAATTGTAAATGCATCTTGTTTGAGTGTTCTAAAGAGCAAAAGTCGGTATGTTGACTTCCACAATGGATTACATACAGGTTACAGAGTACAGGTTAGCAGAACAAGTTCCCTTTTTAAGTATTTTGCCTTTACTGCTTTCTGTCTAGTCTATCAATGATTTTTTTTAATGTGCAGTAAACAGTTTGACATATGTACAAAATGATGAATGATGAACTAAAAATGATCATACAAAATTGGTATCATTTTCAGGTGCTTTGCGTTAAAAATGTAAGAATAGCCCTGACTGACTAACCGATATGTCATTGCTATAGCATAATTATACCCTTGGACTTCAAACGCTGAAATTTAGCATTGATGTTCCATTTACGACATAGACAATGAGGACAGATCTATAGAAAAAGCTACAGACAATTAAGTATAACACTACCAAAGCAGAGAGAAACAATATTTAATTTGTGATAGAGTCAATACTGTTTGCAAACAGCCATTTGTATAACAAGTAGTGTTTTCTTAGGTACCTACGTATAACAATAAAACAATGTTTATAGGAAATGTCTTATAAATATAACACACGAGTGAGCGATGTTGTTGAATGTGAAACTCGTAATAAGCCCCCCCGGCAACCCCTAATGAGAAGTAGGGAAAACAAAACGAAATCTGCTTTTCCTTTGTTTTTCCGCCTTTATCTGCCTAGCCCTTTATATGGACACAGTATTATCTTTATTCAGTAAAAGATAGGCTGCGGTACGGAGGGAAGTAATCTTTCTCTTACACTGATCTCGACCTTTATTTATGGTCCAAGGAAAATGATATTTCTGTCCCCGGCCTCACTTAACGTCGCATTACGGTAAATTAATACTGTTCCTGTTTGATTCGAAATAAGATTTGAGTAGTACTTTATCAAAGGCTATGAAACAAGTTTAAGTTAGTTTAAGATTCCAGTTTAACGGAGCGATTTTCAGATGTCAAATTAGCACATCAAAGGGAAAAGTGGAGGGGCGGCTTTCGGGGTTTTGATTTGCATTTCAAAATGAGTAGGTGCCTGGAGGGTGTTATGTCGTCCGGTTTTCGCTCTATATCAGAGGTTCTCATAGAATGTCACGTTTTGGTGGTGATATTGAAAGGTAACTGGGATGATTTACCTCTAGCCTGGCTTGATTATTTAGATCCTCTTTTGATTAGGCTGATGCGTCCTTTATAAACGAGAGTAACTAGCTTTGAGCTTTAATGCCAATCTGTCCCGAGTATACTGGGACATTAATTTGAAATGTGGTTACCGCCGAATATAAGATTTATGGACAAACCATTCATACTACCATCTACGAGTACGTATATTATTAATTACGTCTTTATCCCTTACGGGGTAGACATAGTTTGGATAATAAGACCTAAAGGCCACGTTTAGCGTGACCAACCATAAATATTATAATGTTTAGATTTAGATAAATATACGAATAAATGATCGAGAGAAACACTCACATTCTAATAGCGAAATGATGTAGAAAGATTGATTTGTTTAATCGATACTGCAGCGCTTGATTTTTGCAATGAGATTTACGTTGAAATAGGCACGCGGTGTTCGTGAAAATCCCGCCGTCGCTAACAAATTGCAAACATTTGTACAAGAATATCGTAAAAAGTCGCTCATCCTTTATACCATGTGCCAATGCTTATATTAAGGGAATAGTAAATAGTGGGTATTTGTTTTTCATTATTCGCCCAAGAAAAGGGATCGACATCAGGTGGCAAGAGGGAAATTCCCACGTAGGTATAAACAACACGAGCTTCCAAGAGAAATATAGCGCCGTATTTTATTCGGCTAGATGTCCAGGATTTGGTATTAGAAATGTGCAGGGGGCTTACCATTACCGTCTTAATGCGAATCAGTTCAGGTTTTAGCTGTCATTTTTGTGTGTCATTTTCAAGTGATGTGTTTTTTTCGATATTTTTACTTACACCATATTGCACAGCCGGCCGGGAGTAGATTCATTAAACTTACTTCAAGCAAAAACCAAATTTTCTATAGGACAATAAGAGTTTTCAATGATTCACGGTTAAGTTCATTCAAAATATTATAAACGGGGTGTGAACCGTGATTACCTTTATTGAGCACCCGATATTTCGACGCAGTTGCATGCATCATGATCACGGGTAGACTCACGTCTTTCTATAGGACTACCTTCCAGATACAAAAATATTTCTTTGATTTGATGTATAAATAGCTGAGTTCTGAGGTAACAAAAATTATAAACAATCGAATTGAGATAAAGTTGTTTAAAAATAAATAAAACTAAAGATTCAACAGAAATTACTTTAATATTCCGCGATAAAACGTGCAAGACAGCTACTATAAAACTAATGAATCAATCAATTTAAGCGTATATCAATGAAACAATTGAATTTAGAAGACACTGTTGTATAACACCTAGAAGTCTCCCTCATCGGAAGCTCTGACAAAAATACAGATTGCAAAACGACACATTCAGAACTCCTCTACACGCCCAACAATGAATCCGAAGAATATCAAGAAAATAAAAGAACAAAAAAATATCTCCATAAAGCGATGAATGAAAATTCAATTTCGTTAACAAAGAAAAATGGTCGTGGAAAAAATGCCCCTGAAACTTCGGAAATTTTCGTTGAATAAACATTTCTTCGGTCCCTTGACGAGAGGCTTTCTATTAAACTTTGCAGGTAAATGCAGATTCCATTGACAGGGTATTTATTTTATGAATGTGCTTAGTCCGCGTCAATGAAGGGGATCGCGAATCATTAGGTACGTCTGTGACGAATGGTGCACGGTGAACGTTTACGAAACGGTTATACAATTAATATTAACTTCTCAGGCGGGCTTGTGCGTACTAAAATTAAGAGGCTGACAACACCTAATTTTGTTGAAATTGATGTTATTTAAACACTTTTTTAAGAAAAACTACACACAAAAAAAATACAAAAAAAATATAATGTTAATTTTCATCATATTTCAAACACGCTAGACGGGCTCGATACATAATTGAACAAAATCGGCTCGATAGAAAATAATTGCAAAGATTGGTCTTAAAATCATCATTAAACGGTTTTATGTCTTTATTTTTTCGACGTATGGGTCTGCAATTAAAAACATAAAGTCAACATATTCATACCTAAACGGCTAACGAGTCATATTTCACAAATAATCCATACTTTTGTTTATTTCTAATGATTTGTGTCTTATTTGCAAGATTTTAGACGCGCGCCAAGCTGCCGGAATAGTTTCTTCTCTTTCACTAACAGGCACGTGAACCGTATGTGTGAAGAGTGGCGCTGCTCCAGGTCATTTGCTGTTGACAGCGCCTTGAGTATACAACGTTTTTATATATATATATCTTGGGACAATTGACACCAATTGACCTTGTCCCAAACTAAGCAAAGCTTGTGATATGGGCACTAGACAACGGATAAACATACTTATATAGATAAATACATACTTAAATACATATTAAACATCCAAGACTCGAGAACAAACATTCGTATTTTTCATACAAATATCTGCCCCGACCGGGGATCGAACCCGGGACCTCAAGCTTCATAGTCAAGTTCTCTAACCACTAGGCCATCCGGTCGTCATATTGTCAAAGTTATTTCGGAATATTTCAGCCGGTGTTTGGGTTAGTTTCATTAAACACCCCTGTAAATATTTTGTAGGATATTCCAATTCAAAAATTCAAAACGTTTCAAAACTCAAAAACTTTCTGCCAAGGGCTCTTATGCATGTTTTTTTTTAAACTACCAGCGCATTCGGAAAGAAACTTGGCAGAAAGTCATCTTTACAAAGTAAAATAGATTTAGCTACTACAGTACATTTATAAAAGGGATGTATAAGATCCCCAAGTTAAGTAGGTTAAATTTTTTTTTTAATTTTTTTTTTTAAATCTTTATTTACAAGCTTAGATCATTTTAATGAACATGCCAGCTCCAAAGGCCTATTACACAAAACAACAAAAACCACAAAATAACAATCTTTAGCGTAAAAAAAACAGAACTAAAATTATTTATAAAAAAACCCGTATACAAATTTAACCGGCTCAGAGAAAGGTTTCGCTAATATTGACTGAAAAATACCCACATCCAAAAGAGAAAAACCCCAAACTCTACACAGCTCATCCCTCTTGGCTCGTGTCTTAACACATTCCATTAAAAAGTGATGCACATCCTCGACTACTCCGCACTCATCACAATTAGGCGACTCTACCTTCTTCATCAAATGTGCAAAACTATTCAAAGGAACGTGACCAGATCGTAACCTATGCGCGCTAACAATTTGAGCCTCTACTGGTCGAAGTAAAACAAAATATATGAAAGGAAGGAAGAAAAAAAAACTAATTAAAATAATTTATGTTTAGTCCACTAAAACGCCTCCACCGTCAAATAAATTAATTGTTTTCATGTATCATATTCAAAGTATACGCCGGCGGGGACTTAAAGTTGGATCAAAAACTGCGATAAAAAAATTGTACAGTGTTTAATAACACTAACCTAACCACCTCGTGATATCTGAGACCTTGTATTCCCCATCTCCCATCAGCTAGCTTATTACGTAACTCGCTCGCAATCGCCATCTTGTTCATTTTGACAGTTATTGTATGAATGTGACAGCTAGCTGATTCCAATGCCAATTGTCAGCCCATACATTAACTGTCAAAATGAACACGATGGTGATCGCGAGCGAATTACGTAATAAGCATGCAAGACTGGTGCCGACCATAGCATCATTTAAATATTAAAAACTCCCGCGAACTAACAAAAACACGGCTATTATAGGCAACGTTTCCAAGTAGAAAACAACGCCTCTTGCCACTACAATACGGGAAGCGAAGATTGTTTTCTTCCGAACCATTGTGCTATTCTGAAAGAGTCATTGCTTCGCAATTACCAATGGTACCAGTGGAAATGCTGATTATTTATTACTAGCTTTTTCCCGCGACTTCGTCCGCGTAGACTCATTTATTGACAAATAGCTTTTGCCCGCGGCTTCGCTCGCGTGTACCAGGAGTATCTCAATCCCGTTTTTTTTCCGTTCCCGTAAGAATTTCGGGAAATGCTCTCTTAATGCTCCCTACACTCCCCAAGGAACCCACTTGCCAAATTTCAGCTTTCTACGACCAGTAAAACGAAAAATCCCGTTTTTCCCGTTCCCGTGGGAATTTTGGAAATTCCTCTCTTACCTAATACTCCTCTACACTCTCCAAAAAACCTAAATGCCGAATTTCAGCGTTCTACAACCAGTAAAACCAAAAGTCCCGTTTTCCAATTTTGGAAAATTATCTCTTATAGCTTCTCTACTCTACACTCTTCAAGCAACTCACATGCCAAGTTTCAGCATTCTATGACCAGTAAAACGAAAAATCCCGTTTTCTCCCGTTCCCGTGAGAATTTTGGAAAGTCCTCTCTTAATGCTTCTTTACACTCCCCAAGCAACCTACATGTCGAATTTCAGCTTTTTACAACCAGTAAAACGAAAAGTCCCGTTTTTCCCGTTCCCGTGAGAATTTCAGGAAATTGTCTCTTAGTGCTTCCCGCCACTCATCAAGCAACCTACATGCCAAATTTCAGCTTTCTACGACCAGTAAAACAAAAAATCCCGTTATTTCCCGTTCCCGTGGGAATTTTGGAAAGTCCTCTCTAGATGCTTCTCTACACTCCCCAAGCAATCTAAGTACATGTCGAATTTCAGCTTTCTACAACCAGTAAAACGAAAAGTCCCGTTTTTCCCGTTCCCGTGGGAATTTCGAAAAATTGTCTCTTAATGCTTCCTTACACTGCCCAAGCAACCTACATGCCAAATTTCAACTTTCTACGACCTGCAGTATAACAAAAAATCCCGCTTTTTCCCGTTAATGTCCGTCAAAATTTTGGGAAATCCTTTTGTAGTGCTCTCCTATACTCCCCAAGGAACCTGAAGGCCAAATTGCAGTTTTCTACGATCATTAAAACGAAAAGTCGATCCCGTAGAACTGAATATAAATCCCGTTTTTTCCTTACCCCGTTGGAATTTTCGAAAATCCTTAAAACTGTTTTTTACTATTATAATCACCTACTTCTATGCCAAATTTGAAGAGTCTAGTAATTATAGTTCATAGGATTTCGTTGAACTGAATATAAAAATCCCGTTTTTTCCTTAACCCGTGAGAATTTCCAAAAATCCTGTAATTATTTTCTTAGTTTTGTAATCATCTACTTGTGTACGAAACTTGAAGTCCATATTTATTAAGTATAGTTACTGAGATAGGGTCACTCGGAATCGAATATAATAAATCCCGTTTTTTCCCGTTCCCGTGGAAATTTGTGTGTGTGTCAGGTATGTGTGTTGTTATTTTCGTAATGAGCGACCCGATAACCGTACAAACAATACTACCCACTATAATATAATAATAATAATACCCACGTCGATTTTCAGATTTTGTCACCCCTATCCCCCTTTTAGGGGTTGAATTTTCAAAAAACCTGAAACAGGTGTTTACTCATTTATCGTTAGGAATACTCCTGTGAAGTTTCGAGTAAAATAGTCGAACTAATCTTGTTTCCCCATACAAACTTTGGACCCCCATTTAACCCCTTTAGGGGTCGAATTTTGAAAAATCCTTTCTTAGTGCACCCCTAGACCTTATAAGGAACCTACGTGCCAAATTTGGAATCTCTAGAACCAGCGGTTTGGGCTGTGCGCTGATATGTCAGTCAGTCAGTCAGTCAGTCAGTCAGTCAGTCAGTTTCTTCTTTTATATATTTAGATTATCACTGACTATTTACGTCTTTAAAAAGCCGTGGTAGCGTTGGACCTATGGCAGGCGGATGATATTCGCTCAAACTCAAATCGCTACGATTAGATTTGCTACGGCATAGCTACGCGTCGTAGCGTTTATAGCAAGCCTCTACAATATCACAGCGTAGAAGACTCTAAATCAGTGCTAAAATAATTCAGACTGCTACGATCTATTAGAAAAAATACAGAGAAAACAGAAAAAAAGAGCACGAAAGAGTTCACATTTCGATTTTATCAAGACCTGCAGGCTTATTGGCTAACTCGCTCGCAATCGCCATCGTGTTCATTTTGACAGTTCATGTATGGGCTGACAATTGGCATCGGAATCAGATAACTGTCACATTCATACAAGAACAGTCAAAATGAACACGATGGCGATTGCGAGCGAGTTAGACAATAAGCCTACAGATCTATTAGTTTAAAGGCTTTGTTTAAAATTAAAGTTACATCTGATCTCACGCATGTCTATAAATATCTTCGCTATAATAGGTATATAGTTATATGTAGTTGTAAAAAATATCTCGAAAAATACAGGGTGTTCGAATATCTTGTTTCCCAGCCGGTGCAGTATTGGCGTTGTCACGAGAACGCGTTCAAAGGCTCCTCGAATGCGGGCGGCAAACACCTTGCAGCGCAGCGACACACGCGACTAAGGTGTTTGTCTTTGTCTGTTTATTTAGTTTCCGCAACACATCGCCTCACTAGACTAATACAGTTAAAGTACAGGCAATTTTCTAAACGCGTTCAAAATTATATCCTTACTAGCTTTTGCCCGCGACTTCGTCTGCAAAGAATTCGTTTATCGCTATCCCGCGGGAATTTTCCGGGATAAAAAGTAGCCTATGTGCTATTCCAGACTTTTCTCTATCTATGTGCCGAATTTCATTCAGATTCGTTGGGCCGTTCTAGCGTGATTGAGTAACAAACAAACATCCATCCATCCATCCATCCATACTTTCGCATTTATAATATTAAGTTAGATTGTATCAAAATATAGTTCTTCTAATGCAGATTACTTGGAATCTAAGTAATCTGTCTTTACTCCCAACATTTGTCACTACATAATATAAAACAGTAGCTTTCTGCTGTCTGTCAGTCCCTATCTATACATATAATAAAATTGTAATTATACTATAAGTAACGTCTAAGGTGGAATTAATACAGAGTGAACCCTGTGACGGCTGCCATCTCTTATAAGTCTAGAAGAAACTCTTTGTCTATGTAAGTAACCAATGCAAAATGACCTCACACTGCCTATATCTTGTTTTAGGAGCAGCTAGCTTATTACGTAACTCGCCATTGTGTTCATGTTGACAGTTCTTGTATGAATGTGACAGCTATCTGATTCCGATGCCAATTGTCAGCCCATACATGAACTGTCAAAATGAACACGATGGTGATCGCGAGCGAGTTACGTAATAAGCTTGCAGGGCTCTAACATTGGTATTCATGGTCTAGATTAACTTGGTCCACCTTATAGAGATAAGTTCTCCTTTGTATATTTGATGTTTTTTTTTGTGATTTGTGTCTGTTTCTTTATATTTACTTACTTACTTACCTACATACATACATACATACCGTCACGCCTCTTAATAATGCTTCTCTAATGCGATTGACACCTACTTTGACCACAATAATGCTAATATAATGCTAATATAATGCGATGTAATGCAATTATACAACCTATGTAGGATCTAAAGCTGTATAATTTGTGCCCAAATAAGCACTACAGTAGCCGTATAAACGTTTATAATGCTACTATATAACTAACTCAAAATGCTAAAACGATACAGAAATGCTGTAAGTCGGCCGTTATACTGCTTTCATGTGTTACTTGGGTATCTATACATTACTAGCAAACCTGGCGAACTCCGTTTCGCCACCAGATGGCTTCGTTTGTAGTACAGTCATGCTATGTATCAGAGATGGCACTGTATGTGAAAAAAGATTTTCCCGCTTTTCTGTTGAATTTTTCTTGAATTTTCTTTGCTATAAACCTCACGGAACCCGAGACCTTTCCAACGAATGCAAAACCGTGGAAATCGGTTCGTGCGTTCTGGAGTTATAGCGTCAGGAAAGAAAACCCGACTTATTTTTACATAGTAGATAATAAAATTGTAATTATACTATAAGTAACGTCTAAGGTGGAATTAATACAGAGTGAACCCTGTGACGGCTGCCATCTCTTATAAGTCTAGAAAAAACCCTTTGTCTATGTAACTAACCAATGCAAAATGACCTCACACTGCCTATATCTTGTTTTAGGAGCAGCTAGCTTATTACGTAACTCGCTCGCAATCGCCATTGTGTTCATGTTGACAGTTCTTGTATGAATGTGACATCTAGTTGATTCCGATGCCAATTGTCAGCCCATACATGAACTGTCAAAATGAACACGATGGTGATCGCGAGCGAGTTACGTAATAAGCTTGCAGGGCTCTATCATTGGTATTCATGGTCAAGATTAACTTGGTCCACCTTATAGAGATAAGTTCTCCTTTGTATATTTGATGTTTTTTTTTGTGATTTGTGTCTGTTTCTTTATATTTACTTACTTACTTACCGACATACATACATACATACCGTCACGCCTCTTTCCCACAGGGGTAGGCAAAGACTACTTTGTTCCACTTGCTACGATCCTGGCATACCTCTTTCGCTTCATCCACATTCATCAATCTCTTCATACATGCTCGTCGGTTTCGGGTACTCTTGACCTGACGTTACCTACTTACCTACCTACTTGCTTACCTTGACTTACTTACCTACTTATTCATATTCACTTGCCGAATTTATACGGAATCCTCAGTGCGCGAGTTCCACTCGCACTTGGCTGGTTTTTTATGAGAACGATAGCTTTCAAAGTGCTCAAGCTATATAGATAAGCTGTCTCTTAAGACACGAGCTATCAAGCAGCTAACGCTCCTGGAATCATCTTGTACATCAAGCGCAATCTTACCCTTGCATCAGACTACCTGCAGATCCAAATTTAAGCAATTGCACCCCCCTCCCCCCTCTAATTGAGTCCCGGAGGAGGGCGGTGATTGAGAGAGATCTTTCGCTTTGATTGGGAATTTAAATAGAGTCTTGTTTAGCTCGCTCGATCTAGATTCATACAGATAATCTATCTTGAGCACAGATTGTACCATGGGTAACGCAGATACGTCTACTGAGCATGTCCGAACCCCGACCGAGCGTCGTTTGTTTGCTAACATTTTAAAAATACTAACATTTTGAAGAGCGGCGGCTAAACTTGAATCGTTTCAATACTTTCAATAAGTTTTTGTTGAAAAATTTGATTTTTAACACACGCTCTTTGTGCTGGTTGTACTTGTATTATCATCTAACCACTAGAAATGGGCCAATTTGACCAAAAAACATATTTATTTATTTATAAGCCTTTTTATTCCGAATTCGCTACAATTTCAGTAAGTACATGTTGTTGTTGTTGTTATTGTCCTTTATTTATCAAATTGTCGCGTAATTCGGCGTGCCTCATGCCATAGGCCTTCTTCGTGTAGTAAAAAACATATAATGCAAGTTAAATATAAAGGAGCATTCAATGTTCAAACAATGTTTTATCGTTTAAAAACACGGAAAAAAGGCCTGCTTCGTGCCTCGGGATCCAGATTCAAACGTAGACAAGAAAGAAAGGAACGAGGCCTCGGCAATAAATCAAGCAAGAATAAAAATGTTTAAATTCTTGCCGGAACGTGAGGCGTAGCGTCTGGTACCGCGTGCGAACTGGAAAATATATCGTTACATCTTGGTGCATTTATGATAAAGATGGCGTGAAATAATGAAATAAGTCTAAAGAGTTACGTGTCATTGGGGACTACCGTAAACCGAGGTAACTTTGATTTATAGAGTGACTTTAAATGACAACGAAATCATTAATTTTATCTGCGTTTACCGCTTCCAATCGATGTTTTTATCAATCGCCTTTGCGTCTATATGCCAAACATTCACCGCATATGGACAATATCGATTTTATAGCAATTTTAAAGTGATCAAAGTAGTTAATAGTTTAGTAATTCACGTAAGTTTATCATCCAGCAGACGGGATGCCTTCATTCTTTCAAAGGGCATGATTCTCCAAACAAAAGTTACGAGTTTCGTGGGTACTTAGCGACGTGATTATAATCCCAAAACCATCAAAAAATAACTTTTGTCGTATCACTGGCGACCTCATGACCCCTATTTCACCAACTTGACAATTGTCGGCGACATATGACCATTCGAAATGCAAGGGTTTATGGCTTTCATTAGCAACGGAACGCGGCAATAAAAATAGCCTAGATATGTTCACCAGGTATTGTAGGACTGTGAAAGAACTGTTCAAATCAGCCCATTAGTTTCGGGGTCAACTCAATGCAAACAATCATATCCTCTTTACACTAATGTAGATAAAAATAAACATGAATATTCTCTATTCTCCGCAGACGATAACCCAAGTGAATAAAGGTTTCCCGCTCCTCAGGTGCAAATCGCCCTTACATTTGTCACAGTCCAACGATATAAATAGGAAGGCATTTTTCTCGGCGCAGTAATGGTGCTGCAGTTTGTTGCACCTGGCCGAGCAAATGCACGTGGTCTATCTCCATTAGCGGGATCCTGGTGCAAAGTGCGCGTATTGCGTGGGAGTTGTAGTAAGCATTGTTTGGTTGAAATAAAGAAACTTCTTTGAACATTGCCTAATCCCCGACACAAGAAGAGGCAAGATAGGCAGAGGGGAGAGAGCAGTGGACGTCTCCTGGCTGATATGACGATGACGATGATGATGATGATGATGATGATGGAGTCGCAAGCAACTAAACTAATAGATCTCTTGATGCTGTAGAACTTTCTTATGCAACAGATTCAGTATCAAAGTAACTGAGGAGTAACTACCCACCAGTGGCGTGGCGTCAAGTATATCAGAAGGTAAGCCGAAGGGAACATAACTAGCCTTTTCCTCTAATTCTGCACAATAACTTGCCCAACTGCCTTAAAATAGGCAAGCCAGAGGGAATCGAGTTCTATGGACGCCACGCCACTGCTACCCAGCGTTATATTGTAAAATCCTATCGTAAAGCAACAAAGAGATACCGACCATTTATATCGACGTTCTTCTATATTCAAGCAATGCCTAATAGATACATTCGATACAGCTTTGCTTTGTTAAGCAGCGTCTAGACGCTTCGTCAGATTGTTGGCGAGGTTGGACCTAGTCGGGTCGTGCGAGAAAAGCTTTACGGAACAATATTATGGAATAAAAATAAAAGTGGAAAAAATGTTGCCTGGATGGTGATTTATTGTTCGATGCTTCGAGCAAGATAAGTTTGCAATTTTGTAGCTTATGTTGGTTTAAAAAACCGACTAATTGCGAGTTCGGCTCGCAGGCGAAGGATTTAGTTTCTTTTATGAGCACTCCTATTATAGAGTTACATTCTTTATTTTTATTATTATGTTTATATGTGTCATTTTTCGGGATAAAACTATCCTATGTTCTTCGTGACTGAAATTATCTCTATACTCAAAATTTCAATTAAATAGGTTCAGTGGTTTTGTGCTATTTTGATTACGAAACACTAAAAAATACGAGGCTTATAACTTATGGTCTTGTAGTACAATGTCGCGTTATTTCCCAATTGTTTTACCACGCATTTTCTTTTCAACATAAAATCTAGCCCCTTGAACACACAAAACTCGCTAAAAATACTTTCCAAGAAAAACTTCAACGGACCGGGGCACACCTGCTGGTCAAACAGGAAAACTGGCGCCGGCAACACTGGCAAAAACTGGCCATGTACGAAAGCAATTCGCTTCAGAGGGTTTCTTAAATAACAAGGATTCAAACGACGAGATCATTGGGTAGACTTCGCACTGATTTACAGATCTGCTAGCTTATTACGTAACTCGCTCGCAATCGTCATCGTGTTCATTTTGACAGTTCTTGTATGAATGTGACAGCTAGCCCATACATGAACTGTCAAAATTAACACGGTGGTGATCGCGAACAAGTTACGTAATAAGTCTGCTGGGGCCTTACCATGACGTCTTAATGTGATTCATTTCAATGACAGCTAAAACCTGAACTGAGCCGGAATTGAATTTAACAACAAACAATAGGCAATGTCAGCAAAAAAAGCTTGAATTAAATGTGTCATTTTCGACAGAAAGTTTAATATTGCGGATCCATAGAAACTGGTAAAAAGACCGCTAAAGCAACAAAGTCGTAGGGCGTTACCTGCGATGAGGAATGGCGCAACTTACTGTTTAATGAATTGTACCTCGAATTAATAGGGCGTAACCAATAATAATAAGCTTTTACGGTTTCGCAGACGAAATGGGAGAGCTTCGGCCTCATTTTCCGGAGATCTCCGCCTTTTGTCGAGACGACGGGCTTCTGTTATTTGCCTCGTGAAATACATTCGAAAATGGCGACAAGGATACTTATAAAAAGTTAAATTACTGCCTTGTCACAAAAGACTTGCAAAGTTAAACAATAACTATCAGGGGGCAGCTTACCATGACGTCGTCAGGTATCTCTCCATGGTAAAAATTATGACTTGACGTTATGATGTCGTTATAATAAAAACAAAATAGGGTGAGAAATTTAATTCTTGTTCGACTATACACATACCCCCTTATTCATAAACGCTCTATAGTCTTCTGCTAACTTAGTAATCATTTGTCCTTATCTGTCATTTTGACATTTACCTTTCACAGATAAGGACAAACGATTGCTAAGTTAGCAGAAGCCTAGAGCGTTTATGATTAAGGGGGAAAGTATTTATGTAAAGTCGATTTTCTGTCAGCAAAAATTTAACACTCGTCTATAGTCTATCGACCTGTTGGTATATTATAATTACAACAATGCTATTGACGGTTTAATTAATTACGACCGTTGTTGACCGAGCACGTTTATTGCGTAAATCAATTGAGGACGTCATGCACCATTATTGCATATTTTGACTGGCAACCCGCAAAATACGCGCCATTAAATGGCAACATTGTTTTAAGCTGAGTACCAATCGGCGTGTTGTATTAGTAACGTTGCAAGCTGCAATAATCAAAAACCCCAGTGTAGTGTGGCTCGCGCCTGCCGCGAGCGGCACGCCAGGTATACACTAGAGGTTATGGTTACTGTAACAAGCAACAGTTACGGTTACAGCTCGTAAGTGATAATTATTCGTTTACACCTAAAGAAGTTAAAGAGGATAGAATAATGGAATGTGTTTTTATTTCTTTATTCCTCAGCGATAGGCTAAGGAAACATAGTCCATACAGCCAATAAAGGATATATACATATAAAGTAACCAAGTTCAAAAAGCTATCTCTACGTTCAAATGAGTGATACGATTATCGCTCTCGGCACTAAGTTAACTGTTAACTGGTGTTAACCAAAGACCGTCAAAACGGCAAAATATACCTTTCGGCTTCTAACTCATGCGTACTAAGCTAAGTTAGAGCAGATTAAACCGATGTTACTCTATTGCTACTTTAATCATCCCCAGTTCCTCTTTGTTTACAGCTGACTAGTGGCGGGTGTCTATTTCCCTTTCGTTTGTCTCTGAAAAAAGGTTTCCGCATATTTAAAAAGTTCCCGTAGTTAAAGCAATCGCTTTGTCCTGAACAAAGCTGTGCTGTGAGACGCGATATTGTCTTTCAGATTTAAAGGCGAAGGCGACCCGTGAAGCTTTATACCGTGAATTTATTCGGTTTTGGACTATTTGTTGCGTAGTAAATGGTATCTTGTTGGCATTATGGCTAGCTGGAAATAAAACCGTGTGTCCACATAAAAACATATGATGTTCTAGATTTGAAAAGTAGTTTTTATTTCTAAATGTTTCAAAGATAATGGTATCTTGTTGGCATTAAGGCTGGCTGGAAATAAAACCGTTCGTATACATGAAAAAAATTGATGTTCTAAATATGAAATTTAGTTTTTTTTGCGTGAAGTCTTCTCAAAGTAAGAGTCTCGAACAGAACTATCTCGCATGCAAACCATTTGAAAAAATTTACTCTATCTTACCTTCTACTCTTTACTACCCGTCTCACTTTTGGAATGGACCCGTAGAGGGTCCGAAACGCGCCAGTGTTTTGTGTGGTGTAGGGGATGTTAGGTTTGAGGGATTTATGTATGTTTTGTGTGGGCATGTTAGTAAAAACACATATACTTCGCACAAGCTTGGCTATCTGGCATGTGAGTAGCAGAGTAGCAAGGTAAATGATTTTGTTCATTGAAATGGACCTTCAAAAGGTAACGCCTGATTCTGGTTGATAATGTCTTATAGTTTTTTTTACTTACATTTAATTTCTAAACGACACTGAAAATTAGAACACATAGAAAAATCCGAAAAGTAAAGCTATGGCCGGGAATCGAACCCGGGTCCTCGTCATTCCGTGACGCGTGCTATACCCCTACACCACCCATAGCAGGTGAGTAAGCGTTCGAATTTTTCTATCTATTACCAACTGTCACGTGACCTTGTTACTATGCGATTATTTGTCGCGAAGCGTCATCTATTTGAATGATGTGTCTGTACGACACAATTACAAACTCCCGTGGAACATCTACTGCTCACCAGGGACGAGAGATGGCGCTGTTTTTCAAATGATAGGAAATATCAAATGAATCAAGAAATTTTTATTTCTTAATTTTTATGTTTACTTTTTACGGTTTTACCGTTAGAAATTAAATTTCTAAACGACACTGAAAATTAGAACACATAGAAAAATCCGAAAAGTAAAGCTATGGCCGGGAATCGAACCCGGGTCCTCGTCATTCCGTGACGCGTGCTATACCCCTACACCACCCATAGCAGGTGAGTAAGCGTTCGAATTTTTCTATCTATTACCAACTGTCACGTGACCTTGTTACTATGCGATTATTTGTCGCGAAGCGTCATCTATTTGAATGATGTGTCTGTACGACACAATTACAAACTCCCGTGGAACATCTACTTACATTTGTGTACAAAGCCCCACCATGACGTCTTTATGCGATTCAATTTCGACTCAGTCAGCGACTCCAATCTGACAGCGAGCGAACCTAGACTGAATTGGATTTGAATCGCATTAAGACACGGTGAGGCCTCGGTATCGTAAACTCCAGCATCGCATACCTGCAACAAAGAACGCCTTATTAAACAAGTTCGTTAAGTTCACTAACTACGTTAACCTCAGCACGCAACTAAAAGTTAATCTTAATACTAAAACACGAGTAAAGTAAAAGTTGCCTCCGGCTTTAGCTTTAATGGGGGCGCTCGCTGGTTTCATTTATACTGTCGTTGCAAAATGATGATACCTAAAACATTTACAGTCGACTTGTGATTGTTTTCACAGACCGACCGCTTAGATGAGTCCTCGCCCGTGAGGCACAGGGGCGCGGGGTAGGACGACAAAGGGGACCGAGAGAGGTGCGGGCTGGTAGTGCGCGGCCGATAAGTACTAAAACATTTTCATCTCCTTAATATAAAAGGAAAGTAATAAAAACAATGTACTTAACCTAATTTCTAAACGACACTGAAAATTAGAACACATAGAAAAATCCGAAAAGTAAAGCTATGGCTGGGAATCGAACCCGGGTCCTCGTCATTCCGTGACGCGTGCTATACCCCTACACCACCCATAGCAGGTGAGTAAGCCTCCGAATTTTTCTATCTGTTACCAACTGTCACGTGACCTTGTTACTATGCTAATATTTGTCGCTAAGCGTCCTCTGTTTGAATGATGTGTCTGTACGACACAATTACAAACTCCCGTGGAACATGTACTGCTCACCAGGGACGAGAGAAAGCGCTGTTTTTCAAATGATAGGAAATATCAAATTAATCAAGAAATTTACTTCTTGATTTTTAATGTTTACTTTTTACGTTTTACCGTTAGAAATTTAATTTCTAAACGACACTGAAAATTAGAACACAGAAAAATCCGAAAAGTAAAGCTATGGCCGGGAATCGAACCCGGGTCCTCGTCATTCCGTGACGCGTGCTATACCCCTACACCACCCATAGCAGGTTAGTAAGCCTCCGAATCTTTCTATCTGTTACCAACTGTCACGTGACCTAACCTAAAGCTGCCCATAAGATTTCAGTTACGACTGTAGGGGAGAGTAGGGTAATGGCGAACGCGGGGTATTTCCGAACGTGGTCGTTTCGATATGACAGAGACAGGTATTCAACCATCTCTCATACCCTTCCGCGAAAGGCCCCTCCGCTCAGTATGGGACATGCAGTTGTACAGTTACCACGCACTCTTTGTTCACGGTAAGCAAAACTGAAAATTTCATCGTTATGTCATGTAATTTTTGCGTTTACAAATATTCGCGTTGTGGCTACTGTGTGTGTTGTATAATTCTCTTGTTTTTTTACTGCAATGTGTTAGAATAGAAGATTGGCGCACACCTGACCCCACAAGCGTAACGATACAATAACCTTGAAATTTATTTTTCGTTTTAGTATTTGAGCATACGGGGCAATCGCGAACGAATTGGGATGGACAATGACGAACGTTCGCCAATACCCCAAGAACCGGAACAATCACCAGTACAAAGGACCAACACTCCATTGAATCAAGTAATACCACTTTCAAACATTGTTTCTGTGACGCCATTACCAAAAAAGAAAACTAGAGTCATTGCTAGTACTCCAATGAAAGAAGTTTTGGAAAAAAAGAAACAAACGAGAAGATTTACAAAAGACTGCTACTAAAAGTAAGAAGGGAGTAAGGAATTTGAAGAAGTGTGAAAGTAATTTATGAAAAAAGAAGCAAAAAAGTCTACTGCTAATAAAGAAAATGATTATTATTGCTTAGTGTGCAATGAAAAGTATACTGATCCGCCAACAGAAAAGACTAGATCATGTGTTACAAGTGCAAGTCACAGGCACATGTGGCACGAAAAATGCACCAGCGGCGAGAGTACATACATCCAGAGGGTTTTTGTGAGATTTATGTTCTTAATTATCAGTTAAGATGTTCTATTCGTGATTACCCCTAGGTGTTCGTAATTACCCCACAGCTTGGTCGGAATTACCCCACGCCTGTCGGGTAAATCCGAACACTAAGGTTTTTGTTTTTGTTCTAAAAGTTGATCTTATTTGAAGATTTTATCACTATTAATAATGAGAGTCTGTGACTGATTAGATATGCTAAATGATAAGCAATAAACACGTTTTGATTTTTGTACTCTCTTGGTTTTATTCACATTCCTGCTTAGGTGTTCGCAGATACCCTACTCTCCCCTACAAATTATACCAAAGGATCATTCGGCCAAAATAACATTGACAAAAATATTCTACGACACGAAAGACCTCGTATAGGAAACAAGATACCTAATAAGAATACAAGAGTCACGAAACGATGTCAATTTGCTGAAAAGCAATTCCAAAGCGAACTACCGAAGGGAAATGGAAAGAAAATGGTTTTTAAATTTAAAGAAAACACCGGCTAAGCGAACTCCCGGCGCAATGGAGACGCCATCTTTGAAATTTTAACATAAATATTTGGAATAAAATTTAAATATAAAAGTACCGAGCTTTAGGTATAATTAAAGTAAGACGCGTCGTTAATCTTAATCACGTTTAATATGAGATCGTCTGATTGCTTTGGATTTATCCAAAATGTTTCGTCCTACCATTTACCCATTAACTTTTCGGTGAAGGATAACATCGTGAGGAAATCTGCACACATCTCTGGAGCAATTCAATGGTGTGTGTGAAGTTCCCAATCCGCACTGGGCCCGCGTGGGAACTATAGCCCAAACCCTCTCATTCTGAGAGGCCTGTGCCCAGCAGTGGGGCGTATGGCTGGAGATGTTGATAAAATAAATAGCAGTCTTAAACGTTTAAAGTGATTTTTCATTTCGGTCGGATTGACTTGAAATTTGGAACACATATAAAACACCAATGACAGTATAAATGAACCACCAACAAAAAAAAAATCGTTTAAAAAATTTCATTTTTGCAAAAGAATAAAATTTAATAATAGAATTTTTGTTTTTTTTTTGAGAAGCGAAAGAGGTATGTCAGGATAGTAGCAAGTGGAACAAAGTAGTCTCTGCCTACCCCTGTGAGAAAGAGGCGTGACGATAATTGTATGTATGTATGTATTTTTGCAAAAAAATTCTACGCGAAATATGAAAGTGGCTTTGCGTTACGTTCGGAGCGGAACAAGTTTTCCCGTAAAATTGAAACAATAGCGCACAGAAATAGTTTTCAATATTCTTAAATTGAATACATGGCCAGACTCCAACGCATTCTGACTCCGAAGCCAGCTTTGTAAAATGAAAACAATTTGAAAAGGTTTCTATGCCATGTTGGTAGCGAGTATAGAAAATAAATCCCTACTTCACTACGCTAAAGTGTATAGTGATATACACACACCACTATACTTCACTATACTTTTACTTTTATTTTCATTTATTTTATTTTACTCCATGGTATAAAACAAAGTCGTTTTCCGCCGTCTGTCTGTCTGTCTGTCTGTTTATCTGTCTGTTTCTCTGTCCCTATGTATGCTTAAATCTTTAAAACTACGCAACGGATTTTGATGCGGTTTTTTTAATAGATAGAAAGATTCAAGAGGAAGGTTTATATATGTATAATTCTACGCAGACAAAGTCGCGGGCAGAAGCTAGTAATATTATAAATGCGAAATTAACTCTGTCTGTCTTTCACGCCTAAACTACCGAACCAATTTTAATCCGGAATTGTTCTAAAAGACCTTGTGGAGTCAATTTAATACCGGCAGCGTAAGAGAAAGAGCGAGATAGATAGACAAGACCCCTTTTTTCCCCTTCACGCGCCGTGAGCCTAAGAGACACTGAAAATGATAACCTTCGTTATTTGGCATGCGCCGAAAACTATAAAGATTTTTGGTCTCTCGATTATTTCAGGGCCTATCTAATTTAACGCGGGTGGTAGGGCCTTGTGCAAGGTCCGTCCGGATCGCTATCACCATCTTACTCGCTAATCCTGCCGCTAAGCAGCAGTGCTTGCGCTGCCGTGTTCCGGTGTGGAGAGTAAGACAGCCGGGGAAATTACGGGCACAAGAGGCATTTCATTTAAGTCCTCTAGGTTGGCAACGCATCCGCAATCCCTCCGGGGTTGCGGGTGTCTATGGGCAGTGGTGATCGCTTACCATCAGGTGACCCACTTGCTCGTTTGTCTTCCTATTCACATAAAAAAAAAACGTAGATAGTAGCTCTGTCTGAGTATAGCTCAGATCATAGAAAGGAATAGATATGAAACGGGGGCGTGGCGCGTGACTCCGCGACATGGCCTGAAGGAAACATCGCTCGCGAAGCAATTAGCGAAACAAGTTAGTCGCGATTCAGACGTACTTCGGAAATGTTCTCCTGTTCTGTCGTTAGGTACACTAATCGAAGTCAAACGAAGAACTACAAGAACAATGGAGTCACTTACCATATGTAACTATTGCAAATGCATTGGTATTTTGCTTATAAATCTAAAAAACTAAACATTTTAACGAACAAATTCAGTGCCGCATTAGTTACTGCGACACCGCACTTAGTAGTGATAAAATTTTAAACTCGTTATACATTGCCGGTTTAATTCAGCAACCACTTTATGTCATGTTTAACTACAGCGCAATGTATTTTACTCCTTGCGATATTCACTGCCGCGTGAAAATACCATGGTACGGCCGCATGTGCCGTTCGTAAGTTAGGGCAGGGCTCGTGTTTTATTGCGGTTAAAGTATTATCGATAAATATACGTACCTAGATTAGTATTATCTATTTTATGTTTATGCCGTTTTTTTTGTGTTACTACCTGACTATAATGTAATTGCTACATTAGGTAGGTATACTATATTAAGTGAGCATATTTTAGAATGTGTTCGAATAATATACAATTGGTTTGAACGTTACTTGTTCCTAGTTTTATTTCAATCACTACTTTGTATTAATTTGTAAAATTATTGTGTTTTATGTACAATAAAGAATTGAATAGCAAAATACCAATGCATTTGCAATATTTACATAATTATAATGTTGACGACGGAATTTAAACTCGCGCTCGTTTTTGGATAACAGGGCTTAATAACGTAAACTATACACACTAACATACAACATCAGCTGTGTTCAGCTACGATCTGACAGATCAACTAATGGAAGAGTTCATGTCATTACAAAGGAAGGTGTTTTTAAAAATGAAACAACTTAAGAATAAAAAATATATACTAAAAGGAGGCTCTAACCCAGCCAGTCTCCAACAGGTAAGTGACTCCATTGTTCTTATAGTTTTTCGTTTGACTTCTGTTATTGCACGTAACGACAGAACAGTTAGGCATTTTGCAAAAATATCGGAGAACACTTCCGAAGTACGTCTGAATCGCGACTAACTGTGGCGCTACTTCGGAGTCACGCGCCACGCCCCCGTTTCTCATATCAGGGGCCTTACTAAGACGTCCCAATTCCGACTCAGTTAAAGTTTTAGCTGTCAGTTTTAGTATGAATCTGACAGCGAGCGAACCTAAGCTGAATCGCATTAAGACGTCATGGTAAGGCCCCAGATCTATTCCTTTCTATGATCTGAGACCACACCATAAGCAAGTGACCACTGTTAACAAAAGTTGTTGGTAAAAATTGGTAAAAGTGGTCGTGAAGTAAAGTTGGATCTGCACATCTGTTACACAGTCCCTACTCACGCTGTGGCATTTAGGTTACCACTATGTTTTATTAGAGCGTTATTTTTGCTATCACTAAATTTTATTTATATACTTACAGTGAAAATCAATAAAAAAAATCACCCATTATTTCACGGATTTTGTATAGTGAATAAAATTCGAGACTTGGCTTATTTTTACATTAAATAATTTATGGGATAGTAGATAGTTCTGTCAGAACTTCACTGTTACGAGACAAACGTTTCAATACCCCGAAGGATTTCAACTATCGACATCTTATCGACTACGTTTTATCGTTCTTCTCTCACTAGCCGTAGATGAAATATAAATTGCTTTTTTAATAGGCTAGAGAGAGAGAGAAAAGTGTGCGTGACGTGCCTTAAGGCCAATCATAGCGTTAGAATATCTGTGGCCGTAGACTCTCAGGCTCCGCCTATCGCTTTGTGTTTACGCAGTTCAATGTGTGTGTGGGAGCTGTGGTGGGGAAAAAGTGGCGACAGTGGAGCTAAAGGAAAATACGTGCGAGTTCATATCTATTTTATTCTATGATCTGAGGAGTATAGTATCTATGCATAAAACACACATTATAAATGGATGTCTAAATTGCTCACATAAATAATTAATTTACAATGAGGTCGCAGCATTAACAAAATTCGAACACTACGAGTACCTACTATGCTTGTACCTCGCGATACAAATTTAGTAATTCTCGTCTCATTTTGCCAATTTTGGCAAAACGGGTTCTGTTTCACAGTTAATTTTCTGAAGAGGCGTTGTAGTGTAAATTATAAAATAGGGCTTTGAGTTATAGGAGGTAGCGTTACCCTAGTCTATACTTAAGTATGTCATAAAGAGGTAAAGTTTGTCAGTTTGTGAGATTGAATGTTTCTGGATTTACTGAAGCGATTTTGAAAATTCTTTACTAATGTGGTTGTCTATTCCTAAACCACATTAGTTTTGAGTGTCATAGGCTGACCCCCTTATTCATAAACGCTCTATAGGCTTTTGCTGACTTAGTAATCGTATATCCTTATCTGTCACTTTGACATTTACCTTTCACAGATAAGGACAAACGATTGCTAAGTTAGCAGAAGCCTATAGAGCATTTATGGAATGGATATATAAGTATTATTTAATTCTGCGTGGACGAAATCGCGCGCATTAGCTAGCTAGTCATAAGGTACAGCAATCTACGGATTTAGATAATAAGTACTTTCAAAAGAAGATGCTTTTTAGATACTTATTGAACGTTCTTAGTACAATTATTTACAAATAATAGAGAGAAGTTAAAGGTACGGTCGCCCAAATAAGTGGTCTACCACTTTTCATCCAACTTCCTATCAAATAAAAATGTCCCTAAAGTCGAACTTTCAAGTTGACAGCCTGTCTTATCGACGTTATATATTGTGACGTGCAAAGGAATTTTAATCTTAGGGTGGTAGACCACATATTTGGCTGATGGTACAGTATCCGGCCATAAGGATTGCACGTCGGTCGTCTCGGCTAATTTCGGTTTGGTAGAGCGATGTCTCTCTCTAACTTACGTGACGCCAATTGTCTCTTTCCAAAGACCGAAGTGCTATCTCTATAGCCAGGTACTGTACGTTTACCTTCAAATGCTTGGAGCATTTTTGCGAGAGATAATTCTGCGCATTATTTCAAAAAGGACGAATGTCCAAAAAACAGACTTAGTTTCATTACAGTTTTGGATAGATTACACATCAATCTATCATACTGGCGTCCTAATTTAAAAGGACGCATTTCTGTTTAATAGGTTTTAAGAAAATTGTGATAGATTGATGTCTAATTTGTCCAAAAATTAAAAAAAAACTAATTATGTTTTTTGGACATGTGTCGTTTTGAATTAGGACGTTACTAGTGATAGGCGTGATAGCTTTCTACCAAGTTATCCACTCATTCGCCCTTCTAGTTATAATAAAAAAGAAACATTGATGAAAACTATGCAAACGCGAACGCTTAGGCCGATCGTGCCTCCATCGCTTGTTCCGCGCTCTCGCTTGCAAGCTCTGACGTCACGCGTAACGTGACACATTTTCGTTATCACGTTAGGTCAAGAGTACCTGAAACCGACGAGCATGTATGAAGAGATTGATGAATGTGGATGAAGCGAAAGAGGTATGTCAGGATCGTAGCAAGTGGAACAAAGTAGTCTCTGCCTGCCCCTGTGGAAAAGAGGCGTGACGGTAGGTATGTATGTATCACGTCAAAACTTCCGTTCTCTCATGATCTGTACCGCAGCACGTTGTGCCTCCATAGCTAGCAGCTGCGTCCGCGACTAACTACGACGTTTCGCTCACGTTACTATTATGAAATTCAACCACTTTAATACGAGCATGGCTTAATTGGTTAACGTTTCGAATAAAGGACTCATTTGTTGTTGAATACAATTGACAACATTTCATTTTTATAACACCTGAAAATGTATATATGGTTCGAAAGCATTTTGCCTCCTGATCACTGCAATTAGGTTTATATAATTTTAATATCGCTTATTATAAAAAATAAAAATTAATTAAAAATATGTCCTAATTTTACCAAAACTACCACAGGATAGGTGAAACACCTTTGCCTTTTTCACGAGAAAAAATAAGCGACCATAATTTTGGATATGACAACTTCAAAGTACAAGGGGGGCAACTCTGAAATTTTATTTTTGAAGTTCGTTGAATACCTTCTCTCTCACTCTCAAGTTAATGACTATATTAGTATGAGCGGAACAGCACGAAGCGAACCTCGAAAATCGAATATCGGAGAATAAGGCCTGACATTGACAATTTGAAATTGAAGTCAGATTTTTTTCTATACAGAAAAGACAAAAGGATAAGTGTCTATTCTGTGATAGTATCGGAGTTACGCCCTTTTAGAATAAGCAAAAATTAATAAATTAATTATAAATTAAATACAAACCCTAGCGAAAAAATTAAACTGTCAGCATGTTCATCTTTTCAAACAGAATACAGAGAACCATTAAAATTATAGGCTCAGAAATATGAAATGTTGTCAATTTCACTGCGGCCAACTCAAAATAAGGTTTACCAGTAGGTACGGCTAGCATGAGTGAGAGCTGTCTATTTCTAAAACGAACAGTAAGAAAAATACGTGTAGTATCTGCCGACGTCATATTGTCTGATGTCGTTGTAGCATCCTACTAATATTATAAATGCGAAAGTTTGTGACGATGTGACGATGTGATGATGTCAGTGAGTGAGTGTGTATGTTTGTTCCTTCTTCACGCTAAAAACGACTTGACGGATTTGGATAAAATTTGGAACAAAGACAGCTGGTACCCTAGATTGAAACATAGGCTACTTTTTATCCCGGAAAATTGCATAGTTCCCGCGGGATAGCGATAAACATGTCAATTGCCAATTCTACGCAGACGAAGTCGCGGGCAGAAGCTAGTTCACTATATGAGAGAAAGATACAGAGAGAAAGAGAGAGAGAGAGAGAGAGAGAAATGGTGAATTCGAACGTGATTCCGAGTGGTAGGTTTCAGGTTATTTTAAAAGTGAAAACTTCTTCAGCGGCGTTGACAGGGCCGTCTTTAAACTATTTGAGGCCCTGGGCACATTAGGATCATGGGGCCCCTATGACCTAAATATCGGTTATCATTTGGTAATCTGGCAGGAACTAGGGGGCCCCATTCGATCGCGGGGCCCTGGGCACGTGCCCATAGTGCCCAGTGGAGAAGAGGGGCCTGGGCGTTGAGCGCTTTTTGGGATGGGTAAAAAATGTTAAACTCGCGTCAGGCGTAAGACGGAGGGAGTCAAAAGTCAAAAGTCAAAAGTCAAAAGTTTATTTTGCAAATAGGCCGCCGAGGGCTCTTTTACATGTCTTTTTTTGAATCTACCAGCGCATTCGGAAAGACCATCATTGCCAAGAAGAATGCGCCGCAAGAAACTTGGCAGAAAGTCATTTTTTCAAAATAAAATAGATTTACAATAGTACTTAAATTCTACTTAACTTACCTAATACAATTAATACATTTTATAAAAAGGGATGTAAAAGGTCCCTAAGTTAAGTCCGTACATTAAATTACATTGGTCTATAGTAGAGATGTATAAAGTCTCTACTGGTCAAAGCGAAACAAAATATGCGATAATGATAAGAAAGAGAAAGCAAAAGCAAAAAGTGAATAAAAATAATCTAAGTTTAGTGGAGGTGTAAAACGCCTCCACCGTCAAATAAGTTAATTGGAGATATCTCCAATGTCGATGAGAAAAAGAGCAAAAAAAAAAAAAAAAAAATTTATTATATATAATAAAAAATATGAAATATGCATTTCATGTCAAGTAAGTAACTGATAAGCTTTTGGATTCCGAAGGCAAGCTTACGTCTGCCGCCCCCAATGTTGGCTCACACGCGCTCATGTCATGCTCTGAAAGCAGAGCGGTACCGAGGGCATGTGTCACTTCCGTCCCCACAGGCTCGCTATGGGGACGTTTTAGGAACTTCGACGCTGCTAGCCTGTAACTAGACAGTAAATGGAAAAATAAAACAACAAAAGAAAACGGAAATCCATAAGCTTAACAATATACCTACCTAATACCTAACTTAGCACACATACACATACGACATAGCAATATTTATGTCCTTGTAAATAATTAATAATAATAAAAATAAAAATATTACTAAAGTAAAAAGAAAATAATAATACAAACTAATTAAAACAGGTAGGCACAATATTTAAATTGATAAGATGCTAATATTGATAATGTCTATATAATCTTTAATCTTAATAAAATTTTTAGTTCAGTACCGAGATCAGCAAGTCTACAGCAGACGGTAGCAACAGGGCCAGAGACCGTATATAGATACTACACACACGCACACACACACACACACACACACACATACTACAGGATCACTCACAAAGCACTGGATTCTCCGGCTTACGGTCATTTTTCCAAAGATGGCCATGTCATATTATCGTCGCACATATAATCATCTACTGTGTAATACGCTTTCTTCAAGAGCGTGTTCTTTATGTATCTCTTGAATGACACATGTGGCAGTTTCCACGCATCAACAGGCACTTTGTTGTAGAACCTGACACAGTTTCCCAGAAAAGATTTACTTACTTTCCGTAGACGAAATTTAGGAACGAGAAGCTTGTGTTTATTTCGAGTGTTGAAATCATGGATGTCTGACACTTTCTTAAAGGAATTGAAATTCTTATGTGTATACATAATCACATCATGTATGTACTGCGAAGCTACTGTAAGAATTTCTATCTCTTTAAAGTGCTCTCTTAATGACTCTCGGGAGCTCAGGTTATAGATGGACCGAACTGCCCTCTTCTGTAGAATGAATATAGTCTGTATGTCAGCTGCTCTTCCCCAAATCAGAATGCCGTAAGACAAAATGCTGTGAAAGTAACTGAAATAAACTAGTCGAGCTGTTTCCACGTTGGTGAATTGTCTGATTCTTCGTACAGCATAGGCGGCAGAACTCAATCTACCAGCAAGAACAGAAATATGTGGGCTCCACTGTAAGTTTCGATCCAAGGTGAGACCAAGAAAAACGGTGTCATCAACGAGGTTCAGCTTCTCTCCGTTCATGGAAATGGTTGTTTCAACCTGTCGTACATTTGGTAACGAAAATTTAATACATTTCGTTTTAGCTGCGTTTAGTAGTAGATTGTTCGCAGTAAACCATTGAAGCACTTCTGTTAGAGTCTCATTGATGTGACTTTGATCTTCCTGTTGCCTGTCTACCTTGAAAATCAGAGAGGTGTCATCAGCAAACAAAACTATGTCACATTTGTTTTCCAGCAGTCGGGGCAGGTCATTGATATATACCAGAAAGAGAAAAGGTCCCAATATTGAACCCTGTGGTACTCCAAGCTTCACCGGCGCACCACATGACTGCACTCTATTTATGTCCACTTTCTGGATTCTCTGACTGAGATAGGACATGACAAGCTTTAGTGAGTTCTCAGAAAGCCCATAGTGCTCAAGTTTGCGGATAAGCGTTTCATGCTCCACGCAATCAAATGCTTTGGAGAGATCGCAGAATATCCCTATTGCATCTTGCGAATGTTCCCATGCATCATAAATATACTTAATGAGTGCAGCCGCCGCATCTGTGGTGGATCGGCCTTTAGTGAAACCAAATTGCTGGCTGTGAAGTAATTCATTTACATTGAAATGATGCAACATCTGATTTAACATTATCCTCTCAAACACTTTACTGAGCACTGGAAGAACAGAAATTGGACGGAAATTTGATGGATCACATTTGTCACCACACTTGAATAAAGGAATCACTTTGCTAAATTTCATTAAGTCCGGAAACACGCACTCATCCACGCACTTATTAAAAATTATAGCTAAATATGGCGCCACCACGTGAATAACAGATTTCATGACTCTAACCGAGGTTCCCCAAAGGTCTTCCGTATTTTTTAGCCTTAGGGATTTAAAAGTTGCAACAATATCGTGCGAGTCTATATATTTAAAATCAAATTTATAATTGCACGCTTTTACATTCATAGGCAAATATGAGCTTGACTCTTCAGCAGATGCCTTCAGGTTACGGGTAGTATTTGCAGCTATGTTTGCAAAGAAGTTCTCAAAGGTGTCCGCTATTTCCTTATCTGAGGTCAGTATTTTATCATCTACTTTCAGTTTGAAATGACAATTACGGGGCTTGCTTTTGCCTGTCTCTGAATTAATTACATTCCAAACTGCTTTCACTTTGTTATCTGCAGATTTAACTTTATTGCTTAAGTAGTCTGCTTTTGCAAAAGCGCAAACCCTTTTAAATAACTTTGAATACTTCTTGACATACTCTATGAATCTAGCATCGTTGCTGTTACTTTTCATCGCATACAATTCATAAAGCTTGGTCCTGCTTCTATGTATACCGACCGTAGCCCAGTCGCTAAACATTGTTTTGCTTGAGTCTTTCTTAATAGTCTTTAATTTAAAAACATTTCTGAACTCATTATTTATAACATTAGATAAATCCTCATACAATATGTTCGGATCGTTTTCCTCTACAGGAAACAAGGGGATTTTAAGGGAAATGTTTTCACTAAACCTTTCTAGGCGACTTTCCGTTACAGGCCTGAAAGTTAGTTCTTGTTTATGATTCCGCTTCGGCATTTTAAAAACTGCTTTCTGGCCGCTGTGATCTGAACTGAAGCACTGAAAAACAGTCTTATCCGCCGCTTCACAGTCGCAAAAGATATTATCTAAACATGTGGCCGTATTAGCAGTGATTCTAGTCGGCTCCTCAAACTGATGGAATAAGTTAAACGATTTAAATAGATTTATTATTCTAATTGAGTTTGAATCAGTAGATTCTAGTATGTTAACATTAAAATCACCACACACTATTATAGACTTACTAGTATCAAAAACTTGCTTCAGAGCCTCTTCCATGACTGATTCAAACTGGTTAAAATCCGAAGACGGTGGCCTGTACACACATAATACGACATGATTTTCTAATTCAACACATGCAATCTCTATGATGCGTTCAACAGAAAGTTGAACTATTTTTTTTCGTTCCTTACATTTAAAATCTTCTTTAACAATGATCATTGAGCCACCACGAATCGCCGATTTTCTAACAAAAGAGCTGCCAATTTTATAATTATTAAAGTTGAATAATAATTCATGGCGCTTCAGCCAGTGTTCTGTGATACACATTACGTCCACATTACGGGCATCTAGAAAAAGCCCAATTTCAATCTCTTTGCTGGAAAAGCCTTGTATATTTTGATGGATCAGAGTAAAATTACATAGCTTTTCCTTTGTCTCCCGCGTCAGTTTAAAGACGGCTGGCAAATCACAGAGGGCGCCCGAGCGACCGGCCCGGCGCCGCCGCCACCGTCTGCTGCGATCGCGCACCCTCGAACGGGTTCAACGTTATATGCTAAAAGTTTGGCAATATTTACTTTAATTTTTTTAGGTAAGTAAAAACGTTTAGTATTACATTTATATTGTTTTACAAATTTGTTCGTATCAAAGAAATGAATTTTATCACTGTAGACTGAGAAGTTGTACAAAATCGTATTCAGCTTAGATATAGACAAGTCGCGTTCATAGGAAGCGGAATAGGGCAGGGCGCACAAAATTATTTTAGCTATGCCACGCCGCTCGATGGCCGACAACACTAGCAGCAAATCTTCGAAACCAGATTCGGTCAAGTCGAAGCTGTCACCTAACATGATTATTAACGTAACCGTATCGTCGAAACGTTCATTCGCCAGTCGGTCAGCGAACTGTCGGAGAGAAGCACCGCGCAGGCAGCGGTTCATGACGCCCCGCCGCAGGAACCGGCCGAGCACAGAGCCGAAGCCCGCGCCGATCCCGTCGGAGTACACGACAGTGGAGGCCGGGGGCGCTCGGTCCCGGTGCGCCGCCGCAGGACTCCCCGCAGCAGGCAGCGGGCCTCGCTCGGCGCACGCCGGCGCAGCGGCGGGGGCCGCGGGGGGCGGCGGGGGGGCCGCGGGTGCTGCGGGCGTCGCGGGTGTTGCGGCTGCCGCGGGCGTGGCGGGCGTCGCGGGTGCGGGCCGCGGCGCCGGCGCGCGGCGCTCCGCCGTCGTGGTGCTGCGGCTTCCGGCAGGCGTGGTTTCATGCGAACAAGGACAGATATGATTATTAATAAGAGAATCAAAGCGTTCTTCGTTGTAGCGACACATGTCTACTAGTTGGCTTGCGGCTCTGACGTGTTCGCTGATTTCGCGCTTGCTGCTTTCATATTTTGAACTTATATCCTTTAGTGATTCCTCTAATCTATCGATTTTAGATTGTAAATTCTGAGTTGAGATGTTATGTAACGAGTCTCTTGTGACTAGTTTGCTTTGTGTTATTTTTAGTTTGTTAAGCAAAATAGTGCGTTCCTTAATTAGGTGTATATTTTTTTGTAAACAGTTTTTGGAACTCGTCAATTTCTGGGTGCGCCTAATAAATTTCTTAATTTTAATATATTTTTTAAGTTTTTTATTACTTACAAAATAACATGATGTGTTCGAGTCATCTTTTGTTAAATCAATCGTTGATAAAACTGACTGCGAATGGGACTTTGAAGATGTACCGCTGTCAGGACTTGTATCTTTTATATCCTCATACAAGCTTTTGCCCATTAATTCATCATATAGACTATCAGTGTCAGCAGTCTGATAGCGCTCACATTCAATTTGGAGGTCACTTATGTTTAGTTATGGAGAGTTTAAGTACCAGGATATCAGGATCCTCTAAAAGCTTATTTTGAAATACGAATTAAGCTAGAGTCGCGTTCGATTTTTGAAGTGTACGTTGATTTAGTCGCTTTAACGTATGTGCGTTTGGCCTAGTGATATAAGGTGTGGAATAACAGTTCCCTCAGGTGACCGCAGTTCAAATCTCGTGTATTTTTTTCTTTTCGCACGAGTGTGCGAATGTGTAGTTTTAACTTCTCCCGGCACTCCCGAAGTGCTACCCGGTGTTTTTTTTAATGTAGTGACAGTGTTGGTTGGCGCCAGATTTTATTGGTTAATCCTGCCGCCAAGCAGCAATTTTGAATACTGTTGTTTCTCGACGTGGAGAGTATAACTGGTGAAATAACTGGTATGAGCCATCATTAGCCTTTGGCTGGCGACTTATCTGACTTAACTTAATCCTTTGGTGTTGCGGCTGACCATGGGTGGTGGTGCTCAAGTTTGTGTACCCATTTACGGCCTGTTTCTTCTTTTTCCTAAACTTAAAAGCTATAGGCTCTTGTCTCTCGAGCAATTACCATTATGGTCCTTTCCAGGGGCCTTGCCATGACGTCTTAGCGATCCAATTCTGATTCAGTTTAGGTTCGCTCGCTGTCAGATCCATACTAAAAATGACAGCTAAAACCTGAACTGAGTCGGCATTTAATCGCATTAAGACGTCTTGGTAAAGCCCCAGGACCTTTACTTTGACATCCATCATGATGGTAAATATTACATGTAATATTTACCCTATAAATTGTTTGTACATTAGAACATTATTCAAAAGATATTACTATGAACTATAGCCCAAACCCTCCAATACACGGAGGAGGCCTATGCCATGAGGCACGCCGAATTACGCGACAATTTAATAAATAAACGACAATAACAACAACAACATGTACTTACTGAAATTGTAGCGAATTCGGAATAAAAAGGCTTATAAATAAAAAAATAAAAAAATAAAACTATGAAGCAGGGCATCAGATTACCTACATGAATTTGCTAGGCATAGATTTCTTTAAAGCCGAATTTACATTATGCAACTAATTTCGTGCAACTAGCATTACATTGCTCGGCCGATAACCTAACGCTTTAAAGGTGATTATGATTAATCAAACGCCGCAGTGTAATGCTAGATGCACGAATTAGTTGCATAATGTAAATTCGGCTTAATAGTTCCAGACCCCACAAACCTATTCAATGATAAAAATTAGGTCGACAGCTCTTCACTTGTCGAAGTAAGCATCGATCGTCTTCTGTTACGCTGATGCTCGCGATATTAACTGTGAATGCTCATTAGCATGACAATAAGCACACTTTGAACCCCCATAAAGAGAGGGGGAAGCTTCTTAGTTAAAAAGCTTTTGTCTCTAGGAGCATGACCAACATGTTTTTTCCATTTAAGGCATGAACTAGAATAGAAATAGTAAGTTAAACAGTTGATAAGATATGCATTAAAAAAGAAGAGGTACTCTTTTTATTTACACATGTAATTAATAAACATTACAATGTATTTTAAAGGCAGTCAGGCTGTATGGATGTCACTCCTTGTGCCTACGCTAGACGGATGAATTGATAAAAAATTGCTAATGTCAAATTGACAACAAAAACAAAGGAAAGTTAAAATAGAACAAGTTTAACAATCGTTTATGAATAGCAAACGTAACATTTAACTTTGAATTTGCACTCGTATGTAAAGGTATGAATATTTTAATTAATTTTCACAATAAAACGTGCTCTAATTCGTACATACAAAGACGATTAATTACACCGAGTGCGAACACTAGCGCTAGTGCAGGAATTATACCGTAAGAGTAGCAAATATATTGTCGGTACCCACGGAATATTAAGTGAAGACTACACACGGCGACTACAATGGAATAAGGGTGATGAATGGACTAAGAAAAATGTTTTCTTTCGCCAATGAAACAAAAAATACAGAGATAAATCGCGTCTAACCCCTTATTCATAAACGCTCTATGGGCTTCTGCTAACTTAGCTATCGTTTGTCGTTATCTGTCACTTAGCTAAGTTAGCAGAAGCCAATATAGCGTTTATGAATAAGTATTTAACGTTTTCAACCTCCAGAATCGGATCAAAAATGTTATCTGGGGCTTGACGTCTTAATGTGATTAAATTTCACCTCAGTTCAGGTTTTAGCTGTCATTTTTAGTATGGATCTGACAATTATGACAGCGAGCGAATCTAAACTGAATCGGAATTGAATCGCATTAGGACGTTATCATAAGGCCCCTGTAGTGGTGAACATACAGCCGGACATACGAAATCATTTTTAAAGCTGACATGGCGAAACTTTGCTCGCACTTCGCGCTCTAAACTGTAAGTAATCCGGACGCAATGTCCCACTATTTCATCAATTAGACAATCGTTGATGACATGGCAATTTGATATGCAATGCGCAGACAATACCGAAGCCAATCGGCGTGGCGTCGATTCCTGTGAACTCCCGGTCACTCAAATGTGAGCATATATTCGTACATTGTACAAATGTTTGCACACATTTCAGTGGCGAAGAAAAATGATTTACAAACCCAGTATGTGCTAATGGGTTCGCATTTGGTTCGCATATAGTATGCGCTTTCCTCCTTCGATGTTTACGAATATGTGACGAATCACTTCGGTCTTGCTTGAGATTTTGTAAAACATGGACAGTGAGGATGATTTTATTTGTGCAGTTGATCTGTTTTACTTGTGTTCTTATACTTAGACCTCGAAATTCGGAACAAGCAGACTCAGCTAAACAAACAACAAATGATTAAACCACAGACTAGTTAAACTTAAAACGTTCGCACGTATGAGTGTGAGTCTACGCAAAGGTTTGAGAAACCAACACAGCTTGGAAAAGCGTAAATGCAGCGAAAACTTTGCATATACATTCGCAAATGTCGTCCCTCACATGTGCAATCGCGTTATGTGCTCATATATGTGCACATGTGAGTGGCCGGCATAAGAGAATTCACAAATGTCACTGACAATCGTCGCTTGGGGAAATAAGGGCCAGGTGGCAGTGTGTATCGTTGAACGCGTTAAGTCTCCGTTAATTTATTTTCGCTGTAGGAGAGGGCGCTGCCGGTCTTATGTCTGTCGCGCCCGCGCCCGAGTTGTGTCAACGACATTGTTTATTCCGACTACTATTCGTATAATTAAAATTAAAACGTGGATGCACTCCGTATTATAGCGTCCATTCAATATTGCACGAGTTACACTCTTGTTTAAGTACAATATTGTTAGTGCAGCTGTAATAGACTGTAGGTACAAAGTCACTTATTCCTGATTATTTTCAGCAGATGGTTGCCTAAAAAGCCGTGGTAGCCTAGTTTGACTTGTGGCCTCTCAAGCAGAGGGTCTCGGGTTCGCATCCCAGGCTCGCACCTCTGAGCTTTTCGGAATTTATGTGCGGAATTACAATTGAAATTTACCATGAGCTTTTCGGTGAAGGAAAACGTGAGGAAACCGGACCAATCTCAATAAGGCTTAGTTACCCTGGGTTGGAAGGTCAAATGGCAGTCGCTTCTGTAAAAACTAGTGCCTACGCCAAATCTTGGGATTACTGGGGAACAATTTTAAGAGACCCGGCAGCTCAGTTTGATTATTTTTGAAAGAGTCAGAGAGAGAAACATTTATTTATACACATGAATACATAAAAGAAAGAGATGCAATACATTTCTGCTCAAACTGAAGCAGGTACGCTTCGCTCGCGCTTTGCGCTCACTCGGATAATTACTACGTAATTTACCTAGTGAAGTTTTGGGTACAATAGTGTGACGTCGTCGGGACTTCACCTATTTTTATTTGAGGTTAACAATGGCGGCCATGTTTTCGGCTCCCAAGCACGCTCTGGATTCCGAACGTGATACAATTCAAAACAATAGCTGACACAATAGTCGCAGTGTATTTTGAATGGCCTAGTTATGACCTATGAATGGAATTATTTGAATCAAACGTCCTTAGAGCCGCAGATCAACTAAAAAGTAAAGACAAAATTTAACGAAGAAAGAGAGGTCGGGTAAATTACGGCTTGCCTTGTGCACGTGTGCGTACCTAATTCATCCAGAGCCTCTAGTGTATTATTTTTGACACAAAATTTCTATATGCACATTAAGTACTTTAGCACTACATTCTTATACTTTTTGGTATTAATGCGTTCGAGAGCGCTCAGATGATTGTTTCAGTTCTAGCGCGTTCAAATAAATTAAACAAACTAATAAACGAAGTAAAATTATTACGTGACCGCATGGACCAAGTTCCTTTGCCTTTCACTATAGCAAAAATAAACTGCAACAACATGGTAAACCGCAAAAAAGCTGGTAGGTGAGTTGCGTCAGACAACATAACAAACGTTCAGGCCAACTTCGAACCAATTACAATCAATCGATACACCCAGCTTACCGGTAAAATCCAATCAGCCATCCGTTAGTCTATCACAGCGGCTTAGCTGCGACACGGACCCAGCTTGTATACCTACATCGTCAGATAGAACCTTAACATCGGCAAACATGGGGCTTCGGCGTATTTACGTAGCTTGATCCGAAACGTAAATGGAACTTGCATAACAATATCATGCTGTCCCGAGTTTGTGGTCCCTTTCGTATTCATCATTGGTGTAAAGGACGTAAGTTGGTGTGCTTATAGACTTATAAAATGAATACTGGCTGATTATAAAGCGCGATTACGTGGAACAAAAGAACAAACATAAGTCCGCCAAATATCTTATGACAGGGCGGCGGGGCGGCATTTTTTTTAATTTTATTTCTGGTCATGGGTGCACAGTCCTTCAGCCTCTTTCAGAAAAAAAGTCGGATGGCATAATTTATGTGGATGACTGGTTGACATTGCGTCGGACCGGGAGCTGTGGAGGTCGAGAGGAGAGTCCTTTGCCCAGCAGTGGGACACTACAACAGGTTTAAAAAAAACTACTATTTACAAACGATAGTAACATTGGCTGGTTTGATAAACATTTTAAGAGACCGTAGAGCCAATATCTAGTTCAAAAATTATTTGCTCTAATGACATTGACCTTTGAATCCTTTACCTGTATTAACGGGAACCGACCTTTCCATCACAGGACTAAATACATTTGACGGGGCTCGAAGGGCTCAGTTTTCACAAAGCCAGCTAAAGGGCGGCAAAACGGGCCCGCCAGTGGACCGCAACCTTTGGTCATTCGATACTTTATCGATTTCAGTCGAGAATCGAGTCGACACGGAGTTACTAAGGGTTGTCGCTTATTTGGTGTCACAATAAAGTAAGGTGTTTGAAGTTACAGCACCAAATATTTTATTGAATCAGGCGTTACTTTGCGGAGGTCCATTTCAATGAACACAAAATATTTACCTTGCTACTCCGCTACTTAAGTAAGTAAGTGGTGATGGTGGTAAGTAAGTGTAATAAGTGGTTTAAGTAGCGGAGTAGCAAGGTAAATATTTTGTGTTCGTTACAGCACCAGTTAGTTTGGTCTAGTGAAGGTGAATTTAGTGGACTGCAACCTTTGGTTACTGGATACTTAATCGATTTTGGTCAAGAATCGAGTTGACACGGAGATAGGGCTCTCGTTTAACATGTGGTGTTATAAGGTATGGTATTTATGGTCTCTCAAGTTACCTACTCTATAGACCACGGGGGCCGAGGTGCGGGCGGGTAGTGCGCCTGCCGCCCGCACCTCTCTCGGCCCCCTTTGTCGTCCCACCCCGCGTCCCTGCACCGCGCGGGCGAAGACTCATTTAAGCGGTCGGTCTATACCAATCTTAGTATAGTTTATTGACGTTTATTCTAATTGATGGTATCAGGGTATAATTTGGGGACGTCCATGATTAAATTATTATAACATTGAGGCGAAACTCTTGGTTATTAAATTCCGTCCACCCATCCGTTCTTTTAAGTGTCGAACTGTTGTCAGTGGAGTAACTGCTGATTAAATTCCGTATAGATCATCAAAACGCTTTTATTGACTTCCTTTGCTTGTATCTAATGAACAATATAAAAGATTCTAAGCAAATCTACTAGGTACCTAAGTTAATTTCAACAAAGTTAGCCAATTTTTCGCAGATAATACTTGGAAAATCGAGCAATTATTTTATTTGAATTGATTCTCTGTATTAACTTATTTTCTAATGTAATTATGAATGACAAAAATGACAAAAATAATAATTTTAAATATGATAATTTAATGATGAATGATAATAATAAATAATTTATGAATAATACTGTAATGATGAATAATAATATAATAATTAATCATGATGTATTGTATCTATTGCTACTTTAAATTTTGTGTTGGATATTGTTTTAGTCTTTAAGGTTAACATTTGTACACCTTTATGGTAGATCACAGAGCACACTAATTGTATTTATTGTAGATCCTATGTAATTTACCTGTGTATCACAAATAAATTACTTACTTACTATGTCTAGGTGGGTTAGTTAGCGTGAGTTAGTTAAGACTTATTTCTCTGTCTTATTGGTTGTCTAGTAGAGATCGCTATTAAACGATAAAACCGCCTGTTATACTTGTTCTATGTTTCAAGTAGCGGAGTAGCAAGGTAAATATTTTGTGTTCATTGAAATGGACCTCCGCAAAATAACGCCTGATTCAATAAAATGTTTCTGTATTGTTTTATACTGATTTGTGGTGTTCAATAAAGAGTAGGTACTTATTTGTATTGTTGTATTGTATTGTTAGCCATGCAGCATTTACAATCCAATATTTAACACAGACTTTCGTACACGAATCACGTCGACAAGTAAGTATACAATGTTTACAAAATTACCTATTCCTGGTACATTTTATATTTTATCTTTGTTCCCAGACTAGCTTGGAAGGTATCTTTGGTTATAGCTCCCGGTAATTTGCTGTTTAAAATAGTCTCTAAGCTTTAGGTAAGACAAAGCCGAAGTGAGATTACTCGACAGTTTGCGCAGTTTAAGTTGCCTAGTTAATTGTTGCGAACCTCTGATCCCCAGTTTATTGTGGGCTCCAACTTTGTACCTGCTATGGTAATTAGTTGCCTTGAAACTTGCATGGTTTTAATAGGTTGTTGATAATTATTTTAGGCCAAATTGTTAAAACCAACAAACAGGCACATTGTGGAAGTACTTACTTCGTAATAACTTAAATACTTAAGTAATCTAAAATTTTTAATATAAAACTACCGTGAGGCTCAGTATGCTTAGTGTAGGTTTTCAGTCACAAAATACGTCTCGAACGCGTTCGCGTTAAACTGTCAAATACTATGGGAACAATTTGTTGCCGTTTCGATCCGCAAGTGGCGCTGCCAATTTTTACATAGTAATTGAGACGTGTACATGAACGCGTTCGAGACGTTTATTTGGCAGAGCCTCTAGTGTAAGTTTTCACACGAACAAACGTCTCGAACGCGTTCACGTAAACGTCTCAATTACTATGGAATAACTGGCAGCGCCACTTGCGGATCGAAACGGCAACAAACTGTTCTCATAGTATTTGACATTTTAACGCAAACGCGGTCGAGACGTGTTCTGTGACCGAAAACTTACACTAAGCATACTGAAAACCTAGAAGAAGAAACTAGAGGCTCAGACATATTAATGTAAACAAACGGATAACTCACGTTGTATTACATCGGAAAAGGTCCAACAGTTTCGAATCGATTCGCGATTCTTAATCTTAACTCTTCTTAATTGACGTAATAAAACGTGAGTCATCCGTTTGTTTACATTAATAAGTAATCTAAACATTTATTATGCTTAAATACAAATGTTGAAGTCTTAAATATGCTGAAAACTAATGAAACAATTTTAAAAAAAATTGTGATAAAAAATAACACTAACCTCGACTATTTTAAGATAATCGTATAATTTAAGAAGTACAAGTTTTCAGATAGGTACAGTTCATTAATCTTATAATCTAGAATGTCATAATCATAATAGCGCATATAAGAAATTAATAAAATTAAAATTTGGTTATCTTCGTCATTTTATCATTATCGCTCTAATAACTTTCGCATTACTTAATACGTAATTTCGTCAACTTCCTCTAAGTTTCCGTGGTGTAGCGGTTATCACATCTGCCTAACACGCAGAAGGCCCCCGGTTCGATCCCGGGCGGAAACATTACTTTTTCCTTTTTTTCACAACACATTCCGATCACCTTCTATTATTTTTGTTAATTTTATTTATTATTCTGCAATATTTTTATAAAAAAAACATATTTTAAAATTTAACCTGTAACAAATGTATGCAATTTAGTAAGACGCGCGGCGCCGCCTCATCCCGGGGGTGTATTATGAAGTTTATTTCGCGTGATAAAGCGGGCGACATTTCTACGTGTCGTAATGAAACGTCACGAGGCAGCCGTGTGCCGTAAATAACTAGGTTATTTTGCTTTTGCCATAACGATGTATAGTTACATTGTTACGGTCGATACCTGCGCGTATTCTCGTTAGTGCAAAGCCGGTTACTAATACACTCGACCTACTAAAAACACAATGATTGATCTTTAACAATAAAGAGGTCACATCTTTTTGACTGTATGTAATCGATATTTTTACACTTACGCTTAATATTAGTGAACATCGGCTAGTGACATTGACATATAAAGACTATAAATATATAAATACTAGAAAAACAGTAAATAACTGAATTCAATATATTTTTTTAATTTCACTATTATTCTCAAACAAACCTATCTAATTATTAATAAAATAAATAATAAAAATAAAAATAAAATAAAATAAAATATCTTTATTATCAGACAACTTTGAGGTCCATAGTATGTTAGTAAACAAATTGAAAAATCTTAACCTATGTTAGTATTAATATTGAGAAAAATAATTGAATAACAATACAACATTTAGACTGACAGCAGATTCACCGAGCTGCAATCTTACTCGGGGCATGCAGCTCGTTGAACCTGCCCATCAGCGCACTATCCTGCCTGCCTGCCACGACCTGCAGGTTATTGGATTGGGGCTTCCCGTCACTCGTTTTACTAAAGACGCAACTTTATTACGCATAAGCGCAAAAAAAATAATAATTAATAATCAAAGTTAAAAAAACATTTTTAAAAGTACTACAAACCTTTTTGCTGATTGTACCTATCCCCTTCCTTTTTTGCCCTTAAAATCTTCGTTTGCTTTCACAGTTTTCACACATAAAATATCATACAAATGTCAAACATCGGATAATCCTATTGAAGTGAACCGCATCCAACGACGCATTGGATCCGTTTAGCACGCTGGTGAAGATTCCATTGCCCGTTTGTCCGTTCCGTAGAAAGGAACGTTTCCGGAGTGGAAATTGCACTTTTAAACGTATAAATAGGCCATTATAGTAAATATCCAAGCTTTCAGCGTGAATCGGAAAGAAAATTTTATGAAGCTTGTCAAATTTAGATACACACGCTTCAGCTAAGTGTCACACCACATTAATAGGTAAAAATAATAAAAAAAATGTACAAAGAGAAGAAGTCGATCAGTCCTTTCTAGCACAGAATCATAGTCAAGCCCTATTCATTTAAAAATGGAATGCGTCAAAATATTTAACAGTCAATCGAAACCTATTTATGGCCAGTGCTATTAATGTGTAAAAAGGTTTAAATTAGAAAAATGTCAAGCGAACTAATAAAAAAAAATGGTGTTAAACCTTTTTGTATGTAATTGTTAATATCAACAGCAGAGACTAACGTGGGATGAAACAAAACAGTTGTTGAGTAGTAACCAATTAAAAATGAGTAGAGTACCTATTATGACGATTGTGTGGAGATGCTTGCTTGGCCGCCCTAATTGGCTCGTAAGATTCTTTTGCTATTGTCCCTGGAAACTTCCGCTATTAAATTAAAAAATTAAAAATTATTTATTATCAGACAACAAAAAGTCCGTAACAACTATTAAGGATTTACTAAAAATGGTTCAGAATACGTACCTACGAAATTATTGGGAACTTAAATACTACCAAAGAAAAAGATCCCGAGATTATATGAAATTCTGACTCGCCGCAATATTCTTAATATGCATAAGTAACACAAAAGTCTATACATATTAAAGTTCCAAGACTCGAAAACAAACATTCGTATTTGTCATACAAATATCTGGCTGACCCTGATTGAACCCGCGGGACCTCTGGCTTTATAGTCAGGGTCACTAACCACTAAGCTATCCGTTCATCTACTAATGATTAAACACGATCTGTTGTTAACAAGGAATTACATAGAAACACGGCGTTACATATAACGTTACACTCATTATACAACGCGTTTTGACGACTCGGTTGGCCTAGTTGGTAGTGTCCCTGCCTGCGAAGCAAGCGTCCTGGGTTCGAATCCTGGTAAGGGCATAATATTTGTGTGATGAGCACGAATATTTGTTCCTGAGTTATGGATTAATCTATATAAGTAAGTATCTCTCTATATAAGTATGTATATCGTCGTCTAGTTGTACCCATAACACAAGCCTTACTTGCGCTTACTTTGGGACTAGGTCAATTTGTGTGAATTGTTCCCAAATATTTATTTATTTAAACAAACGTAACGTATAAACAAAGCAACAATCTGTAACAAAATTCGGGTAAACACACGTATCACGATATCGTCTCCATTCGCAATTATACGAACGCCTGTTCATTAAAGAGCTATTGTGTAGTTAAATTACTGCCGTATTGAATGTAGGTAACAATACGATTTGAACTCCACTGTTAATAGTATGGATGCTGTATTGATTCTCTTTAACATGAAAGTACCGTGAGACTCAATCATAGTCACACAAACGGATAACTCACGTATAAAAGTCGAGCGCTTGCTAGCGATGTTCGTTTCGATATCCGATCTTTTGACCAACAAACGGTTGACAGATGTATCGTTTGACAAACATTTCTTTTGACAACCCTTTAATAGGTATCTGAAAATCGTATTTTTAGAGTTCCGCACCTCGAAAGGAAAAAGCGGAACCGTTATAGGATCACTTTATTGCCCGTCCGTTCGTCTGTCAAGACCTTTTTTCTCAGGAACGCGTGGAGGTATCAAGCTGAAATTTATACCAAGTACTCAGGTCCACTGCCCCTTGGAGCTGTGAAAAAATCAAACTTTTAAGCCAACGCTGTCAGCCACGACACGCTTGGCAAGGTCGCCATGAAGTGTGCGGGGTTGAGAGTAAATGAGAAGACCTTGTTACGATATAGACTACTTAATCATTTATTTAGAAACCTTAGCTTATATAGGGTTTACACACACATATAAAAGGCTTGGCGCACACACCTCAATGTTATAAAATATCTGTGTCATCTGTGTGCTTAATTTCACCTTCTTGAGTGGCAGCGAAGCTAGCAAACACACATCAAATAGACAGACATAATATTATTCTCACAATTTTTTGTGTTTATAATATTAGTAGCAAATACTAAAGTTCCATCCACAAAGTACGAGTAGGTATCAATATAAAATTGTCAGACTGTTTCATCGTATAAATAGAACACACTATTTTTCACCAGTCCTAAAAACACTTTCCAATAACCTCGACACATCCGAAAAAGATCCAAAAACAAATGCTTCTCAAACTTTTGGAGTCACGCAAAATTTTACCGAACAAGTACCGACTATCAGGTCGGACGCTCTAATTCCGGTTCAATTAATCCGGTACTAAATGGAGCTGGCAACCTCGGTAGGTATTTTTAATTAGTGCAAGTGGGAATGCGCGGAAGAGTCAAGGCGAGGCGACGATGGTAAGGGCGAAAGAGTCTTACGTGGCGGCATTACATTATTTTAGTCATTTTTAACAAACGTTCTGTTCTTAACGCCAGAGAGAAAATTAAACTTTTTATTCAGTTACAGGCAAACTTTTCTAGCATATTTGCGCATTTACTTTATTAGAATTTACGTTAAATTCGCATAACTTAAGGATTTGGCCTGCTACTGTAGTAAAATTAGCCTACTTATGAATGATGTCTATTTTTTTTATTTTTGTATGTTTGAGTTTTTTTTAATGTGGCCATAATTTTTTTTTTATATTTTCACACTGAGAAACTGGTAACAAAAAACAAACGGCCTATGATCAATTTTATTGCCGTGCTTATGCGATTTAGTTTCCAAAAAGTTAAAAGTTTAGTATTCAGAAAATAATGTGGTATCGTTTATATTGATCTTTAGTAAATATTATATAAACTTCGAATTCATTTATTTAAAGAAAAACAAATAAACTTGAATTTGATACCCAATCATCAAAATCGCTATCGCTTGTGGCTTTAATGTCAACTGAATCCCGTGTCCCACTCTTACAAGAACTCGAATGAGACAGAAGTTTTATGGGCGTTAATACTGTTTCTTTTGTAATGGAGAATTCTTTGGTGCTCACATACATGAAAATTAAGACCCATTTCCCATTTCCCATTCCCATTCCCATTTCCCATTCCAAATATTCATCCATTCATTCATTCAGTTCATTCATTTTTGACATTGCCATAGATAGGCAATTCCATTAAAGATCCCGTAAAAGGATAAGTGGGCCTTTGTATGGATCTTAATATTTGTTAATTAATTATATTTGTTCTTTTTTCAATAAAGTGAAAAAAAAGTTAAATAGTAGTATGTAAATAGTGAGTAAAATAAATAAATAAATAAATAAAGTATTTATGCAGTACATACATTGCACTGCAGTTAAAGTTCTATTCAAAAAAATGAGTACTAGAAATTCGCAATCCAGTTTTATTTTTAGTAATTACTCCGTACAGGCTTTTAATTATTTATGGAATGAACTACATCTAGGATAACAAAGACAAATAAAACAACAGTAGGCCTATTGTCTAACTCGCTCGCAATCTCCATCGTGTTCATTTTGACAGTTCATGTATGGGCTGACATCGGAATCCGCTAGCTATCACATTCATACAAGAACTGTCAAAATGAACACGATGGCGATTGCGAGCGAGTTAGACAATCAGGCACAGGAGTTATCCAATTCAAAAGCATTTCATTGTACATTGTACCGCCAACTTTACAACTTGCGGAGAAAGCCAAATCAACCGGTTTACGGCGGATAAAAGATAAAATGCGACGACATAAGCAGTCCTTTTTCTTTTTTGGTACGGCAACGGCATCCAGATAATTTCGTTGTCAGTTCAAATCGTACTAACTTCTGGAAACGCAAATTTGCGAGCGATTTAAAAGCTTCAAAGTAGCCAATACCGTTAGCGCTGTGCCGAATGCACTAACGAACTGATTCCTACAACGGACGGGACTTCATGGACCATACAAAAAGTTTGGGCACCGACGACGATATATTATGTGGAGAGCGATTATCAACTCTGTTACGTACTTACGTAGGTTTAAAATACAACGTCTGCACGACTGTCGCTTGATACGTGTAGGAGTAAACGGGCAGCGAACGAGTTATTTGTGTGTTTTCAGGGTTCCGAGCGCAAATGGTCCAACAAATAAAAATATTATCATGGGAATACCATATTAAAAATAACAGTGGTAGCTTAGTGGTTTGACCTGTGGCCTTTCAAGCAGTGGGTCGCGGGTTCGAATCCCGGGCTCGCACCTCTGAGTTTTTCGGAATTCATGTGCGAAATTACATTTGAAATTTACCATGAGCTTTTCGGTGAAGGAAAACAACGTGAGGAAACTGGAACAATCACGTGTAGTGGAAAAAGGAATCAAAAAAATAGTGCTGACTTTCTAGCCGCATCGCATAACATTATTTTTAAGATTTTCGCCCATTTTCTCGATGGGCTTTTACCATCTGCGCGGGAACAGACGAAACTGGTACATTCTGTGTTATTTCTTTGCTCCCACAGCGTGGAAGAAACTACGACAAATCATTCAAATTAAATTAAATTAAACTGTGTACAGAACCCTCGTCCCACCCGTCCTAAAACCACTTGACCGGTTTAGGGTTTCGCCGGTAAACGTGTCTGTAGCCGACGCGCGCACGTTCGCTAATCAGATATGTCCTACGAGTGACAAACGGGGCTTGTACGTTATGCTACCGTCGATTTCTGTGTAAATTGATGTTTTTTCTGTCAAAAATCTGTCATTCGCATCACATCTTGTAATGAAAATAAAAAAGCGACGTGTATACTCCGGGAGTGCCGGCAGAAGTGAAAACAGCAGCTTAGTTTAGATTTTAATGTTGTAACCTCCATGACGCTCAAGATGCGTACCGTACTGGCCGCTTACAAAAAAAAAACGTACGTAGGTATTATCTATATTGACAGACCTCTAACAATGTGCTGATCCTTAGTACTTTTGCTCCACGACTCAACAAAAAAACACTTCAAAAATCGAACGCGATTCATTCGTATTTCAAAAGAAGTTTTTAGAGGATCTGATATCCTGGTACTTAAACTCTCCCTCCGTCTTACGCCTGACGCGAGTTTAACATTTTTTACCCATCCCAAAAAGTGCTAAGCGCCGTTAAAGATGTTTTCACTTCAAAAATTATAACTAACTATTTTAAATTGTAATTTCTGACTCTTCCGACTCAAAGGTGCCGACCATGCCGTAAGATGATGCTAAAACTTTCGAGTTTTTTGATTAATTTATTGAAAACCAGTGACCTAAAAGTAATTTATTTCGTCACGCAAGAACAAGCGCCGTTTATTCGTTTTAAATTGTTTCAAACGGATGCAGCACACGCCGAATTCCGGCGGCACAGTGAAAATATTTGATCCCGTATTCTTTACGCTGAGTTGGTACGAGTCTGAATAAACAACAGTTCAAAAATTCAAAAAAGGCCGCCAAGGGCTCTTTTGCATACCGTTTTTTGAAACTACCAGCGCATTCAGACAGACCATCGTTGCCAAGAAGAATGCGCCGCAAGAAACTTGATAGAAAGACATTTTTTTCCAAATAAAATACTTTTACCACAATACTTAAGGTTAACTGGCAGAGATCCCTTATAGGATAAGTTCACCTTTGTGCTTATATTATTGTTATTTGTATTATTTTGTGAATTGTTCCTATCTGTTTCTTTATATTTGTACAATAAAGCGTTACTTACTTGCTTACTTACTTAAATTCTACTTAACTTAAATACATAGGTCCACAAGCCTTAAGTATAACTAAAAATGAAGCAAAAACGTCTCGAATACGTTTGCCTTAAAATGTAATTACTCACGGTGCAGTATGCTTAGTGTAAGTTTGCGGTCACAAAATACGTCTCGAACACGTTTGCGTTAAAATGTCAAATACTATGACATTTTGCTGTCGTTTCGATCCGCAAGTGGCGCTGCCAATTATTCCATAGAATTGAGACGTTTACGTGAACGCGTTCGAGACGTTTTTATATGCGAAAACTTACACTAGAGGCCTTGCGAGTTCTTTTAACTTGAACTTGGCTTGACACGCTACTGCGTCTAGAAAGGCTATGAGAACAGGGGCCTTACCATGACCTTTTTACAACAGATTCAAAAAGTACAAAGCTATTAACTTTTTCAGAGTCGCTAAATTTGACACTTAAGCTTTTCAAATCCCGCGCGAAATGAGCGTCATGCATGGTACGAAAACCATTCGAAATGAGTGAATGATATGACTGAATCGCTGTCAAACAGAGTATATACAGAGTGTAATAACGTTAAGAGGTCATGGTAGCCCCCAAGTTGGTTGCCGTTTCGGTCCGTAAGTGGCGCTGTAAATTTGTTTAATTTTAACTTTATTTGTTTGTTATTGAAATTAAGAATTCAATAAGGAGTTAAGAAGGAGTCGTCACAGTACCTTACATTACACTAAACATTTAAACGCAACGAGGATTGTGACGCTAACAAAGTAACGCCTGATTCAATAAAATATTTTACACTAAGCGCACTACTATATCGTATTTAGTTTTAAAACTGTTTTAGTTAATCGAGCTATGGTAGCTCTGACCGAATGCGGGAACTGTTGCATATTTATACAATTCACATCAGCTTTTTATGACCTTTCCGCCAGGCTTTCGGTTTGCATTCCCCCTGTCAAGCAACGAGATTATTTGGGATTGTACTTGTTTATCCTGTGGGCTGTGGTACCCGCCATCAATTGAAAATGGCCGCTACATACCTGCAATGGAAAAAATTATGTGTTAGATTTTTTTTTCTTTTTTTAAGCATAGGGATACATACAACAAAGTGATCTAAGAAGGGTTTTTCCTTTTGAGGTACGGAACTTTAAATTTTTGAAGTGAAATCTTTTTTACCGGCACTTTTTGGGATGGGTAAAAAATGTTAATCTCGCGTCAGGCGTAAGACGGAGGGAAAGTTTGAGTACCAGGTAAGTAGTACACATAAGTTTTTAATCTATACTAATATTATAAAGAGGAAAGATTTGATTGTTTGTTTGTTTGAATTGAATAGGCTCCGAAACTACTGGACCGATTTGAAAAATTCTTTCACCATTAGAATCCTATATTATCCCTGATGAACATAAGCTATATTTTTAATTTTATGCAGGCGAAGTCGCGGGCAACAGCTAGTTTAAAATAATTTTAAAAACGTACTCGGTTGTAAACTGTGTCACATTCAACTAGCTAACTTAAAACATTAGAATGGCACACACCGTGCTAGTAGGTAAGTGCTAACTTCTAGTCGCTGTCATTCTATTGCCATTGGCTTAATTGCGCTAAAAGTGTCATAACGCGGCGATAAAAACTGACTTTAGTTAAAGTGTCTCTAAGGTTGATGTTTAAATCATTTGGCACTCCGTTGTAATAATTGCGTAACCGCCAAAGCGTCCAATGTAACTAAGAACAGTAAGGACACATCAAGAAGTCTTGAACGCTTTCGCGGAAACGTCTCGACTGCTACGGGCCAATTGGCAGCGCCACAAGCGGGGTGGCATCATCATCATATCAGCCATAGGGCGTCCATTGTTGGACATAGGCCTCCCCCATAGACCTCCAGTTGCCTCGGTTGGAAGCGGCTGGCATCCACCGTGAACCCGCGGCTTTAACCAGGTCATCCGTCCTCGTTGGTGGACGTCGTACGCTGCGCTTGCCGATCCGCGGTCTCCACTCGATCCATTTCGATCCCAACGACCATCGAAGCGGGGTGTAATGGTATTAAAATGAGTTACCAATGTTATAAAAAACTCAGTGCACTGGACGCAAGGCTACCTACATATTTCGTACCGTGACATAAGGTTACTTACTAAACTCGTTGTTCGAGCAGCCGCTCAACTTTTAAATCTGCACCAATTAATTTTAACGATGCTTTCGCAAATCAACCCCTTAATTCGAAAGCAATTAAAAGTTTCCCAGTTACAGGGAGAGGGGGGGATAAAAATGTCCCCGTTTCGTCAACTCGGAAATTATCGGCGCGATTGGCGTTCAGTTTTACGGGATTACGTAAAATGTATAAGTTTGGTTGTAAAGAGAATGTTTTAACGATTCTCTTCAAGGACCTGTCTTTAGTACATTAATGATTTAAGGCGGTAACACACAGAGTTTTTATTCGGTGATTAGTGACCCATTATAGTGAGATTCTAAAAGCCCATAGAGGGAATGGGCGAAAATCATGTTTTAGGCGATGCGGTTAGCAAACTATCACTACCTATTTTGATTCCCCTTTCCACCTATACGCACTAATTTTGAAAAGCTTGGCCTTTTGGTCTTGTTGGTTAAGCTCTGCCTACCCCGTAAAGAATCAAAACGTGATTTATGTATGTTATGTCTTTAATTAGTGACCCACCCCGGCTTTGCACGGATAATCAACCTATTTGTACATAAACACTCCTATTTATTTGGATCACTATATCTATTGATAAAAAAACCGCTTTAAAATCAGTTGCGTAGTTTAAAAGATTTAAGTGTACATACATAGAGAGCAAAAAGCGACTTTGTTTTATTCTACGTAAAGATAGCGCTTTCTGTATCACGAAAGAAAAGCAAGGTTTAGGGTGTGCAAAATACGCACTTTGCTGCACTAGAATTGCCCTCGAATTAAAATTTGGTTTCGGTTTGAGCCGTTACTGAAATAAGTTGCATTTACTGATGCTAGATTCTGTCAAAACTGCATAACTCTAACCATCTTATTATTAAGTGGCCTCCACGATGCCAAAGCGCCAACAAAAATGTCGCGAAGCCCAATTTTTCCGCCTAACCTCATTCCCAAACCTTTCAATTCGCGAGAAGCGCGTTTAAGAAGTTAAGTAAAATACAATTTCTGTCGACGTCATTATAGATTCGTGGGATAATCCGGGTCTGAGCAACTTTCAAGGGCACCCAATCACTGGAAAGGACAACTTGCTTCGGCTTTCGAAGTTTTGCATGTGCTCATTTAGAGATGCAATTAGTTTCAATTTGCCAAAGCTACAGTGTTGAAATGTAATTTATGACATTGGTTTTATTTATGTAAACGGAAATGTCATAGAATTCATTTTGTAATAATACAATGCCGCTAGCATTTTAGGGACATTTGGTCCAGTACTCATCATTCCGGGGTGTAGTTGTTAAGTTGATATGACGAAGTTTGTTGCGGATTTCACTATGGGAAATTATGACGAAGCTTGTGGCAGATTTCACTTGTTTATTTTGACGAAGCCTGGTGCGGAAGTTTTTTTTGTATTTTTTTTCTCTACCAATTAATTTGTAACTGTTGATTGTGAATATTGTTGTGGAATAAATGGTTTTTATATTTTGTGAAAAAATGACGAAACGGATAGAGTTTTGTAATAGCGTGTATTAGCTTTTCTCCATTCCATCAAATTCTTTTAGATATTTTTTCTAAAAACCGTCGCCAAGCAACTTAAGCCGAACACACATTTGCGACATATTTTATAATTACAACAAAACTTGCAACGTTTTGTTAAAGTTAAAATCTTGCAAGTAATATTTAACCAATTTTTTTCACTTCAAATTTTTTATACCTACATATGACGATGTACAGAATAAGCATGCATTTTTCTCTAACTGTAACTGACTGCGCGTGTCTTTCAGCTTCTATGACAACAGTGAACTAAATTCAATAGCAGCCTCATCCACAATGCGCAAGCAAAATTGCCTAAGCGGCAAAACTTTGTCCGTCACAGCACAAGAAACAGTTTCTTAATACCACGTAAACTAGGCACCAGTTCCTTAAAGCCACTTCACAAAGCAATCACAAATTTTCCTAAGACCATAACAACTTAATTGAATAAAGCAGTGCTCCTTGCTATCTCGTGGCCGACCATTAAAACTTTAGCTGGGAACTAATGGTGGACCACTTAGTGGGAACATTTTAAATTATCGCTGAGTTAAAATTGTTTGTTAGCAAGATTTTAGCGAATAGCGGAGTCTTCATTTTAAGCCGAATTTACATTACGCAACTAATTTCGTGCAAGTAGGATTACATTGCTCGGCCGATAACCTAACACTTCAAAAGTGATTAATCAAACGCCGCAGTGTAATACTAGTTGCACGTAATTAGTTGCATAATGTAAATTCGGCTTTAGGGGCATACAAAAGTGTGCCAATTCGACTTTATCGCCAAATGTGAGTAGCAGTTACTTTAACAATGACATTAACCTTGCCGCCAAGGAGCAGTTCTTGCGCTATGTGTTCCAGCATGGAGAGTAAGACAACCATCGAAATTACTGGCTCATGAGTTATTCTATGTTACGGGTTTTAATTTTGGTAAAATATCAGCTCGGCAAAAAAAAAATGATAATTTTCTGTAGTGATTATACTTGCTTTAATTTTTAAGTTAGGTACTTACTTTAATTTATTTGTTCTCTACGAAAATTTAAAGCAAGTAAAAAGTAAACGGACAAGATTTATAATATTAGGTATTATACAATATACGCAGTGAATTTTATAAAAAAAACTTGCAAGAGTGTGACTAAAGATCTTTCTAGAAAAAACTGACAGCTCCTGTCAGTTTAAGTTAGTTAATTTATAGTATCTTCTCTGTGGTAAACTTGCCACGAATATCAATGACCGCTGTAAGACAATAACCCTGGTCTATCATTACGGTGAACGACGAACCTTACATTTTTAATTTATTTTTTAACCCGTCGAGACGGCCAGTAACATTACAAGATTAATTAAAAAAAAGAAAAATACGCTAGCAATTTTTGAATTTAGAATTCGGCGCAAGTCAGGCGGGTCGACCTTTTTACTGGAAATTAACAAATACATTCCTCATTTTATTTCATGAGACACGGGTGAACAAACAAAAAGAAGAAACGTTACTGTGTAATGGATATTAAATATTAAAATTAATATCATTACCCGGCTCTTCTCGCTTTCGGGTCCTAAAGTATGTTTTCGAAGACTAAGTACGAATACATTATTTGTCGTATTTACAAATGTTTTTGAGCCATATTTGAAGACTTGATGTTGCCAGCGACTTAGTATACGAAGAATTGGTTTACTGCTATCTCGCGGGAATAAAAAATAGTCTAGGTGCTTTAAATGTTAGCTTCCTTAAAAATTAGTAATATATTTTTATAATTGTTTTCATCTTGTTTTATGAAGTCGTAATTTGTTTAGAAAATAAATGGACGATGTACTGTTTTCACTTCGCGCGGCCCGCCATATTGAAAGCGGGGTGAAGGGGCGGGGGATGCAAGCGGCGCGCGCAGGGAAAACAGAACAGCTTCCCGCGAAGGTGACGAACGATGTAATGGTGGTCTTAAATGTTTAAAGAATATAAAGATTGTATTGTAAAACTAAAGTAAGGAAATAAACGTAGAACAACTTTTAAACCAGCTTTTATTGAAGAAAGCAGGGATAGAGTTAACAAGTAAGTACCAGTAAGGTTCAAAAGTTCCTGGCCGTATATATTTAAAAGAAGAAAACAAGAAACAAATGAATGTCATTTTATTTGTCATTTATTCAGCTATTGTGTGGATAATTTCGTGGTTTGTAACTTTCGTTTTCATAAAATTTTCTTTGATTTAAATATAAAAAGCGGTGTAATTTGTACAATGTTCAAATTGGAGTATCGATCAGTGATAAAATTTCTGACAAAGGAAGGCATAAGTCCAACTATAATCAAAGAAAGGTTAGATAACGTGTACGGGAATTCCTCCCCTTCGTTTTCGACTGTTAAGGATTGGTGTAAGCAGTTTCGTTTAGGGCGTGAGTCCATCGATGACGAACCCCGACCAGGCCGCCCTGTTGAGGTTCTTACGCAAGATAACGTCGATTTAGTCGAACAAGAGGTACTGAAGGACAGAAGACTAAAGACGAAGGAAATAGCGTCAAGAACGGGACTTACGAAAATAACAGTCCTTAGGATTCTACACGACCATCTAAACATGAATAAGGTTAGTGCAAGATGGGTCCCGAAACTTCTCTCGAGTGCTCAGCGAGCTGAACGAGTGGCGTGCTCCAAGGAACTTTTAGAGGAGTTCAAGTCATGTGAGAGTGAATTTATCCAGTCCATTGTTACCGGAGACGAAACTATGGTCTTATACTATGATCCTCTTTCGAAAAGAGAGTCGATGGAGTGGCGTCGTTCTGGGGAAGCACCCCTCGAAAGGCAAAGGTGTGCCAATCTACCAAAAAGATAATGGCCACAATATTTTGGGATTGCGAAGGGATATTGCTTATAGATATCAAAGAACGCAATCAGACAGTAAACGGCAGTTACTATGCTTGCCTTATAGACCAGTTGCGAGAAGCAATAAAGCTTAAACGTCGAGGAAAACTCAGCAGGGGTGTCCGTCTTCTTCATGACAATGCGCCTGTCCACACGGCTGCAGTTGTAAAGGCGGCTATATCTAAATGTGGATTTAAAACAATCCGTCACCCACCTTACAGCCCTGATCTAGCCCCAAGCGACTATTTTTTATTTTCTAAACTTAAATCGGACTTAAGGGGGAGAAAATTTTCGTCCGATGATGAGGTCGCTGCTGCAGTTTTCGAGCATTTCGAAGACAAAACTTCCGAATATTATTTTAAAGGCATAGAAATGTTAATCAAACGATCTGAAAAATGTATAACAATAGGAGGAGACTACATTGAAAAATAAAAATATTTTTTTTAACCTAAACGTTAATTTTCATTATTAGGCCGGAAACTTTTGAACCTTACCACGTATATGCTTTGTTGTACAAAAAAGAAACAGACACAATTCACAATAAAAATACTTACATTAAATATGTGCGCAAAGAAGAACTTATCCCTATAAGGGATCTCTACCAGTTATCCTATGAGTAGATGTGAGGAGTATTAAACCATTTACCGACAAAGATTGAGTTTAAAATTACAGATTGATTCTATATCTATACTTCTTGTAAGTTATGTGCATAGACAACACCGAATACGAGTTCGAAGCGAAGTTCGTTACAATTCCAAAACAAGCATTCCATATTCAAATGTTCATCCCAAATTCAGCAACAGATTATCGTGGCCCGAAGCGCGAACTTCACAATGCATCGCATAGCCGTTGAATGCATAAACGTGAGATGTGCATTCGTAAGTGGACTTAGATGTTGAAGTTAAACTGGGGGAAATGCGGAATCAGCTAGCTTATTGTCTAACTCGCTCGCAATCGCCATCGTGTTCATTTTGACAGTTCTTGTATGAATTTGACAGCTAGCTGATTCCGATGTCAATTGTCAGCCCATACATGAACTGTCAAAATGAACACGATTACGGTCGCGAGCGAGTTACGTAATAAGCTTGCAGGAGTAGATGTACGCAGGAACGTCGTTAAGAGGGTATACATACATATATTACATACTTAAATTACGTCATTATCCCTTACGAGATAGACAGTAGACAGAGCCTATGGTGGAGTGGTATTCAATGTTTTTCATGCGAGGTTTAACATAACCTATACCTATAAAACAGTACCGTGACTGACTGAATGGCAGACAACGCACAGCCTAAACCACTGGACCTAGGAACTTGAAATTTGGCAGACGTAAATCTTGCGTATCCCAGAGAAGCACTAAGAAGGGATTTTTTGAAATGCCCTAGGGATAAGGAATAAATCAGGCTTATATTTTTCTCACTTTTCTCAGTAACTGTAATAACTAGACTCTTCAAATTCGGCATGATGATAGATGATTGTAACACTAAAACATGGTATCCGGGAAAATGCGAAATTCCCGCGGGACAGAAATAAGTGCATTCAACTTCGGGGCTGAGTTTAAAAATTACATATTTCATTTGTATTAAATACTTGAGTTATGATTATTGTCTACGCGTACGAAGTCACGGGCAAAAGCTAGTAAAAGTGAGCGCTACTAAGGCTAAAAGTAGCCTCATAATAATAATAGTGTAAAATTAAAATTGGAAAAAACCCCGCACGCATTATTTGAGTAATCACACGTCATCATTTTGGAAAAGAGCTGATATCCTGGCTACCTCCGCAAGGAAACTGGCTTTCGAAAAAATTGTATCGAAATCGGTCCATCCAAGACACACACAGAGAGACGTTGCATTGGGGGTGGTTAAAAATAAAACACAATCGCAATGGAGTCTCACTGTATCGCTAACAAGCATGACAAGACTGCGATGTGTTAATTTGGTGGGTTGGAGTGGAACGAGAACAGTAATTAACTGGCGCAGGTGCGTCCGGGCTTCATTAAACTTTGTCAACAAAATTAATGATCAGGGCTGAGGGCTTTTCTATTATACGCCACATAAGGCTAAGGCCACGACGAAGGTGGCGGGCTCAGAGGAAATACAACTTAAGAGGCTGACAACACCTAATTTTGTTGAAATTGATGTTATTTGTGTTTTATTTGTTATTTTTTAAGAAAAACTGCACACAAAAAAAAATACAAAAAAAAATATAATGTTAATTTTCATCATATTTCAAACACGCTAGACGGGCTCGATAGAAAATAATTGCAAAGATTGGTCTTAAAATCATCATTAAACGGTTCTATGTCTTTATTTTTTCGACGTATGGGTCTGCAATTAAAAACATAAAGTCAACATATTCATACCTAAACGGCTAACGAGTCATATTTCACAAATAATCCATACTTTTGTTTATTTCTTATGATTTGTGTCTTATTTGCAAGATTTTAGACACGCGCCAAGCTGCCGGAATAGTTTCTTCTCTTTCACTAACAGGCACGTGAACCGTATGTGTGAAGAGTGGCGCTGCTCCAGGTCATTTGCTGTTGACAGCGCCTTAAATAACCTAACATAAAAAACATTTTAGATACAGGATTTTCTGACTGTACTTTTTTTGACTGTACTTGCATTATCATCCGTCCTACATAAATTTATTTAGTAGTTTATTTTATGATGTGTTATTAGATATATACTTCATTTAATTTAGGATGAGAAACCACAACAACATTATATTGCGGCTCGTGAACTATAATCTCTTAACAATTTGTACTAGAGTAACAGTTGACGACACGCAAATAAAGTGACATTAAAACAATTTTATTTTGCGGCTGCCAAACTATTGCACTGCACTATTTGCTAGGTAAGAAATAGTTGACCAGACGCAATATAACGCTATTGTGGTTTCTCATTCTAAATTAAATGCAGTATAGTAAGTACGGTCTATTGTGGCTTTCACTACCGGAATTTTAAACCCACTCTTTGTCGGTTCCTCGTTTAATGCTCCTCTCATCTACTCAAAGGTTAACAGGTAGAGATCCCTCATAGGGATAAGTTCACCTTTGTGCATATATCATTGTTATTTATATTGTTTTGTGAATTGTATCTGTTTCTTTATATTTGTACAATAAAGCATCACTTACTTACTTTATCTGTTGCCTAGTACAAGCTTCGCTTTTATTGGGACTAGGTCAATTGATTGTCCCTTGAAATTTATTATTACTAGCGACCCTCCCCGGCTTCGCACGGTATATTATGCATGTATTATACATATAAACCTTCCTCTTGATTCACTTTATCTATCAAAAAAAACCGCATCAAAATCCGTTGCGTGGTTTTAAAGATTTAAGCGTACATAGGGACATAGGGACATAGGAATAGAGAAAGCGACTTTGTTTTATACTATGTAGTGATAAGAAGCATGAGCCCAGCAAATGAGATGTATAAAATAGATAAGCTGGATATAATAATGATGATGGTTACAACACAATAAATAATAAACGTTTAATATTACGATTTTATGCACCTCCGCATAAAAAGTAAAAGTTGGCCGAACGGCTGGCGTAGAAAATGGAAGTGTCTGATAGTTCGGAAGCCGAATTGAGTTAAAAACTTTATGAAACATGTACAAAGTTGAACCTCACTTGGAGGTTTGTTTTTTAACCAACCGATGGAGGGTTTTTGTTGATATCTTTATTATTTGAACCAAAAAGAATCCGTGTCAGTAGTTGCATTTAGTTTGTCTTTAAGCTACGTAGAGTCAAACAATTTTAGTTCTAGACCATTACAGAGTCTTTTCATGGTAGGTAGCATTTACGTCAACCGAAAAGTATTTAAAAATATTTACGTTAGTTATATTTATTTGGTACATACAATCTTTATGGTGTTTCGCGTAGATTCGAAAGAGTCGGACGATTAAGGGTGCCACCAAACCGCCGCGTATACGCAGTGACGTGTCGTATGCGTCACGTTTTCTCACCGTTTCTTCATACATTTTGTTACGATTCCGTAAAGTCACCGTTTTTTAAGCGGCGGTGTGGTCGCACCCTAAATTCAATTATAAGGCACTATAATTACCAATCTTCTCTTTCATTATTCGCTTGACAAGAAAGCAGTGTCAGTGATTTTCGCAGTGGTCACTAGATGTCGCTAGTTACTATACAAATTGAGAGACAAATGTAAATCTGAAAATGAGACCATAGCGTCTCAGACCCATTTACATACATTCCTTAGCTAAGAATGCCATTTTAGTTACATTGCGAAGTTTAACAGATCGCTTGAATTCGGTTTACCCCGGCAACCCGCAATGTAATGAAACTTGCATGCAATTCTAGCATGTGTCTGTGTCTACATGGACCTTCATTTTCGTACTCGTATCGCCTCGGCTTGCTTCCTGAAAGGTCAGCAGGGTCATAGCAATAATGCCACTGGTTAAATTAATACAAAGTAGAAGTACCTAGTGGTGGCAATAACGGCTGTTTTGCAACAATGAATAACAGTGTTGTGTTATTCTTAAATAGCTGTTATTGTAAACTGTTCTCTGTTATCCTGTTATATTGCTGTTTTACAAAAGGATAATGAACTTATTATTAAATAATTGTTATCCTTATTTCGTCGCGATCGCAGCGTAATAAAAACGTACGGGAACAAAAGCAAAACAACGCTCTGTTACCTTGTTTGTTATTGTACTGCCTGACAACAAACAGCAACAGCTAATAATGATACCAAAAGTCAGTTATTTGAATTGCGATTGCGATGCGAGCTCGCGCGTATAGTGCTATCTCTCGCACACACCTGCTTGATTTGTTGCGCACTCGCTTGCGCTTCTATGCCAAGTGCGGCAACAGTGCGCGTATGAACAACGTTGACAACAGACAACGAATAATGATAACAGGATAGTTGACGATTCGATAATGTGTTGTTCGTTGCGTGTAAATAATGCATTACGTTATATCTGCTGTAGTAATAACGACCACCACTAGAAGTACCTAGCGTCCAGGCTGACACATTTGGCATTGCAAAGACTATTTGAGCGATAAATGTGGAAACTTGGCAGCATTAAAGTAATATCTGCTACATTTGCGTTGACCCCTTTTGGCGACTATTTTTGGTTGCATTAAATATTGGAACATTTATTCGTTTTTGTACAACGATATACTAGGACATTATTATAAGAAAACGGGCTTCAAAATTGAATTTCCAAGATTCCACCCGGATAAAAATACATTGCAAGTTAAGATGCTAGATTTGACCCCGAAACAATTTTCTGCTGAAAATTACATTTTAATACCAAATTTTATTGCTAACTGATTTTTTAAATGACTGTAGGTAATAAGGTGGAAACACATTATTAACACGCGACGCGACCCGATGCAACGAATGTATGCGCATGGCGTCGCGTCGGATGTTCATAGTGTGGTTCTGGTCATAGAAAATAATACAATTTGATTCGACTCAACACGCGTCGCGTTGCATCGGGTCGCGTCGCGTGTTAACAATGTGTTTTCACGTATAGGCGTAGGGTAGGGTATGTATTAAAATCCATAAAGTTTACAATACAATACAATACAATAACTCTTAAAATCCCCTTAATAATATTAATATACTCTTAAATTCTTTTGTTTAAAATGTATAATGGGTTAAAATACATAATGGTTCAAAATATATAACGCGATTTTCTCAGAAAATTGCAAAATAACAGAATTGCTATAAACTAAACCTAACCTAAACCAATCTATAGATCACGCTATAAAAAAAATCATATACCTAATAGTTTCACAGAAAATTGCATTATATATTTTGAACTATTATACATTTTAACCCATTATACATTTTAAACTTTATAAATTCTGATCCGCTCCCCGTAGGGTATTGCCTCATAAGGCAATAGGCGGTATCTCATTTTTAGTCAAATCAAGTAAATTGAGAAAACTTGAAAATTGATTTCGCGTCACCAAGGTGGGTTTATTTCTAACTATGAAGATATATTCATACCAGTATTGTATTATATTTATTATGGACAGCGACCCGCCCCGGCTTCGCACGGTATATTATGCATGTATTGTACATATACCTTCCTCTTCATTCACTCTATCTAGGTATTAAAAAACCGTATCAAAATCCGTTGCGTAGTTTTAGAGATTTAAGCATACATAGGGATAGAGAAAGAGACTTTGTTTTATACTATGTAGTGATAAGGTAAATCTATACTACTCATATACGGCAAATTTCAAGTCAACACAACCCCTAGAAATGTGTCAAATCTGACATACAAGATTGTGACCCAAACACATGTTGCAAGAAAAGTGCACTGAGGAGCAGAGGTACTGAAAATATAAAATGTTTTCAGTTCCCATTCCGCACCAATTAAGAGCCTTCACAAAAGATTGCAATCAACTTTAGCGTGTGGCTGGACTTGTCAGATATTTCTGGATCCGGCTATATCCGGTTATAGCTCAAATGGATACCCGGTAGGATCCAATTTAGTATTTGCTTTTGTGAACGCAGATTGCGACTAGTCTGGTAGATATATTCTATGGAGCTTTGATTAATTACGTTACTATGCCAGTACTTATTCTATAGCCTACCTTAGAGATAGATTGATGCATTCGCAGTCGCCTCATCACGGCTTGCAGAAGTGCGCGCGAGAGCTGTGTCCCGCGTAATATATACTTCATTTAATTTAGGATGAGAAACCACAACAACATTATATTGCGGCTCGTGAACTGTAATCTCTTTACGATTTGTACTAGAGTAACAATTGACGCCACGTAAATAAAGTGGCATTAAAACAATTTTATTTTGCAGCTGCCAAACTATTGCACTGTACTGTTTGGTTTGCTAGGTAAGAAATAGTTGACCAGCCGCAATATAATGTTATTGTGGTTTCTCATTCTAAATTAAATGAAGTATAGACTATCTACAACCTTTTTCTTACTGTTCGATATATTACCCTATCTAGAGCGCTCTAGTGCTAGCCATGCAGAAGTTCGGAACTAGTATCAGGGTCCCGTTTTTACCTTTTGGCAAGGCATTCTGTTAATTAAGTAATTGTTAACTTCATCGTTTGTTCTTTGGGCTTTTTCGATAAATACCTATATATTAAATTTTTGATACATTATTATTTCAATTATTTAATATCGACTAACACTAGGTTTGTAGGCACGGACACACTAACATAATATGATATTATAATCTGAAAAAAAAAACATTTTATTTTATTTTATTATAGTTTTTGGACCAGCGGTACGATTATGATGTGTAGTTTAATGTTTCCTACCACAGTGTCGCTGACCTTAGCGATGTTCCTGAAAATCCCACTAATATTATAAATGCGAAAGTTTGTGAGTGATGATGTGACGATATGAGTGAGTGTATGTTTGTTCCTTCTTCACGCTAAAACGACTGGACGGATTTGGATAAAATTTGGAACGAAGATAGCTGGTACTCTAGATTAAAACATAGGCTTCTTTTTATCCCGAAAAATTGTATAATTCCCGCGGGATAGTGATAAACATAGCAATTGCTAATTCTACGCGGACGAAGTCGCGGGCAGAAGCTAGTTCTAAATAAATATCCCCAAAAAGCTAACACAATAATAATAGCAATGGCGGACCAACTTCCAGATTGAAAGTTCGTCATCCCCGTCCCTCCATTCCGTTACTTTTGTTCCGACTAACTTTATAATTCCGTTTCATTTGTGAAAAAGCGAAACAGTTGCAATATGACGCGAGAAAGCGTGCACATTAACCACAGAGCTTCGCGAGAGAGAAGCCTCTGCCTCACAGTTCGACGTAAGTCTAGTTTATGTTCTATTTTAACATTTTTATAATAGAACTGAAACTAAAACAAAACTAAATATATGCTAATTTTCATATTTATTTAAAGTATTATTACCGGGACTTAACCGCGTACAAATTGTTTATTTTATTTACCTCTCGACGTTTCCGGTAATAATACTTTAAATAAATATGAGTGAAAATCGCGGTAGTTTAAAACATTATATGTTACTTTTTTTACCGGCAGGATTATAGGTGGTAATTATTAGGGGAAGAGTAAGGGAAACTACATTGTAGTTAGTTTCAAACTCTTCTTATTTCAACCGTCTCCAACTGATTACTGAACTAACTAACACTTTCTCTCTAATTACAAATATACATAACTATGCTTATATATTAAACTAGCCCTTAGTCAGCGATCTTCATAATCGATAAGATCGATTATGAGATTTACAATGTGGCACGTTAGGAACGTGCCACCGCCAACTCTTATAACACTAGCCTATCATGTGGCTTCCGCCACATGGCTCCCCCCTTGGGAGAAGAGAAAAAAACAATGCATATAACTACAGTACAGTTAATTAAACATAAAAACAAATTTAAACTCTGTAAAAACACTATGCATTACGCACGATATTAACAACATATAAATAATACTTTCAATGTAAACAAAAAACTGCGTGCGCGACAAAATTCTGCTCATGACCGTGAACTTCGTTTCCCGCTGCGTATGCGGTCCACGTGACGGTGAATTACCTATGACATGTAGGTAATCTTATTCCATGTCATGCGAATAAAAAAACATTTAAAAACTCATTGTTGCATTGAAGATTTGACTATTAATGCTAGCAAAACTGAACGTCTTAGGTACCTCCAATAGTCACCTCGAAGAATGGGTGCCCTCATATGGCAATCACAAAAGGCTCAAGCGCTTTTCAACTTGGAAACCTTGTGAGGATATGGTGCTTGGAACTCTCCAATCGTTACTCTCCGTGTGTTCCTGAACTGTTACAAGCCACTTTTGCAGTCGACGATGAACAGTGGTTACGGAAGAGCGAGCACACTAAATCCGCCGCATCCTGTGTGAACTAATTTGGCATCCCCATATAACTTGCAAATTCTGCTGAACTCCCTACACAACCTCAGAAATTAGACATGCTTATCGATTAAATATAAACCCGCACAAATAACAAGAAATTCTCGCAAAATACACAAAAAATTACGGAAATAAACACACTATAACACATAATTACACATTATCAAAATACCTTATAAAAAATGAAGCTACAATAATAAAAATGACACAATACAAAATGAATAAAATAAGTACTAAATAGGCAGGAACCCGTATCTGCCCACGCTGTCCTGATCCCGTGTGTGTCCTGCGTCCTGACTTCTGAGCTCCAAAAAATTTCGATCATAGCCGCTCCGTTTTGTCACGGACCGGGACAATATGGATCCCGGCCTCAGCTCTCGGTACTGCCGATAAATGTTCCGGGTCACCACCAAAGGCGGCAGTGACCCAGAAGATGCTTACGACGCTGTTGCTACTCCATCCAGAAGTCCTCTTGTTCAACTCGGGGTCACCACTTTACCGGCAGGATTATAGGTGGTAATTATTAGGGGAAGAGTAAGGGAAACTACATTGTAGTTAGTTTCAAACTCTTCTTATTTCAACCGTCTCCAACTGATTACTGAACTAACTAACACTTTCTCTCTAATTACAAATATACATAACTATGCTTATATATTAAACTAGCCCTTAGTCAGCGATCTTCATAATCGATAAGATCGATTATGAGATTTACAATGTGGCACGTTAGGAACGTGCCACCGCCAACTCTTATAACACTAGCCTATCATGTGGCTTCCGCCACACTTTTCATCATATTTCAATCACCCTGGATGGACTCGATACCTACATAATTAAACAAAATCGGCTTGATAGAAAATAATTGCAAAGATTGGTCTTAAAATCATCATTAAACGGTTCTATGTCTTTATTTTTACGATGTATGGGTCTGCAATTAAAAACATAAAGTAAACCTAGACGGCTAAACGAGTCATATTTCACAAATAATCCATACTTTTTTTTATTTCTAATTATTTGTGTCTTATTTGCAAGATTTTAGACGCGCGCCAAGGTGCCGAAATAGTTTCTTCTCTTTCACCAACAGGCACGCGAACCATAATGTGTGAAGAGTGGCGCTGCTCAAGTTTATTTGCTGTTGACAGCGCCTTAATGTCTATTTTAAACGGACGCCAGGTCAATCAAAAGCTAATACTTTTTCACGATCAGGCTCGCGACCCTCGCGAGGCAACCCATGCGGTCTATTCGAACCCGTACGACAAAGTAAATTTTAGCGAGTTCCCTTATAAATCACTGTTGCTTCAACTTGATTTGAATATTTAATTCGTTCGCGCAATACGTTTGATCGCGTTTATGAAGAAAGTTTCAGAGCAAACTTTTTTTCTGTTGGTTTAATTACGAGGTTGGCTTTCTTCGGAGCAAATTGTATTGTTTAATTTCTGTTGCTAAAAATACAGGAGTCGAGAATTGTTCGTATTTCTATTTATACTTTTCGGGAGTTAGACAATTAAGAAAAAATCTACAATTCTAACGAATTTAGAAACTTGTTTTTCTTTTGTTTAGTTTTTTGTGGTCTGGTCTTCAATCTTGTAGTCTACATAGATAGAACGTTGCCTATAATATTATTATTTTAAAATTATTCCAGACGTCATTTCGCATCGGTGGTGCACACGCGATTGCTCTAGAAACAGCTCTTAAATCTACTTTGAAAACGGTTTTTCTAGAAGTCTTTCTAGCGGCTGATTGTTGACACGATTGATTGGTAAGTCAAAGAAATTAATAAATTAGTTTATTTAAGTTAACGACAGTCATTTTTTCAGTTTACTATTTGATGGTACGATCGAAGTATGACACCGTTTAGTTCTACGTCGCGTAAAACATGGCCGAAATATATTAAAAATGCAGTGTAATGCCGTAATGTAAGCCCCAGCTCTGCGTCATTTGAGAACATTCTGGAACAAAGAAAACGCGCCGCCATATTTACTAACGATTTAAAGCAAAACACAGTAAAATCAAGTAAGTGATCTACACGATCTACATTATACGTGCGGAATTAACACTCGCAGTTCGTAAACGGCTGCTCTGACAAGATTGCGTTCGATGATTGTCGACTTTCCAAGAAAATAGAGTAAATGCATACTTTTATTATATTTCGAAGTTTTTATTTAAAAGTTATTATGAATGCTTATTTTGTGTATAAAGAAACTAATAAAAAAATAATACTCAAGTGAACTACGCTTGCATAGACTTGTCTATTTGAAATGCGGCTTTTCCTCAGGTTTTTAGATTTTCCATCAGAGGCCCGATGTTTTTAAAGAACACGAGTACATTAGATAAAAATAACAGCTATAATCAATCTTATAATGTGCAGTTAATCTTGTTATAGCTTGTACAGTCACCAGCATAAATAAGTGATCACTTTTGTACCTTGTCACTTTAAAGTCATGTTTGAAAAATCATACGCAATCATGTAACAACTGAAAGCGACAAGGTACAAAAATGATCACTTATTTATGCTGGTGACTGTACTACACATTCACATTGAATCTTATTCGAGTGATGCAATTTCAAAATTCGGTCCCCAGTCAACCCTTCGTTGATCACTTGCTGGGTTTAAACTAGCACAAGTGTGGAGCTATACGACAAAGTATGGCGATTGTTGAAAACGAATTCCACAGTTAGCAAATTCCAAGTACGGGATCGCAAATGGACGAAGTTCTGGTGTAATTAATGCACGAGCGCCGCTTCTGCTTATTATTTCTTAATTGTGCTTTTGTCGTTTTCTGTTATCATTTTATACTCAAAGACGAGTTCTGTGCAAGCTCTCGATGCCGCCGGGATGATGTTTTTCTTCATTAAAAGTATATTTAAGTTATAGCTGAGAGAATTAAGATTTTTCGCATTACATAATTAAATCAGTCCAACCGTTCTGGAGATAAATGGGAACATACACTTTTTACATATACCTACGAATTTCGCAGCGCCCCCTAACGGACAAACACCATTACACCCATTTAAGTACCACCGCTAAAGAAATACAGACCTAATACAAAAAACCGATCTAAATCGGCCCAAACGTTCTTGAGATAAATGGGAACATACGCTTGCGGACACACACACAAACACAGAAACAAACAACCTATTTTACTTTGAAACATACAGACGTATGAGTACCTACAACACCGCCGCCATTTCTTCTATTTCAACATTAACACTTATAACTCGTTAGCTCTCTAACACCGTAATTGAACTTGCAAAATTTCCAGCACAAACTGAGCTTTAGAAACAAAAATAAACACGTAAAAGCCTTCTATGGACTTACAATGCGACTCCTGTAAGTGCCACTTAGCGACTTGCGTTCAAGTGCTCTCAACTTCCACTTCCAGCTCTCAAATTATAAATTCCTTAATGACACAGTTTTCGTGGGCGCTCTGCAGCCGGAGATTGCCGAAGTTTGTGATTAAAAAAAATAACCGATTGTTTTGAAAGTTGCAAGTTTGTGAATAAAAAAGTGATAATTATTTCAATTAGGTTAGTTTTAAGAAGCGGCATTTAGCTCCATTACTGCAGTCTGGCAAAAATAGTAGAAATTAAAAAGTGGGTATACAGGTAGTGTCGTTCCGTTTTCTTATACCTATAGATTAGAAAGGGACGACTCTACAGTATACCCACTTTTTAATTTCTACTATTTTTTCCCAGCTTGTACATAGTATAAAACAACGTCAAAGTCAAAATCGGAATGGGAACTTCACACACACCATTGCATTGCTTCGCAGATGTGTGCAGGTTTATCACGATGTTGATTTATATTATAATATTAGTAGGGGTTTATTTAGCCTGTTCTTCCCTATGATATAGTTGCAGCCAAGTTCTGCGGTATAACTTGAACGCGCCTTAATCACTTAAAATGTTGGGTAAATAGAAATTACGAATTAAGCCCTTCGTTTGAATTACGTTTGCGCCGCCGCGTGATATATGGGCTGCTTAGTTTGAGCGAGAACGTACAATGCGTAGATTCATTAATAAAGATGTGTTGTGTGTAAATAATACATTATTTATTTATTCTTTATTTATTTTATGTATTATATTTTATTGATAGGTATATATTATAGGTAGTATAAAGTAGTTTATTGATGTTTAGGTTTTATGAGTTTATATATTATATTCGGTAAAGTTATGTATTGTGGCTCTCAGTGTTTGCAATTTTAAACTCACTCGTCCATCCCTAATGTAATACTCCTTTCATCCACTCAAAGGTTGACTGGAAGAGATCCCTTAAAGGGATAAGTCCGCCTTTGTGCATGTATCTCATTGTTTGTCAATTGTATTTGTCTTGTTTATTTTGCACAATAAAGAGTTTACATACATACATACATACATACATACATTATATAACCCAGGTCTTTATCTCTTACTTTACTCTCATAGCTTTGACCAGTTGACTTTATACATCTCTACTATAGACTAATGTAATTTAAGGTACGAACTTAACTTGGGGACCTCATATACATCCCTTTTATAAAATGTATTAATTATATTTTAGTTAAGTTAAGTAGAATTTAAGTACCTACTGTTGTAAATCGATCTTATTCTGAAAAAATGACTTTCTGCCAAGTTTCTTGCGGCGCATTCTTCTTGGCAATGATGGTCTTTCCGAATGCGCTGGTAGATTAAAAAAAAGACATGTAATAGAGCCCTTGGCGGCCTATTTGCAAAATAAACTGTGACTTTTTTGACTTTTACGGGGTAGACAGAGCCTACGGTAACAACACCTAGATAGGTACGTTTAGTATGACGATAGCACGAGTGAGTGAAAAAAGGAATCAGAGTAGTGATGGGTTGCTAGCCGCGTCGCCTATATCATGATTGCTAAGGGTCAACTCGCACCGAGACGCGACGCGACGCGACGCCGCATTTTACTAGCAATGCAGCGTAGCGTCGCGTCGCGCCTCGGTGTTTACATTATCACCTATTCCCTCGATTTACCGAGAATGGCTAAAAACAACTGCAAGGCAACTGGCTTTCGAACGAAAGAAACCGCATCCAAATCAGTCCATCTTGAGAGCTACGATGACACAGACACACACACACACACACACAGATATATTGAATTGTCGTCAAACTTATAACACCCCTCTTTTTGCATTGGGGGTTAATAATAATAATACAATACAATACAAATACTCTTTATTGAACACCACAAATCAGTACAAAACAATACAAAATAATAAATCAGTACAAAATAATAATTTATTTGTTTCAAGATAACAGAGATATCTCAATAATGTTAATTGTTAGTATACACAGAATCTTAAAAAATATGAACCAAAAAATAAAATAAAAATAAAAATCAATAAATATGAATCTTAATAAAACAACGCGCGGTACTTACCTACCATAAGTACATAGCCACGACCAAGCAAGATTTATTAAATTTCAAGAACTCGCTATACTTCTGATGACTTTTGAATTACTATTTGTGTTGTTTACGGGGCTTCGTAAATAAATTGAGTTCAGAACAAACCTCCGGTTTAATTATTGGAAACTTTATAAGTTTTCGTCCGAGTTTCGCATGAACGGAAATTAAATGATTTGTCCGAAATACCCAGCCATTGTTAGTTCGGGCTTGTTGTTTCATGCAGACTGCGGGCATTATTAATGTAACATCGTTAAGGCGCTGTCAACAGCAAATGACCTGGAGCAGCGCCACTCTTCACACATACGGTTCGCGTGCCTGTGAGTGAAAGAGAAGAAACTATTCCGGCAGCTTGGCACGCGTCTAAAATCTTGCAAATAAGACACAAATAAGAAGAAATAAAAAAAAGTATGGATTATTTGTGAAATATGACTCGTTAGCCGTGTAGGTATGAATATGTTGACTTCATGTTTTTAATTGCAGACCCATACGTCGAAAAAATAAAGACATAGAACCGTTTAATGATGATTTTAAGACCAATCTTTGCAATTATTTTCTATCGAGCCGATTTTGTTCAATTATGTATCGAGTCCGTCTAGCGTGTTTGAAATATGATGAAAATTAACATTATATTTTTTTTGTATTTTTTTTGTGTGTAGTTTTTCTTAAAAAAGTGCTTAAATAACATCAATTTCAACAAAATTAGGTGTTGTCAGCCTCTTCAATATTTAGGTGCTCAGGCGTGTGAAGATAATACTAATATGTAAGATGCCTTACATCCTATGCTGTGAATTTGAGATCTTTGGTGTCAACTTGGACGATGTTACGATTTCAAAATATAACGAAACGTAGGCCCCCGCCTTCTTTATTTTTTTCGTCGTGACGGGGGCACTGCCGTTCGTATTTTAAAATAAGCTCTTAGAGGATCTGATATCCTGGTAAGTACTGAAACTCTTCCTCCGTCTTACGCCTGACGCGAGTTTAATATTTTTTACCCATCCCAAAAAGTGCTCAGCGTTGCTAAAGAAGTTTCCACTTCAAACATCAGAAGTAGGAAAAAAAATACGAATGGTAAAAAAATTAAATCCGGTTAATTGCAAGTCGGACTCGGGCACTGAGGGTTGCGTAAAAATTGGCCAAGTGAGTAGAAAACCAGTGTTAACAGAGCCCTAATCTTAAGCAAAATATAGGCAGTGTAAGGTCAGTTTATATTGGTTACTTACACAGACAGACAAAAAAATATTTTTAGTACCTATTTATAGCGGCAACAGAAAAAGATTACGTGTGTAAATTTCAAGGGTCTGGCTACCACGGTTCATGAGATTACAGCCTAGTGACAGACAGACGGACAGTGGCGTCTAAGTAACAGTTTTACCCTTTGGGTATAGAACACTAAAAACCGTTTTGAATTCGTCACTCTACTAATAGTAAAGTCCACGCGAACAAATTCCCGGGCATCGCTTGTTCTGAATAATTCCCAAATTTCCTGACGCCTCGACTTCCCCGTAGTTTTAGGCAAACTATTTGCAAGTCATCGCGTTCATTTATACCGGGAGCTTAGCGGGGCTAATAAATGATTTCGCGGGATATTAGAATCCCGGCAATTTGCCCAGCTGGCAGGTAATGGCGGGAACTTTCTTTGATTTCCCAGCTTTAGTTTAGAGATAAATGCGGGATCTTTCTACTAATCGACGGTTAATTAAGTACAGTTGAAGAAAAAAATTATGTGCCAGTTCAAAAGCAGAGTCGTCAACGTGACAAAATATCTAGTGGACGTATTGTTTAATGGTAGGTAATAAATTCAGTGTCGAAATGAGTGCGGTCAAAATGTACAGACGTTTAAATACCTACTTAAGTGTTTAATAGTACCTACAGATTAATAATCGGTTACCTTTTTTTCCTGAATAATATCAAGTCACTCTTATTTGGATCTTACATATTGCTGCCCGACCCTAACTTAAAAAAATATTGCTATTTAATAAAACTATGTCTGGGTAAAATATACGCCCGTACAAAGTTTACATACATACATACCGTCACGCCTCTTTCCCACAGGGGTAGGCAGAGACTATTTTGTTCCACTTTTTTTTTAATGTGAATAGGAAGGCAAACGAGCAAGTGGGTCACCTGATGTTAAGCGATCACCACTGCCCATAGACACCCGCAACACTGGAGGGATTGCAAATGCGTTGCCAACCTACAGGGCTAAGATGAAATGCCTCTTGTGCCCGTAATTTCCCCGGCTGTCTTACTTGCTACGATCCTGACATACCTCTTTCGCTTCATCCACATTCATCAATCTCTTCATACATGCTCGTCGGTTTCGGGTACTCTTGACCTGAACTTTTTCCAAAACGTCCCCAATTTGATCACGGAACGTCCGTCTAAGCCTTTCCCTCCCAACGCACCCATTCACACTCCCCATATAAATCTGTTTAGTTAATCTTCTTTTATCCATCCTCTCTACGTGACCAAACCGACTAAGCATACTCTTTTCTATCCTAGTATAAAGTTTACACGCTATATTTCCATGTGTGTGAAATTGGAATAATATAATTTGAAACGAAATCAAAAACGGGTCCCGGGGCTGCCCGATCCAGCTTCAAAACAAATACGAAACAACTTTTAATTAAATACGATGTGAAAACAGGCCCATCCGAGAACATCTTTTTGCCACTAATTAGATTCTCTACGGTCATTGTATGTACCCATTTTAAGGCTTCGAGTCTATAAAAGCTGTGCGACGAAGCTAAGCGGTACGATGAAAAGCCACCACTGATTTAACTTTGCTACGGCATATTGCCTCTCATAAAACTCTTATTCGTAATTAGTCATTACTCATAATTATCGCTCTTAATAAACTGTTTTATTTCTGAGCCTCTAGTGTAAGTTTTCGCATATAAAACGTCTCGATCGCGTTCACGTAAACGTCTCAATTACTATGGTATAATTGGCAGCGCCACTTGCGAATCGAAACGGCAACAAACTGTTCTCATAGTGTTTGACATTGTAACGCAAACGCGTTCGACACGTATTTTGTGACCGAAAACTTACACTAAGCATACTAAAACAGTACGCATTCTACGCAAAAGTAGCTCGAAATGGTTCGTGTAAAATACTCGCCAGTAACTTGGCTGAATCGCTGCCGCTAGATCTAAGTTTTCTACGCGTCCTCGCACATCTCAGATGAAAACGTTCACAGCATTTTCACAGCTTCGCTCAGCATCCTCGCTCAGCTCTAGTAGACACGCAGCCTAATACGGTTGTCCAGCTTACTTCGACACTTCACTACTACTCCGTTTCAACGTAAACATCGACTACGCTGAGCTCATTCCCACTGGCTAACCTCTCGCAACCACTTTGAAAAGAACTCCTTCCTCTCTCTTTTGTTTTGCGATCCGAGTGTCAGGGGGGCAGGTGAATGAGTTGTCAAAGGTCTTTGTTTACTGGCTGTTTGAGTTGCGGATTGATTACACCAGCAACTTTGCTGGCGAGAATTGTTTTTACAAAGGTGTTGGGCTGAATGATTGTTGGGTTACAAGTGAATTTCTATTGTGGTGGTTTGTTTGTTGCTTGTAATACATATGAGAACGTTTTGGCATTGGTTTTAGCCGAGTTTTTCGAGTGTGTATATGCGGACATTAGACCTGTTATGTGACAACAATCCAATGTACACATGAAAGCGACGAATAAATGACTTATGACTTATGACACTTCAAACTGAAGGTTCCTAACGTGGTTCAGGCGGACCCCCATGGGACCCCCGATGGCGCGAAAAAGAAGGTAATATAATTAGAAATGTAGCAGCACGGGGTATACCAAAAACAGGAAAACCAAGTCCAGAATCAAGATCCAACAATCATAAATTTACTCTTTTTCTTTTGTTCGTAGGCATTGCTCGGAGTCAGGGGTCTGCAACGTTGGTTGCAACCTTAAAGCACGACCACTGTCAAGACGCCCGGCTCCGTAGAATTCTTGTTAGCTAATGGGTCAAGTTAGGATTGACGCCACAGATTTGCTTAGAGCAGAGGTTCTACATTCAAAATTTTCCTGTTTTTGGTAGACCCCTTGCTGTTACATTTCTAATTATATTACCTTCTTTTTCGCGCCATCGGGGGTCCCATGGGGGTCCGCTTTCGGAAACCACTTTAGGAACCTTCGGAGTTTTCCGAACGCAACAATGACGTCACACATACATGCAGGGCACCGGATCTGCAAGAAGCATTCACAACAGGAGATGGTAACTTGCATTTTTCCTTCAGCATGTCTAGCACGAGAGTGAGCGAGAGCTGTGGTTCGCGCGAGATAGACTACCCATTTCTTTTTAGAACGATCAGTAAGAAAAAGACTAGTAGTTTATCTCGCGCGTCTTTCTCATGATACACGAAATGTCCGTACTAATAAAATCATGGCGTTCGAGAGAGGCCTCGTATTGAGAATCAACGGTATTGAGTGCATCTTCAGAGCATTAAATGCAATTATTTCCGGAGAAGATGTTCTAAAGACGCTCTGAAGATGAATACAATGAACGTAGGTCAAAGTTAAATTACCGAGAGCGTCGAATTGCATATATTATATAGTGGTATTGTGTTTATGGGCGTTGGCGAGAGTTCTCTACTGTTGTCTCTCTCTCACGAAAGTGTAATGCCTATAAGCATACATAACTACATAGGCCATTCCTCGCTCTCGGTAATTTATCTAGAGTGGAACCTCGCTCATATCTCGCTCCGTGGCAGATGTGGCGACTCCCGTTTTAAGTGCTACATGGACACCTGTATCGAAGCTTCGGCTTTTATTATCGAAACAAGTAAATATTGAGCCGCGTCCAATTACTAACGATACAATGTATTGAAAAACGAAATCAAAGGCATTGTTTGTGTTAGCTTAATTGCCTCTGGGTTTGAGGGAAAAACTTTTTTTTACTCTCCAACCCATAATTCTGTGCGTTTTTTATAAATGGAGTGAAAAATGAGCAAGTGGGTCATCGTTAGGTCGATGATCACCACCACCAATAGACACCTGAAACACTAGAGGATTGTGGATGCGTTGCCGGCTTAAAGAGCTAAGGTGGAATACCTCGTGCCAGTATATTCACCGGCTGTATTACTCTCCTCGCTGGAACACACCAGCGCAAGCACTGCTGCCTGGTGGGAGGATTAGCGAGTAAGACGGCGGTAGTGATTGCTCGTAGAACAGACAACCGTTGGGGGAGAAAAGTTCTCGAGTGGCGACTGCGAACCGGAAGACGTAGTGTTGGCAGGCCTCCCACTAGGTGGGCCGACGACATCGTGAAAGTTGCGGGAAAACGGAGCCTTTCGTTTGCCCGAATTTCATATGTCATAATGTAATGTTTGCCATAATTATCATTTGCCATAACTCTATTTTTCTCTGAAACCGCAACTTTCAGGAGCATTGAAATGGCAATCCTGTAGAACTCTATAGGTTAAGTTAGGTTTTTTTCGTAACGATCCTGAACAATTAACAGTTAAGGAGAAAAAAGAGTTATGGCAAATGATCATTATGGCAAACAATACATTTATGGCATACTAGCTGTTGCCAGCGACTTCGTCTGCAAAGAATTCGTTTATCGCTATCCCGCGGGAACTACGCAATTTTCCGGGATAAAAAGTAGCCTATGTGCTATTCCAGACTTTTCTCTATCTATGTGCCAAATTTCATCGCGATCCGTTGGTCCGTTCTGGCGTGATTGAGTAACAAACAAACATACATCCATCCATCCATACTTTCGCATTTATAATATTAGTTAGATTAGATGAAATTCGGGCAAACGATAGAGAACCGCGGGAAACCGGAGGATGCAGGTGGCGAGTTGTCGTTCATTATGGTGTGCTAAGGAGGCCTTTGTTCAACAGTGGACGTCTTCGAGCTGATGATGATGATGATGATGATGATGATGATGATGATGATGATGATGATGACGTTGAGCGATCCGGACGGACCTTGCATGAGGTCCTACTTCCCCTCACGTGGCTGTCGATTGGCGGGGACTTTTGTGTGATCTGTAATTTAGGTTTGTCCCCGCCTGCCTAAATTAATTCAAAGCGGTCGGAGTTTTAGGCTTTTAGGGCTTGTTCTTCTTTTCAGTCACTGTTTTTGCAGTCGCAAGCTTATTACGTAGCTCGCTCGCAATCGCCATCGTGTTCATTTTGACAGTTCTTGTATGAATGTGACAGATAGCTGATTCCGATGCCAATTGTCAGCCCATGAAGCCAAAATGAGGACGATGGTGATCGCGAGATTCGCAAGCGAGTTACGTAATAAGCTAGCTGGTTTTTCTTTTTAATTATTCTGGTTTTAGTGTAATGTGATAAACTGTGTAAAATCAGTTCTCACCAACTGTTTACATATACTCCGGGGTATAGTGGTCGTATTGTTTACCCGGGCTGGCTAATGCTGCGCGGCCCGGGGGACCGGGGCCTATTTCGAGCATCCCGGACAAACTAAACAACTATAAGCTTAGGCGTGTTTATACTTAAGAGGCTATAAGTGCTGAACATCGTAGGCTAAGAGTAGGGTCGAAGGTTACGACGTTTTCAAAGGGGATTGGTTAAGTATATTAAAATAATTTGAGTCGCTTAAAAATTCATGTTGTGGTTACAAATTACTCGTATATGTATTATGACGAGAAACATAGTAATATACTCAGCGGCATATTTAGCGGAACACAAGAAAAAATGTAGGTAACTATTTATTTTTTCGTGTCTAACATTAAGTATGCGTTTTGCGAACTTTTTTTGTTTCCGCTAAATATGCCGTTGAGTGTAGTTATATTTTTGTATTTTTTATACATATAGCATTTTTAGGATTCCGAACTTACGATGGGGTTTGAATTGTGTCTTTTTTTATTTTGTTACTTATGGGGTTAAAAAAATGAGGAGCGCACAACTTGCATGGAAACTGCGTTTGTACAAAAACGGCATCACAATCCGCAGTCAGCTCTTGGTGTATAGCACAACGCAACACCAACAATCAAGATGATATGCATAAACAACTGCCTAATACTCACCTATGCAGTTAAACAAACAAACATCGATATGTGATGATAGAGGGCAGAGCTCGGGTCACTTACCTGAAACAAAAGAATTGTTTGATTATGAAGAATCGAGAGATAAGTCAAACATTTCGAGAGATTCAGTACTTAAATACTAAGGCCTTCATCATACTAATATTATAAATGCGAAAGTTTGGATGTTTGTTACTCTTTCACGTCAGAACGACTTAACGGATCTAGATGAAATTTCCATTCTCACAAACTTTCGCATTTACATAATAATATTACTATGATTTTGAGAGAAAAAAAAATTGAACCAAGGCTGCGGGCAACAGTTAGTTTTGTAAACGTTTTATCTAAAAAATAAATAAGGCACTGACATATTTCGAGCGGCTAGCCCGCTTACCTCGCTATTTTCGAGCAACCTGTCAATAATTTCGCCCTAGAAAATACCTTATTGCTAGTTTGTACGTGCCGAGCCCCAGATTCTGTTATTTATCGATAACGAGACGCCGTAACCGACACTTGCCCGAAACAAAGTAACGACAAAAAAGTCACTTCAGCTTACCATGACGTCTTAAGAGGCTGACAACACCTAATTTTGTTGAAATTGATGTTATTTAAGCACTTTTTTAAGAAAAACTACACACAAAAAAAATACAAAAAAAATATAATGTTAATTTTCATCATATTTCAAACACGCTAGACGGACTCGATACATAATTGAACAAAATCGGCTCGATAGAAAATAATTGCAAAGATTGGTCTTAAAATCATCATTAAACGGTTCTATGTCTTTATTTTTTCGACGTATGGGTCTGTAATTAAAAACATGAAGTCAACATATTCATACCTACACGGCTAACGAGTCATATTTCACAAATAATCCATACTTTTTTTTATTTCTTCTTATTTGTGTCTTATTTGCAAGATTTTAGACGCGCGCCAAGCTGCCGGAATAGTTTCTTATCTCTCACTAACAGGCACGCGAACCGTATGTGTGAAGAGTGGCGCTGCTCAAGGTCATTTGCTGTTGACAGCGCCTTAATGCAATTCGATTCCGACTCAGTTTAGGTTCGCTCGCTGTCAGATCCGTACTAAAAACGACAGCTAAAACCTGAACTGAGTTAGAATTGAATCGCATTAAGACGTCATGGTAAGGCCCATTATTATCCGGAGTTACCACAACTAAGTTAAAAACAAAATGTAGTTGAAGTGAAAAATGATGAAATTTGTGATGAAAACCTACGACGAACCCGGGTCTTCAGAATTCATTTGCGAATTTGGGAACTATAGCCCAAGTCCTCTCATTCTGAGGAGGCTTGTGTCAAGCAGTGGGACGTAAATAGGATGATGATTTGTGAAATAAAATGTTAAAAAATATCATGAAATTTTGGTTAATGGAAAACTTGGTGAGGTCATCAGCATAAACCTGCGAAGCAAGTCGATGGTGTGTAAGTTCCCAATCCACGCTGAGCCCACGTGGGAACTATAGCATAAGCCCTCTCATTCTCAGAGGAGGCATAGGCTGGAGAACAGGATGATGATCAGCGATGATAACTTTCCATGTTTATTACTCGTACATACGATACATTGGACAAGAATAAGGTGGATCTAAGGTAGTTACTACAATATTATACTCGTACTACGATCGAAGAAACTGAATCACCTCTGTGGCACCTTTTCTTATAAAATTCATCATCATCATGATCATCATCATCATATTCACTGTTGGACATAGGGCCTCCCCCAAGGCTCCCCCTTCGGACTCGTCCGGTACCTTCCGCATCCATGTGATCAGGTCGTCGCTCCATCTTGTTGGGCTTATAAAATTACGCAATAATTTCTTATTTTTCGTATGCATGGCAAGTCGTTATGACACCTGCAGTGAAAAAGTTCCACACTCACGGTCGTGATTCGATTTCTTTCGCTGTACTGTACATTACCTTGTTTCGGAAGGCCTTTTCCAAGTGATCTATCTTCCCGTTGCTCTATCTCAGCTATTGTTAAAATATTGCAGAATCAGCGGCCCGTAAATCATAAAGGTGGCCAATGCTTTATCTTGCGTGAAAGGGACCCGACACCGGCCCGATATTTTAAATGGTTTGCAAAATTCCGGTCTCAATGAATATTTTTACCTTACGCTTTTTTTTGGGTAGCTCGCAGGGGTTGTATTAAAAATGACTAATCTGTGCTATTTGGAGTAACATTCGTTCGTATATTTTTAGTTGCTATACGTAAAGGATAATTTAATAATCGGAAAGAATAGGAACAGATGCGGCGACAGCCGATTGCGTCATTATGTCAAATTTCCACCAAACGGCTCGCATCGCTAAAGTAGCATACTTTCCACATACTTTCGGCTACGATGGCATGTCGCGGAAGACGCCCACGGTCTAGCAGTTGTGCACGGTTTGGTACTATAGTCTGAGTGTAGGTTTCTTCATTAGAAGAGGCATTAGCACGCCATCCCTTTCGATCTTATGCCTTTGGCGTCCAGTTCCTCCCTACCACGCAAACAAGTTCATCGGTTCATCTCATCGGTGCCTTCCCAAATTCTGATGTCCCACAATTAAATCACTTTGACTTTGACTTGCTACTGGCGATCACATATATAGCCTATTAATGACGAGTTATGGCGTATAGTCCAGGAGACAACGTCTTCTGTGGCTTTACAATCCAATGCGGGAGCCACATAACCTACCACAAATCTGACAAGAGAAGTTTGCAGTGGTTGTTATTGTTACCGAGCTACCTTGATGCCGCTTCTGTCTCTTGTCAGCGATCACATGGGCTACGTAGAGTACCTTGTACAGAGTCAATTATTAATCGTAATTCCTATTTACTAGGTCCATCGTCGTATTCTCATCGTCCACTATTGTCGACCCGCGTCAATGTGCCGACCAATTAGAGGTCGAGCGTGAGTAGTAAATTGGGTACCCGATGGATTCCCCGATGGAATCGCATCGGATGGAATGGAATTGCGAAACAACGGATTGAAATGGAATATTTTAGGAGGGCATTGGCAGTGTTTGGTTTGGCGATTGTTCGGGGATACCAATTTTTTTGGGAAAATAATTATAGAGTTCACCCTATGGTGCTGCTAAGCAATCTCAAACGTGGGAGATGCTTCAAAGAAATGTCTAGTAATGCCAAACGAGGTCAGTAACGTACTTATAGTGTAGTGTGGGCGAAAATCTAAGGGCTCGGTCATGACTTGGGGCGGCGGCGGCAGCGGCGAGCGGAGCCCGTAGGAGAAAACAAAAGGTCCGAGCGTGCCATCTCGTTCTCTCCTATGGGCGCCGCTCGCCGCTGCCGCCGCGGTTAGAAATCATTATGTTAAAGGCGGTGCCGCTAGCAACCCATCATTATTCTTTCCACCTATACGCCCACAATCATGAAGAAGAAGAAAAAGAAGAAGAAAAAAGTTTATTTTCTCAAGCATGCTCGGAAATGTACGCGTTAATGTCGCGAAATGAAGCCAAGAAGTTTCACATTTACGGCCTAGGCCAAGAAGTAATGTGGCGCAGTCGGCGGGTGCGGTCGGCGCGGTACGGCGGCGTGGTGCGGGTGTGCGGGGAACATGGCGCGAGCAATAGTTTGTTCAAATGGCATGTTTCAAAAATTAAAAATGCGGCTAATTAAACAATTTTTGCTTGATTTCCTCGCATTGCTTGAGAAAAGCACTATACAATCCTCGGCCGGAAACAGGGATTGCAGGACTCGCTTTATCCGGCCTCGTCTACGACTCGGCCGTGTACCCCAATCTCGTCCTGCAATCCCTTACTTCACGGCCTCTGCAGTAATGTACTATTATGACAAACAAAACATCAAAATAAAAAAAACACATAATACAGCAGATAAATAAATAAATTGTCACAAAATGGTCCCAACTCAGCATTTGCCGGCCTTGCAGCCAGCGCTGGTCTTCCGTTGGGACCATAGGGTGATACATATACATTGAAAAGAAAAGAATGATACAACAGTAAAAAATAAACATTAAATAAAATAAAACATAATTGGATGTGGTTGCCTGGGCCAAAACCCTTTGTAAAATGAAACAAAAATAAGTATAGACAACCACATCACAGACCAATAGAAAAAGAGGAGGAAGTGAAGCGAAATGAAATGAAATGTCAGCCAAGCAGAGTAATGGCAGAACCACATTATTAACACTCGACGCGACCCGACGCGACGCGACGCGTGTTGAGTCGAATCAAATTGTATTATTTTCTATGACCAGAGCCACACTGTCAATACCCGACGCGACACCACGCGCACACACGTCACCCGACCCAGACGGGCCAGATCGACGTGTCGCCGATGGTGGGGGTAAACACCCCACCCGACGCAGCACGCGCAGTGTGGTTCTGGACAACACCCGATGCCACGCGTCAGTTGTTCGAGAACATTCGCAGAATGTATGCATGTGTTTGTGAACTACACACTTCCACAGCTGTCAGCTAAAGAAATTGCTAGCGTGTCGTGGCATCGGGTGTTGGTTATGTGCACGGTGCACGTCGGGTGTCGACACGTCGGGTCGCGTCGCGTGTTAATAATGTGGTTCCGCCTTAACTTTAGGTTAGAATGGAATGTATAAAATATTAAATGAAATTACTTAATTTATAAAACAAAACGATAAACGTTTAACTACAGTTAAAGGAAAAAAACAAAAACATTACACGCAGCTCAAAAGTGTGACGGAGACAAACTACAACAATGACCACATGGTGTATGGGACGCACAAAACAGGTAAAAATACATTGTTTACTGCCCAAGCGAATCGCTTGCATAACCTATATATATACAGCTCGTGTCGTGTAAGCGATTCGCTTGGGCAGTAAACAATGTATTTTTATCATGCTAAACGTGGTTTTAAGATCTTGTTACCCTAGGCTCTCGACCCCTTAAGTAGTAAAGACTTGATTTCTGTATGTATGTAGTGTAGATAAGCGAGTTTAAAAAAAAATAATAATAATAATAATACGTAAAAATATATATTTACGTAAAAATGGAAGCACCATAATGTAAAGAATGCCTATCTAAAGTTTAGAAGGTTATTAGGTATTTAGGTTCTATCCCGAGAATCCATAAAGCTGACGGGTATTGCCATGCCTTTTTTCAACTTCTGTAATTAGTTAAAATAAACCAAACCTCCAAAGTCTAGCCAGGGGGCATGTCAATTACTGTCAACGACTCTAAATCGACAGTCGGGTTGCTCTGGCAATCGAGCCGAGTCGATTCCGATACAGCGGTCGTCCGCTCGATTCGATCGACGATTTATGACGCTCTATCGAATCTATGCTTTCAAATGTTTCTATAATTTATCTGCGGTTTTAAAAAAGAGCTATTTTGGTAGGGCTTAACCTATACTTTAATGGTGTCTTGTTTTTATTTAGCGGTAGGTCGGACCTTATGCAAAGACCGAACCGATTGTTACCGCCTTTTTACTCGCTAATCCTGCCGCGAAGTAGCAGTTATGCAGTATTTCAGCGTGGAGACTAATCCAGTCTTTGAAGTTACTGGCATAATGATCTTCATCATTTTTGCACAAATGAAGTTTTTTTATACGACAAGGAAGGCAAACGAGTAAGTAGGTTATCTGATTGTTAGATCACCATCATCCACGGATATCCCCAACACTAGAGCATTGCACCTATCAGCCTAGGCTAGGATAGAAAGAACGAAAAGAAAGAAAAGAAAAAATGTTTACTGCCACAAAAAAAATCATGCAATGCTCATGTGCCAGTAATTTCACCGGCTGTCTTATTCTCCACGCCGGAACACAGCAGCGCAAGCACTGCTGCTTGGCAGGATTAGCGAGTATAGCGGACGGACTTTGTACGAGGTCCTACCACCCACAAAATTCAAGAGTAGGTAAAGAAAAGAGTAAATACACTGCTTTCACTGAAAAAAATATTTAACCAAACGACTGGTTATTTCATCAATAAATAACCATAATTCGGTAAGGCGTTATTAAAGTTAATTTGATTTAACAAACAGGTTTAAGTAGTTATAAAAACCAAGCCTAAACAAAGATTTTGGTAAGATACCTTTGTTAGTTATGTAGATTGCCTTAGTTATGTAGTCACTTTTTTTAAGTTACAGGCTGACGAAAGTTTGGTTTCATTTAGCTAACTATTTTTTTCAGTGTTGTAGCAATCATCGAATCTTTAACTGAAATTATGCCGTGACGTCACCCCGGTACCTAAATTCACTTAACTGCCAAACAAAAGCCATTAAACTCAAACGTTCTCATGCTACATTAACCGCCGACTCGATTCCATTTGTATTTACCTATAAAGGGGATCGATTGTTTAGTAAATAGGGACAGTGGGCAGTGCAAAGTTATGTTCACATTAACGGGGGAGGATTTAGCAGTCCCAAGGCGGTCGTGGGTACTGGCTTAAGAATAAAATAAGTCCCGTTGAGGGTGGGGTGCAGCAATATCTATGCCATAGACTCGAGTAACGGTGGGTACGTATTAAAATACATAAAGTTTAAAATGTATAATGGGTTGAAATACATAATGGTTCAAAATATATAATGCACTGCTAATGTGCTGTAGTGCGCTGCTGTGTTCCGGTGTGGAGAGTAAGACAGCCGGAGAAATTACGGGCACAAGAGGCATTTCATCTAAGTCCTCTAGGTTGGCAACGCATCTGCAATCCCTCCGGGGTTGCGAGTGTCTATGGGCAGTGGTGATCGCTTACCATCAGGTGACTCACTTGCTCGTTTGCCTTCCATTTCACATATAAAAAAATGAAAAAAATGTGATTGTACCTCAATGCGTTCCTGAGAAATAGGGTCTCGTCTTGACACAAGGACGGTCGGGCATCAAAGTAATCTGTTTTTTCCTTTAAAGTTACGGATCCCTAAAATCTACACTCGTGCTCCACATAAGTACACAACTGTATAAGACTTGAAGTTTTATTAATCCAACCTCTAGCCTTTCTTATCAAGAACTCTGTAACCACAAAAAGTCTCAATTGAGGACAGAGCTGAGAATACCGATTGCCAACGCAGATCGTAAGGCGATATCTTTTATAGCAAAGACGCACCCTGTATAGGAATCATCTAATTTCTTCCCTAGCTTGGGGATTTTTTTCTGGGAATTTTTGAGGTTTATATTTGCAACACTAGAGGTTCGCAGACGCTATAATGTTTCCATACATTGAACATTAAGCTGAAAAGAACAGATACTACACTTTGATCTTAGCCAAAAGGCCGAGAAGCGATAAGTGCAGTGAGTGCTGTTTATTATGAACACATTAACTAAGTGTCTTCCCCTTAATAGAGACAATAAGAAAAGTGTTAATGGACACATTCTTAGTTTTTAGCCTTGTTACCTAGTAGTCTAGGTCAAATTTAAAATATGTACTTATTACTTAAGACTAGATTGTATTTCCAAGAGATTCCAGAGAGGCATCTGTATTAATAATAAAAAAAAGATATACATTGAACATACATTCCATAGATCGATGTTCAAAGCGAACCGCATCAAGGGCGGGACAAAAATTTTCACATAAGTACACAAATCGCGTCTTTATCCGTTTGCAAAGGTTGTCCATCGCGGTACAACGTGGTAATGCTGCGAGTGTGATGGGCACCTTTGCGCCGGGTATGACACGGGGCGGAATGTTTGATTGATTGTGTTTTTTTTTGTTTATTTATTGTTTGTTATTTGATTATATTTTTTTGACGTAGGTATTTGTAATTATTGAATAAAGTAAATTTGCTTTATCCCTTACGGGGCAGATAGAGCCTAAAATAACAAGATACGTTTAGTACGATTTTTGACAAAATTTTGAATAAAAACCGAAAGTTTATTTGAGTGCAAGTGATTTTTCCTTTCTCAAAATTTCCCAATATTTTCTTCCTGAATGTGTAGACTTCCTGAAAGGTGTACTAGACGCAATATTACCTATTCACAAAATTTACCAATATTTTGTACTTGTTGGCTTTGATATAGCTTCGACGGAGCGTCGCTCACTCCTATTTTCGGCTTCTTTTTTATGTAAGCTTACGTTTGACTTCAATCTCGCTTGAAAGAAGGCATTTGAAGATAACTATAACAAACCTAACCTATCTAGTGCCTAAAACTAAGAATAAAATGATAATTATTGGGAAATTTTTCACACTATACTCGCTTGTGGTAAAAAAAAACGTAAAGGAAAAAAACATATCGAGAAAAATGAAGTGGGAGTTTTTGCGAATGGAATAACCGCTTCTAGTCAAATTCGATTTTCATTACAACCACAAAACAAAGTATACTCGAAAATCAACTGGCTCAAATATTCATAAGGGTGCGACCACACCGCCGCTTAAAAAACGGTGACGTTACGGAATCGCAACAAAATGTATGAAGAAACGGTGGGAAAACGTGACTGATACGACACGTCACTGCGTATACGCGGCGGTTTGGTCGCACCTAATATCGCGTGCAATTCGCCTCTATAATCGTGTTAACAGGGAATAGTAACCTTGTTACGACGTGTCAGAGCTCTGAAAGCACTATTGACGCCCGTAGGTACAATTTACGATCTGACGGAAAACTGTCACCTTTGAAGTTTTGACCTGAGGGCACCAAGCTTTTAGTTTCGCAGCACGTTAATGTGTGAGTGTGAGTGAAGTTTCTTTTTAAGAGGGTGCATCCGTGCTGAGCTCGCAACGTCGCATTTTTGGTGATTTTTTGCGATTATTTCACAAAAATTGAATGAAGGTATCAAATATACGTCTGTAGTGCACTTCGTTTTTAGAGTATTAATGTGTCTAATGCAATAATTCATCGTGATGGACTTTTATTTTCTTATTAAATATAGTATTTTATTCCTTTACTACGAAATTATAAGTTCACCACCATTAATCATTGCATTGGACACATTAATACACTAAAAACGAAGTGCACTACAGACGGATATTTGATACTTTCATTCAATTTCTGTGAAATAATCGCAAAAAATCACCAAAAATGCGACGTTGCCAGCTCAGCACGGATGCACCCTCTTAAAATCGATCGCAAGTCCGATCCATTAATCTCCTCATCTTACGGCGGACGTATGTAGGTATGTATATTGTTTGTAAAAGTAAAGTGAATACGCTACAAAAATTTATTTAACTAACGTAGGTAAGTTATGTTTCCTTGATGTACCTACTTATGCTACTAAGAATTCATTTTTATGTGATTCCCGCTAAAAATGCTATCTCAAAACTTACCAAAAATAACAACTCCCAGTCCTTTGTACCAAACCTTTGTACAATGTACAAATATTTGCACAAATATTTACAACACCCAAAGGTGCTTTAAGAGTATATAGATCCAACACTAATCCTTAACAACTCCATTCCGTTGGCTGTCCATAAAGCACGCTACACACGTCCGCGCGTGGGTTAATCGTCTCCCGTTACTCGCCGCTTGTTATGGTCATTACCGGCTCGTGTGTAGACTGCTTAATGCTCACAGCAAGTGGCCGAGCTTGTATCTCTTTCTAATTATACTAAGGTGAAAGAGACGGGGATCTAGGAAGGAAACGTCACGTTATGATACCAATTTTAGTCAGGCTACATGATTTTTGATGTTCATGTTGTATATTTTGTGAGTAATGAAATCTGATAGAAGGCGATTACTTTTACTGTGTCTTCAGTACTGAAGGTAAAATTTTATTTAATTTTCTTTTAATTGTGTTTTCGGACACTCAATAAATAATCGTATATCCATTAAAAACCATCCATTGTAAAATCCCATCAGAACTCATTAGAAGACTGCCAATACTTTAGTTCAAAAGACATTTTAAAAATCACTCTGGCAACACAGACACGACGACGGGATTGGCTGTGGCAACACTTGCCGCAACAAGACGCGACGCGATTGGCTGATCGAAATCAATTTACGTCAACGCCAGGGTTGCCCTCGCTAACTTCTCGGAATCTGTTATTTTAGTAATTTTTCGAGTTTAAATATAATCGGTACATATTATGAAGCCAAGCAGCGTAGAGTCTCGTCGAGTTTTTAATGTAAACGGAATTCCCACATGTCACCGACATTAATTGTAGAGTTGGTGAAATAGGGTCCAAGCCGCTACTCAAACTCGAGTGATAAGAATAAGAATAAGAATAAGAATAAGAAGACATTTATTCATTTTTGCATGACACACAATTATAAGAGCATAATACAAAATTTAATAGAAAATAAATAAATAAAAAAATACACGCATGAAAAATAGATTGTGTCTTCGCAAAAGTGAAACGGTCGCTGGCTCAGCATTACGCTGAGGTGTTAGACACCTGCAGCATTGATTTTCAGCCAGAACCTTCAATAATGTCACCTTATTGCGATAGGTTCTACTGTATTGTTGATTACGTAGTGTTTTCAATACAATAGAAATTCTCTTTATTGAACACCACAAATCAGTACAAAACAATACAGAAACAAAGAACAAAGTATACAATTAGGCGGTCTTATCGCTTAATAGCGAACTCTACCACACAACCAATAAGACAGAGAAAGTTGGAGACAGTTAATAGTGGTTTAGTGTTAGTTTGTTTAATAGAGTTTTTGTATTGTATTGGAGCCGACATAGCTCGAAAAGTATGTACGTTGAAGTGGCAATGGGCAGGCCACATCGCTCGTAGAACAGACAACCGTTGAGGGAAAAAAGTTCTCGAGTGGCGACCGCGATCCGGAAAACGTAGTGTTGGCAGGCCTCCCACTAGGTGGACTGACGACATCGTAAAAGTTGCGGGAAACCGGTGGATGCAGGTGGCGACTTGTCGTTCATTATGGTGTGCTAAGGGGGAGGCCTTTGTTCAGCAGTGGACGTCTTCAGGCTGATGATGATGATGATGATGATTGTATTGGATAAATTTTATGTTGTCAACAGCCGCACGCAGCCCTATTCCGCACCCAATTTAAGTTCGATTAAGCCGCGAGACAAGTCGAAGTAAAAAAGTTTTGCCGCCGACTGAACTCCGTATGAGGGATGACAATATTGACAATGTTCGTACCAAAGTTCTTTATGAGTTTTGAAGGATTCGCGGTGCAATATTGCCATTCCTCGCTCGATAATGAAGATAAGTAACCCAAGAAAAGGAACGCAAAAGTATTCATCAATTCTATTCGATTTAATTCAACAATGAACGGGTTGGAACGGTTGCGTTGAAATGTCAAATATTATGCGGGTGGTAGGGCCTTGTGCAAGGTCCGTCCGGATCGCTACGACCATCTTACTCGCTAATCCTGCCGTTAAGCAGCAGTGCTTGCACTGCTGTGTTCCGGTGTGGAGAGTAAGACAGCCGAGGAAATTACGGGCACAAGAGGCATTTCATCTAAGTCCTCTAGGTTGGCAACGCATCTGCAATCTCTCCGGGGTTTCGGGTGTCTATGGGCAGTGGTGATCGCTTACCATCAGGTGACCTACTTGCTCGTTTGCCTTCCTATCCACATAAAAAAAAATACTATGAGAACAATTTGTTGCCATTTCGATCCGTAAGCCAAGACGTTTTATGTGAACGCGTTAGAGAAGTTTTGAAGTGAAATCTTCTTTAGCGGCGTTGAGTACTTCTTGGGATCGGTAAAAAATGTTAAACTCGCGTCAGGCGTAAGACGGAGGGAGAGTTTAAGTATGCGAGATCCTCAAAGAGCATATTTTGAAATATGATTTCGATTTTCGAAGTGTTTTTTTTGTTGAGTCGTGGAGCAAAAATACTAGGGCATCAGCACATTGTTAAGAGGTTTGTCAATATAGATAATACGTATGTTTTTCTTTGCAAGCGGCCAGTGCGGTTCGCGTCTTGAGCGTCATGGAGGTTACAACATTAAAATCTAATCTAAGCTGCTGGAAAGGTACACTACAGGCTCAGGAATAGTTCATGGGATCTATTCACTCTTTCAGTTTTCAGTTAAATACCAGCGACCGAATTTCACCAAAATAATTAATTAGGCAATTATAATATATTCCCAGCATTGTAATTATCATCATTCATCGCTGATTTCACTAAATCTAATTATGCCAGCGTTAAGCATAAATTTCCGGAGTGATGGGAGGAAATGATTCACAGATTTGCTATAAATGTGAAAGTTTGTGACGATGTGACGAATTGAGTGAGAGTGTGTATGTTTGTTCCTTCTTCACGCTGATACGACTGGACGGATTTGGATAAGAATTAGGAACGGAGCTGGTTACCTAGATTAAAACATAGGCTATTTTTTATCCCGGAAAATTGGATAGTTCCCGCGGGAAAGTGATAAACAGTCGTAAGTACCAGGATAACAGATCCTCCAAGAGCTTATTTTGAAATACGAATGAATCGCGTTCGATTTTTGAAGTGTTTCTTTGTTTAGTCATGGAGCAAAAGTACTAGGGCAGAAGCACATTGTTAGAGGTCTGTCCATATAGATAATTCGTAAGTTTTTTTGTAAGCGGCCAGTACGGTACAGTACAGTGGAGGTTACAACATTAAAATCTAATCCAAGCTGCTGTTTTCACTTCTGCCGGCACTCCCGGAGTGCTACCCGTCGCTTTTTTTACATAACCTTATTTGTTCGTTATAATGATACCACCCAGCCATGCATACGACCCGTATCCGCTGTGCAAAAGCATTGACCCTCTTGGTCATTACGTAAGTGGGCCATCTGTTCGTTGTATACCAGTGTTATGTAATAGGGTATATTAATACGCCAGCTGGTCTCATGTATGTGCCGGAAACGCTTAGATACACCCTGTCATCTTGTCGTCTCGTTCCAGACTGTGATCCTGCATGCAAGGCATCTTAGAATAGGGCATACATAGGGACATACATACATAAATCACCGCTTTATCCCTTGGGTAGACAGAGCCTAAGGCAACATTAAAAAATCCTGAACATAGAAAGAATGAAAGAAAATCGGCTAAGTGCGCACCGAGAGTTCGTACAAATTTGGCAAGTGATTATAGGTAAGTCTTATATTGGTTCCTTACATAGGGTTCCTGACATAATAAAAATTAAACCAATTTCATAAGTTGTGTTACCTTCATAACAGATTTCCAATTTCTAGGGTAACTGGGAACGACCCCCTGTTTTTTGGAAGCAGGGCAATTTGTATGAAAACACTACTAAATAATTTCCATTTAAGTTATCATGTCTTGTAATAAAAACAGTGTTTAAAACCTTTAATCTGAGTTGATTATGACAATAAGTAACTACTTGCGATACAGGGTTGTCAATGGTTGCCAATAGATGGGGGAACATATTTTCATAATTTTTTATCACGACCATCGTGTTTACGATTGTTTAGAATCATGCGGGATAGTTTCTATTACGTTCTGATGGCTTTTACAGCTTCATCATCATCATCATCACAGCCTATGCGTCCCAGTGCTGGGCACAGGCCTCCTCTCAGAATGAGAGGGCTTGGGCTATAGTTCCCACGCGGGCCCAGTGCGGATTGGGAACTTCACACACACCATTGAACTGCAGCTTACCAGAGACAAAAGAGATGCCAGTCAGGCCTTTCCGCAACAAGTTCTTATAATAAAAAATTGGTTGCCTGTAAAGTCGGTATACGGGCGAAAGTTTTACGTGACAACGACTTTGAGTGGTAAAATAATTTTAATGTGAATATTCATTCGTATAGTAGGAAGAAGGATGAAATAATAGTAACAATTTAAAACATTTATTTATACAAAGAATTATATTTAACACTAACTGTGCTCGAGTGGAAGGGACGCGTGCCTTTCACTTTTTATGTCTGTCTCTCTCGCTCTTAGGCGGGCTAACCATGCCCGAGTGGAAGGGACGCGTGCCTCTCACTCGCTCTCATTGTGAGCGCATAACGTGAGCGGAGCGTAACGCAGTTTCTTGAAGTGTCACCCGGCAAACCAATTTATAAGACGTTGTCACGTCAAAACTTGCTACATAATTGTCTTTGACAGCTCTGTTCCCTTATAATGTTCGTTTTCGACTTTTCGCTTATTCGAGCCGTTAAAGCACTTAACTTTACAAAAAACGGCAATAAATTAAAAGATCAGTAATTTGATTTTAACACTAAAGTGCTTGAAATGCTAAAACTGCCGACAAAATATCTAAAGGCCCTTAATTCGAATAAAGCCGGCCTAGTTCGTGACTTTCATCTTACGCGTCGAAAGACCAATTTTTATTCCACCTTGAGGATAAAATTCAAGTTTATAAGCTTAACTGAGCAATAAAGCTTAAAGGAGATCGTAACTTTGAGATGCGGCTGCAAAAATAATGTAGGGCACGCATGATGAAGGGAAACTTGGTGCCTCGCTGCTCCGTCACACGTGCAAAGTAGCTACATTTACGCGACACATAAATATGTATATAAATAAATTACGTCTTTATCATTTTGTCTTATTTAAATTTCTAAACGACACTGAAAATTAGAACTAGAGAAAAAGCCGAAAAGTAAAGCTATGGCCGGGTACCCCGGATCCTCATCATTCCGTATTTATTCCTTTTTCCATGACACACAAATATAAGAGCATATACACATTTTTATAGAAAAAGAAAACAAAAAACACATACATGAAAAATAGACCATCAGCGTACACAATAGCAGATACCTTTGTTGCTCGTATGTGTCGGTCACACAAGTCGTAAGTCTTTGTTATGTCACGAAAGAAGTCATCATCTAACCTCTTAGTCGACGCCGACTTGCTATGCTCGTTTTACTTATGCACGTCTATGTCGGGCTGTAATCCGATTTACAAGGTACCCAACTTGCGGCATTAGCATAAACTTGGAGGTAACTACAACGTTTGGTGTTTACAAGCGCTGGGCTACTTTTTGCCAGCTGAGAAACTAAAGCCTGGCGGCGTTCCATCAAATTACGGAATATGTTATCTTATCTCGTAAGTTACGAGTCGTAACTATATATCAGCGCTAGCTTTGGTTGGGTGAAAAGCGCCTTTTTAGTCAGATACCTATAGATTAAAAGTTTTAAAAACGTCCCGCGCAAAAAAAAAACTATTTAGTGCTTTCACCACTCGACTTTTATGCGTGAGTTATTCGTTTGTGTAATTATAATTTACCGTGCCAAAAATGCCTTGCATCATTTTGGAAAAGAGCTGATACTCTTCAAACAGTTCGGTCAATTTTTACTAAACATGGCTAGAAAACACCGCAGGGAAACTGGTTTTAAAAAAAAACCACAACGAAATCAGTCCATCCGCTCGAGAGCTATACAGACAGACACACACAAAGAGACGTTGACGTCAAACTCATAACATCACTCTTTGGCCACCAGAACTTTACTTTGCATTTTTATTCTTATTTTATTCTCTTTTTTGTCTTATCTTATGTTTATCTTGCACAATAAAGAGTTTACTTACTTACTAATTATTATATTGTCACCGGGACTTACATAAGTGTGCCTATCAGGGACCGGAACCGGTATTTTTAAAAACACCCGATATTGACTAGCATATTGAATTATTTTATGCTGTTTATGTAGGTCTCAATCATGTATTTAAGTAGCAACTACGTATTATAAAATTTTCCCATTAAAAATTAAATGATAAACCAAAGAACGAAATAGAACGCAATAATACCCGGTATTTTTGTATGAAGAAATACCGGTATGGTATCCGGTCCCTGGTGCCTATTTCACGTCAATTTGACCTTGGAAGTAGGTCAAAAATCACTAGCAAGAGATCCTGTGAAACTAAAGAAAAGCTTCTAGACTTTTTGGTTACATGTTGGCTTATGAAACAACTGACTGTAACTGTAAGTAACTGACTGGTACAGCGGCTGATAAATCCTACTAATAATATAAATGCGAAAGTTTGTAAGGATGTGACGATGTGTGTGAGTGAGTGAGTGTGTATATTTGCTCCTTCTTCACGCTGAAACGACTGGACGGATTTGATTAGAATTTGGAACGAAGATAGCTGGTACCCTAGATTCAACACAGGCTACTTTTTATTCCGGAAAATTACATAGTTCCCGTGGGATAGCGATAAACATGGACGAAGTCGCGAAGAATCTAATATTATTATAAGTTATTAAAACTTCATCAAGAGTTGTCCATGTAATGTTTCCAAGCACAGAATACAGACGAGAGGTGCGAGTTCAGAGAGGCTCCGCCCAGTATGTAAACTTCAAGTAAAACTAATTTAAAAGTCATAAAGTTGTTTTGAATATTTAAGACTTGGAAGTTTGGCGACAGTTTATATGGCGGGGTGTCAGTAAATAAAATATTTCGCTTCGCCTGCCTTTGAGTGACGAAGAATGCAATGTTCAAGACTAGGTACTAGTCAAATCAGTTTTTATTGACTTGGATGTAGGTACGAGTAATCGTGAAATTTACTTGAATGATTTTTATGACGTTTGCGTTGCGTAGGTATTTTCCCGCGATATTTTTTTTAATTTTTTTTTTTTTTTATGCGAATAGGAAGGCAAACGAGCAAGTGGGTCACCTGATGGTAAGCGATCACCACTGCCCATAGACACCCGCAACCCCGGAGGGATTGCAGATGCGTTGCCAACCTAGAGGGCTAAGATGAAATGCCTCTTGTGCCCGTAATTTCCCCGGCTGTCTTACTCTCCACACCGGAACACAGCAGTGCAAGCACTGCTGCTTAGCGGCAGGATTTGCGAGTAAGATGGTGGTAGCTATCCGGACGGACCTTGCACAAGGCCCTACCACCCGCAAAACGCGTGACGTCGACAATAAACTGTTCATTATTGCAATTAAACAATCGATCACACAATCATCTCCACGTAGATAGATAATATTGACAGACTCAATTACATGTCTTAACAATGAATAATATTACACATGTGACTCAAGTATTTGACTAGTGTTGGACCAATAAAAACACTCATTACACTATTTAAGAACATAATAACATAATCTTACATTTCTAAGACATTAATACGACCATCGTGAGAAGAAGCTACGCAAGGACCTCTGTTTGTATCAGACCACAGACTGCATTAGGCTACGAGGCAACGTTCAGAAAACAGTAGGCGTACACTAGATGGTGGTTTAAAGACGCTAGGTAGTCGTTTAAATTTACGCGTCTGCATGAGAAAAGAAATATAAGCTTTTTATTAGTGACGAAAGAGGGCAAAGAAAGGGTTAAGTTTAGTGAGGGTACGAAAATATATTACTTTATTGCCAACCTTAGATGATTCAGCAACAATAAACAATAGAAAAGGGATAAAAGGGGAACTAATATGTATCATTAGTTTATTGTCTCGTTCAAATGTGTTACATCTACAAGTGCCGGCGCATAAGTCGAGCGATGACCGTTGATGCGGGGTATTTAGTCGAAAATAAGGTATTGCGGGGGAGTCGCGGGGGAGTGCGGGTGTCGCGAGCGGGCGTACACCACGTTCGACTTACGTGTCGCCACCTGTAATGAGACAGTAAGACGAAAGTGTGAAGCCATTTGTACTTATCACAGGTCATAGGATATTGAACTGCAGCAGGAAGGTATTATGTAAAGTTTAACCATTTGAATCGTGTTACTCTGAATATTAAAATCTGGCGGTCTTTAAATTAAGGCTCAATGCGTATTTGCTGGGAAATCGTCCCCATCTTAAACCGTAGTCATCTTCGCTCATTATCAGACGTGTGTTTGGTCAATCCCATGCGTATAAAGGTGGAAACACATTATTAACACGCGACGCGACCCGACGCAACGCGACGCGTGTTGAGTCGAATCAAATTGTATTATTTTCTATGACCAGAACCACACTATGAACATCCGACGCGACGCCATGCCCATACATTCGTTGCATCGGGTGGCGTCGTGTGTTAATAATGTGTTTCCACCTTTATGTATGCATAAAATAAAATAGTCTTCACACTGGTACAGGAACTTACATAAAATCTCCAGTAACTGTTATCCAAGCCGAGTTGAGTATTAAAGTTGAGCCAGTAGCTAAAATAGTTAATGTGTAACAGCCGAATTTGAGAGACACACTTTTAAAACAAGTTTATTCTCAAACCGAGCAACGTGTTATTTTTAAATCCTTTGTAAACAGTAAAAACGTACAAAATGATACCTGAGAAGAACAAAACCGAGACCACGAGGAAATTATTAACGACTGTCATAAGACAACACAGGCTGAGGAAGGCAGTGGTAACCACGAGATGGAATAAGGTGTACCACAGATGGAGTTTGATGGGTACTTTCTTCTTGGAGAAACTCACGATGAGGAGAAATATTGCTGCAATGAACTGGAGGTATAGTATCACGCAGACTATTGTGACGATGCGGCTCGTTGCCAATTCCATGTCCCTGCTCATTTCTCCCATAGACACCATAATAAGTAAAGGCATGAATAATAACATCGGTACCACAGCAGACATGGTGATCCTCAGAAAATGAGTTCTCATTCTGTTGCATTGCGAACGTGCCTCTAAACTCGTGTCTTCTTCTTCAATAATGATAGTCATGACGAAAAGGCCAATCAATACTTAATGCAAATTAAGAGAATGATGAAAAGGTGTTTGTAAATACATGAAATATAAATGACAGGTGACAAGATAGGTTTTTAATTATGCCGTTGTCTTTTCCCGAAAGTTTTTTACAAACGAGGCTCATTATTGTGGCTTGAGGATTTTCCCTGTAATGCATATTCATTGTGGATTTACAATTTTAATGTTTTTTATTTTCTTATCGAAAGATAACTCGGGATTTTGAATGCGAAATACCCCCAAGTTAAATGAACATTTTCTTAAAATGTTGCTCTAAAATGTTGTACGATGGCAGCACTCATACGTGCTACTACAAGTAGGTACCTAAAATATAGTGTAATCTCTCGGGCGAATCACATCGTTTAATAGTTATCGAAAGTAAGGTACTTATTCTAGTATGCGGTATGCGTTTTGTTAGTGGCCTCAAGCACAGTATATATATAAGCGAAAGCAATAGGGAAGCTAGGCTTACTTTTTGAAATAAGTACCTACGCTCCAATAAAGCGTCAGGGTTGTCGATTTAATTTTTTTTGAATTGAAAAGTTTTTGTCTAGTTAGCGCTATAATCTCAGGCTGGTAAGACTTGTTTTTAGAGTAAGTAGCTACACTTAATTAAGAGTATTAGGGTTGGCACCCATAATTTGTGTAAAAGAGAAACAAACGTTTATATGGATTCTATATTAATTAAATAATAATCGATCGATTTTTTAAATAAAATAGGGTATTTAAAAAGACTTCAACAGTTTAAGATTTAGATTATTTGTCGGTAGGTAAGTATTATATATTACTTACTGAAAAATACTTTCGTCTGCTACGACACGTTCGGAAAGCTCTGTTATTAAATTTTATTGTATAAAAAATTCTCATCCGAATGAATAGCTTTCTTAAATAAACTAATGGGAAACATGGACACGGCACTATAAAAATGTTTTTTTCTAATTCTTTGTAAATTAATAAAGCTAATTTGCAATTTATGTTTATTTCGGTTTTGAAGAAGCCGAGTTCAAGCAGCCGTACACAGCGCAATACGCTCTTGGCATATTTAAAACGGAAAAAATGGCCGCGCGTCTCAATGCGCTACGCGCGACTGACAGCACCGTGAGGTCCGCTTAGGGGCCGTGTAGAAGCGCGCATCTATGTGTGCGTTCGTTTCGACCGTTTTGTTCGTAGATTCCCTACTGCTTTAGCTTATATATATATACTGTGCCTCAGGGGCCTTACCATGATGTCTTAATGCGATACAGTTTAGGTTCGCTCGCTATCAGATTCATACTGAAAGTGACAGCTAAAACTTGAACTGAGTCTGAATTAGAACGTCATGATAAGGCACCAGTATCTTTGAATTTGACGACATACCTGCAATTACCTTCTTTCCTACTTGATTTAAATCAAAGTAGACCACAACTGCAGACTGTTGTCCCCACCCATAATTTACGCAGATCGCCACATAATGCTCGGATTTATGTACAATCAATACCGCTATATAATATAACGCAGTTTAGTCGTAAAGTGGCTTTATAGGGTAATAACGGGGCGATGTCAGATAGCTTGTTTGTCAGGATTTTTCTTTAGGTATCGTAAATACGAGTAATACTTATGACTTGGTCGGTTTCTTACGGAGAGGCGAAAATATCAACGGGGTAAGGGTAGTAATGATTTTGTGGTGGAGCTATATTTTTTCAATATAATCAACAATCACTATGACTAAGGCCAATAATGCCGATCTAGTAGTTTTATCGACTAAACACTCAATTTAAGTTACGTCAGGCTAAGAGCGATAAGACGACATATTGTCTACTTTTTATTTTCATGATCTCTTTGTACTGATTTGTGGTGATCAATAAAAAATATTAACTATATTAAATTAAATTAAATATTAAATATTAGGGAACAATTCACACAAATTGACCTAGTCCCAAAGTAAGCGCTAGTAAGGCTTGTGTTATGGGTACTAGACAACGATATACATACTTATATATAGAGAAATACATACTTATATAGATAGAAACATCCATAACTCAGGAACAAATATTCGTGCTCATCACACAAATATTTGCCCTTACCAGGATTCGAACCCAGGACGCTTGCTTCGCAGGCAGGGTCACTACCAACTAGGCCAACCGCGTCGTTAAATATTTATACTGTAAAAGATTGGCTACATAAGCCACATGCGAGCACACGATCGTACCCTAGGAAGGAGTTGAAGCAGTCGCCATGGTCGAAAACGGCCGGGAGCACATCATCATCATCATCATTTATACTGTATTTATTGTATTAAATCAGGCGTTACTTTGCGGAGGTCCATTTTAATGAACACAAAATATTTACCTTGCTACTCCGCTACTTACGTGCAAGATAACCAAGCAATTGTAAAGAGATAACTCAAAAATGTTTTCGTAATTAAAAAAAGATTTATAATTTAAGAAACAACCATTACAAGGTAAAATAAAAAAAATTGCAATTTTATTCAAAAAATGCCTTACATCATTTTGGAAATGGCCTGATAATACTGAAAGTGATAGGCCGAATTTCACCAAACATGCCTAAGAACCATTGCAAGAAAAGTGGCTTTAGAATGAAAGTGATTAAAAAAGCTACAGTCCCTAACAAAAAGCTTTGAATGTACACGTGTACGCGATAGTTGTGAAATCGATCACCAAGATGTAAATCAAAAACATACATTAATAGCTGCGTCAGATTATCACATTTTACTATGTGGCAAATTCCACTCGATCAAAGATATCTACGCCATAGCAAACAGATTAGAAGTGATAGCCATATCGTTTAGAATCACCAAACTCTTGTTGTTACTTTGCCTGATTCGCTTTATGCCAATCCTTAATAAACTTAAGGAAACTCACACAATATTTTTCCGTTAAAGCATACGTCATAAATAATATCATGAGACAATTGACACCAATTGATCTAGTCTCAACTAAGCAAAGATTAGACCATGAGTATTAGACAGTGGATAAATATACTTAAATACGTATCATACAAGTACTTGCCCCTACCGGGATTTGAATTGACCTTACCGTTTAAGTTCCATCGTCGGGGTCCCTAACAAGCGCTATCCATTCATCAGTGGATGTAAGGAAAAATTGTTTGTTTGTTTGATAAAAAGTGATACGCCATAAACATTTTTGAGACAGAATACCTATTTGATTAATCATGTTATAATAAAATGCGCAGATACGTCAAACAGATTGTAAAAAGCCGGCCAAGTGAAAGAAAGAAAAAAGGAAGACATTTATTCTCTTTTGAAGGGCACACAAATACGTAGAGCATGCACATAATTAGATAAAGAATCAGAATCAGAATTTTTAATTGTTATCATTGTTACATATTCGACACTAGATTGCGTAAATACAGACGTCAAAAAGAACAAGAATGACTCGTCATTAAGTACACAGTACAAATAGCCATTCCATTTTACTTAGCATAAAACTATTTATTTTTATTATCAATACAACTTAAAACTAGAGATAAATACTGATATTGTTCAGCACAATTATCATTAAAAATGTTAATACTGACGGAGTAGACTAAAGATATATAGCAGTAAACGGAAGACACCTGTTTTTAAAATTGTATTCATATAGTCCTCATCACATAGTTTGAAGTGAAAATCCTGTCATATTAGAATAGACACACAGAAGTACTGGATGAAACGAAGAGATTGGATTTTGCCATTTCAACTACAGAATCCTAATAATGGTTACTCTCTAATATAACAATAATGATGCCTTATCTTCGATTCAAATCACGATGTTATCAGTTAAAAGGAATATGTAGTAAATACACAGCTTGTTCAAAAATACTACCTATTGAAAACGTCATCACAAAATGATTACCAATATTTAGCACCGCGTGGCAGTGGTAGGTAGGACACACATCCTGAAAACATGACTCGAGAGCCAAAGGAGTATTAGAGCGGAGACCATTGGGTGATAAAAGACCTAAGTGAAAGCCAAAAATGAGGTGGTAAGATGACGTAAAAGTAATTGCAGCGCAGAGAACTAAAATCATCGACATAGCACACAGGATAAGTAAGCCGAAGTAGCAATGTGCTGGCATTATAATATGTTGTAGAACCAATTACTGTTGAGGTTATGGCTTCTTGAGTGGAGAATGCGACTTTTAAAGCGTTAAGTGGGATGCCCTCCAACTAGGTGGGGTGACGTTTGCGAAAGATGGTGGAGGAATCTGAAGATGGCCTGCACCAACATGGTAAAAAGAGGCTAAGTAGAAAAATAAGAAGAGAAGAAACACCACACACTTGAACCACGGATTAGATTTTTAGTGAAAATACTTGAACTTCATAGAATTAGAGAAGCTTACGTGTAAGGTGAAGGACGGGAAAAGAGGGCGTAGCAGTGGAAACAATAATAAAAGATGACCGCTGGAAAATTAAAAAATCAAACGTACTGCTAGACAGGAGCCAATACCATTACTACAGTTACAACACTAAACAATAACCAAAGCTGATAAGAAGTAACACGACTGCAATATTAAAGTCGGTGATCGTGCGCTTTTCGCCATCACTAATCACTTTTACTGATGAATAATAATAATATTTTTGTTCATTTTAGTTTATAGTCCTAGTAGCTACTGATGAAACACGGTCCTTTTCAAACGGACATCGATCAAGCCGCTTTAAGTCTTTTTAAGACGTCAGCCCACTGTTTTCTCTTTGAGTATCAAAGACGACGAGCTATGTTTCTTGATCGGAATCGGAATGCAGCCGTGTCTTTAGCTTTCTGGTTGACGTCAATCAGATCCTTCGTCGTGCAGGCAGTGAGACTTAAGGGAGAGGTGAGTCAGTTGTCCATAGTTTGCACGAGCGAACCTACTGGCTTTATAGTTACCCTAAAATTTGATTTTCGAAGTTCGTTTCATACTGTCCCGCTCACACTAAAAGTCATTAACTTGGGAGAGGGAGGGACGGTATGACACGAGCTTCGAAAATCGAAATTCTGCGCTCGGGTATTAGACGATATGTTTTCGAGGATAGTTGTTTGGGGGACGAAGCCACTATAGAGAGATCTCTCTCCAGGCAGATGTTATGCCTGGGGACTCCGAAGGAAGAGAGTTGGAAGTTGTATTTAGGCATCCGTGTTGAGAAACATCGTCAGCGGGATGTAGAACGATGTGACAGCTGCCACTAGAGCTGTCATTAGAACTGGCGCTGCCTACTTGTGCGTCGTAGTTCTGTAGAGGTCAACTAGGTGGCGCTAGTGTCACTACAGCTGTTAGCACTAATTTGAGCCAGCCAGTTAAGGCAACAACAGCTTCTTCAGCGTGCGTGAATGTTTTCTAGATGAAGCAGACGATATCTCTTGAAGAATAGCAACTTGCTGGCCAGTTTTATAGACTAATAATGTCGTAGGAACTGAGGCGTACAGTAATAATAATAATTGCAATGTAGAAGAAGTCGATTCGAGTCGAGAAGTAGATTGTAGTGTAGAAGAAGATGTGTGATTGATTGTGTGGTCAAGAGTACCCGAAACCGACGAGCATGTATGAAGAGGTTGATGAATGTGGATGAAGCGAAAGAGGTATGTCAGGATCGTAGCAAGTGGAACAAAGTAGTCTCTGCCTACCTCTGTGGGAAAGAGGCGTGACGATATGTATGTATGTAGACGAATTACTTATGTGTAATATATTTCGCACACTCGGCACCTGGTTGATGCACTATCGACCAAACTGAGTCCTATTGATCCACCATGGAACTTTTTCATAGTAAATGTCGCAATCACGTAGCATTGATTTGACAAAGAATGCCATGGTGACGTTTACTGCGAAAATGTTCTACCGTCGCTCAGGAACATATTTGTTCGATAGTACCTAAATTATCTTATCTCGGTATCTCTTGCCAAAATCAATCTTAATCCAGTTCAATTAAGATTCGAGCGAAATTGAAAACAATGATAATCAAAGTGTTCTTACGCGGTACCTCAATACACCCTCGCTTAGGTGCAAGAGAGAGACAGAAAGATAACGGGGAAATATAAATACAATAGAGTTGTACGAGAGTGCCATATTCCAAAATGTCGTTGCGTGCTCTTACGTTGGTGGCGCTAGTCGTGGTGTCAGTGTATTCATTTCCGCAGGATGGCGTTGAAAGCAGAATAATCAGAAGAATTGTGAGTTGTTGTGTTAAATACAAGTATTTTAATAATTAAAATACAGTAACAATTTGAACACCTCAAATCAGTATTGAGATTACAAAAATTATAAAAGGCAAAATAGATAATAAGTGGCCTTATCGTTTAAAAGCTATTTCTACTTGCATTGCAAACTTTGTCTGCAAAAATGAATTTGGCCTTTGAAGAATGAGGAAGAAAAAAATATAGGAGAACCCGTGGTTTTAGCTAAGTATAGACTTAGAATTGTATGGCACAGAATTATGTATGTAAAAGCAAGGCATTTAGGCCTTTGTACCTACATTTCAAGGGTTTGCATACTTAAAAACTAGGCTAGGGTAGGTACTATGTTTGCAGTTTACGCCAAACGTTCCTTTCTTATGTTTAATTTTAACGAAATTGGGGATAGCATACACACTCTCATACGGGAATGTTATCAATGGAAATACATAAACAAAACCAATTCAGTCAATACAGGTTACATCAAAGATTTACAAAAGCGCCTAGATGCAACTGGTGACCAAAGGGCCGGCAGATATCTCTCCCAACGAATAAGGATAGCAATTCAAAGAGGGAATGTTGCCAGTCTTTTGGTCACCATGCCACGGGCGTCTCAAAGCCGCCTGTCTCAAAATGCCCAGTGCAGAATTGTTCGGACAGGCGTATCTTGACTTTTGATATCATTCATTGTCTTTATTTCTTCTTTCTTTACCAGATTGACATAATAGTCTCTGCGGGGTACCCCGTAGAGGTGCACGATGTCACCACGTCAGATGGTTACATCCTGACCATGCACCGTATTCCCCATGGGAGAAGCGGGCCCTCCGCTGAACGGAGGCCCGTGGTGTTTCTGATGCACGGGATCATGAGCGCCTCAAGCCACTTCGTTAGCTTGGGTGCTGATCACAGTATAGGTGAGTTGAGTGAGGCCCAGATTTGGGAAGTTTTGAAAACATCATTGTACGGGGTACCCCGTAGAGGTGCACGATGTCACCACGTCAGATGGTTACATCCTGACCATGCACCGTATTCCCCATGGGAGAAGCGGGCCCTCCGCTGAACGGAGGCCCGTGGTGTTTCTGATGCACGGGATCATGAGCGCCTCAAGCCACTTCGTTAGCTTGGGTGCTGATCACAGTATAGGTGAGTTGAGTGAGGCCCAGATTTGGGAAGTTTTGAAAACATCATTCGAAGTTGCAACTCGAAAGTAAGGTCTGTGTATTACTACAACATAAACTTTGTACTAGTTGAGACCTGTAATTTTGTTCCACTCTACTCAACGTTTTCAAAACGACGTTTTCAAAAATTGGGTAAAATTTTGTCTAACGCACTCAGAATCAAAATATTCGTAGCGTCCACCGTTCCTTTCTTTCTAACGACACAAGATGAGGGAAGAAAGAGATGGTGAATGCGACAGCGAGATAGACAATAGGACCTTAGAGGCCTCCACCAAAACCGGCCTTAGTCTAACTGCTTGCTCTGAAGCAAGCAGAACAGCCGCTCTAGGCGCCTGATGGCAAGGGGGCACAAAAGTCAAGTAAAGAAGGGTCCTGAAATAACTTGCTCTATTCTGACCAATGTAATAATGTAGCAGCTATCTGACGAGCGTTGCCGTCACCTGGTTAAGCCACGGATCTGACAGCTAGCATCAAATGCCTTAAACTCCTGGGACGCTAAGAGGTTAAGGCATTTGATGCTGGCTATAAGATGTAATAGTAAGAGAAACTGAAGAACTTTGACTTAAAAAACAATGCCTCTCGTCTGGTTCTTACGAGTAAAGACTCTGTTGGAAAAAGTTGGGCTTTAGATTAAAAATAACTGGATTGTCCTCTTTATTCCAGGTTTCAATCTAGCCGACGCAGGCTACGACGTTTGGATGGGCAATGCTCGCGGTAACGCCTACTCCCGAGCTCACGTGTCCCTCAACCCTGATGACAGCGATGAAAAGATGGACTTCTTCAACTTCAGCTGGGAAGATATCGGCCTGATCGATATCCCGGCTATGGTCGACTACACTTTAGGTAGGTAACAAACTAATCACTGCTTACAATATATTTAAAATCAGGGATAGGTGTTTTCTTTGCAAAGTTATACAACGCGTTTCTAGCGTAGTATGGCATAAAATGGATACAAGTTTTGATTACAAAAGGATGTTTGAAGTATCGATCCAATAATAGCCTCTACAGAATTTTTGCTTTCCACTTCAGGCTACTGAGGCCTACTCCGAAGGGGGTACTCCGAAATTCGATTTTCGAAGTTCGTGTCATACCGTCTCTTTCTCTCTCAAATCACTATTAGTGTGAGCGGAAAAAACACGTTGAGACTTTAAAATAATTTTTGGCAATGTTCCTGAGAAGTAGCATCCTAGCATCGTGTGTTCATCAAGTAATGATACTGGTAGCAGTAATGACAACTAAATTTCAGCCCACACCGGCGAAGAGAAGTTACATTACGTGGGCCACTCCCAAGGAGGTACTGTCTTCCTGGTACTGAATTCCATGAAGACTGAGTACAACGACAAATTTGCGAGCGCACACCTCTTAGCCGGTGTCGGGTACATGGCTAACTTCCCTAACCGCCCTCTTACTGCTGTGGCAGCAATGACGACACCACTATACGTAAGTAACAGCTGATTACAAGGTCCCTCAGATATATTCCGAAATAGCAGCCGGTTGGATCAGTCTAGTTGAACATCGTCAAATGTGTGGAAACATTGTGTACCTGAAGCACAATTGAAATATTCTGATAAACATTTACAGGAGTGTTCAGTGAAACCTAACCTAAGGGGGCTACGCCGAAATTCTATTTTCCAAGTTCATACCGTCCCTCTCACTCTCAAATTAATTACTATTAGTGTAAGTGGAACAGCACAAAACGAACTTCGATAATCGAATTTCGGAGTACAAGACCAAGCCCCTGATGCTGAAATAAGCTGGAATAATTTTGTGAGACCTTGTATTTGACACCCGAAACCGACGAGCATGTATGAAGAGATTGATGAATGTGGATGAAGCGAAAGAGGTATGTCAGGATCGTAGCAAGTGGAACAAAGTAGTCTCTGCCTACCCCTGTGGGAAAGAGGCGTGACGATATGTATGTATGTGTATGTTGTATTTGACATCACTGGGGCCTTACCATGACGTCTTAATGCGATTCAATTCCGACTCAGTTCAGTAGGCTTATTGTCTAACTCGCTCGCAATCGCCATCGTGTTCATTTTGACAGTTCTTGTATGAATGTGACAGCTAGCTGATCCGATGCCAATTGTCAGCCCATACATGAACTGTCAAAATGAACACGATGGCGATTGCGAGCGAGTTAGACAATAAGCCTACAGGTTTTATCTTTCATTTGTTTCATCAATGTTGAGAAGAAAACATTATAATTGTCATTAAAATAGAAAACCTTTAAGCAAATAACATTCATTAGATAAGCCTTGTCGTTTGAAATTAGCTCGTTAATGAGCAAAAACGTTTGTTATTCAATCACCTACATAACACAATGGCAAATGACCTCTTCAATGCCCCCATTGCTCAACTCACAATAAAATAATAACAGAGATAAGAAAGCAATTATTCAATCCAGAATCGCAAGATGCTGGTTCCAGGAAATGCCTTGTACAAATAGCTACTCAACTCATCTGCATTTGCTATTTTGTTAGGCGATATGACGGTTACTTATCGTTTTCTACAATTTCATATTCCATAAATATATCGTTTGCCACAAACGTCTTAACCTGTTCATTGTTCAGAATTGTTACAAAACAATTATACATTTCAAAGCTCCTGACAAAATTAAGTTTTCAGAGAAAAAAAAGAGTGCTGGCCAATAATAGGTAATTATGAAAAGATTCGCGATATAATCTGAAGACAGCCAGGATACGAGTTCACTCAATAGTTACGAAATTGGCAGTGAAAAACGAACTCTGCGATTAAGTGTTCGCATTTCGTAACTACGAAAATAATCAAAGCATTGGAAGTTTGGAAGTTCTATTGGGAATTTACTTGCCTATTGAGCAGTGTCCTTATGCATTTTCTTTTTTCTAGGCTCTCGCGCTAAGCATGGGACTTGTAGAGATATCCCTGGATGCTCTCCCCATCCCGCTGCCGAACGAAGATCTGATGCCTACGGACTACTGCATCGGTGACCCCAAGTATACGGCTTTTTGTGATGCGATCGGCATTGACATAATTCTGGTGAGTAATTACTCACATGCTGAGCTGGGACTGGGAGCAAAGAAAAGACATACCCCTTTATTTATAAACGCTCTATAGGCTTCTGCTAACTTAGTAATCGTTTGTCCTTATCTGTGAAAGGTAAATGTCAAAGTGACAGATAAGGACCAACGATTGCTAAGTTGGCTGAAGCCAAGAGCAGTTCCAGATTCTTGTCTAACTGCGCAGTCCGTAAGGCTCTAGCACTTTAGGGTTTTTTGAAGTAATAACTAGCTAGGTTAGTTGACGTCTCTGTAGACCGTGTAGCAGGCTTCCATGGACAAAGAATTTAGCAATTCAAAGAGAGATATTTAGCATCATGCTCAGGGGAACTCCATTTTATATTTTTTTTAGTCTTATTTTGTTTACAATAAGTTTAGGAGTAATGTGGATGTGACTGGCACAGAACCGGGGAAAGTGGTGTGAAAATAAAGAGGTCTTTACCCAGCAGTGGATGGATGTGGGCTGATTAGATAGATAGATGGAAGTTTAGGGTAATTGTAGGCTTCTTTTCTTTTAATAGCGTTAAGTTTAATAGCGTTACATTGCTGATCTATTTTCATGTCTGTGTTTCATGTTTAATTTTTGTACAATTGTTTGTATGCTCTATTTCAGTGTCTTTCAAAAGGGAATAAATGTCTTCTTTCTTTCTTAAGAAAATAAAGGTTGCATTGGCTTATACGAGCCACATACGTACAAACATAATAATGTCCAAACCTTCAGACAAAGTGCGTTAAGACGGCGTTAGACTAAAATTCAACATTTTATATAATTTTCAGGAAAACAGAAGCATCTTCGCCTTAGAAATGGGCGGTGCCTCCATGAAACAAATAGCCCACTTCGGCCAGAACGTCAAAGACAAAGCCTTCAGGCGTTGGGATCACGGTATCATCACCAACCGCGTTATCTACGGATCCTTTACCCCTCCTTCTTACGACCTCAGCAAAATCACTGTTGATGTCACCATGCACTACTCTCTTGGAGATATCCTTCTAGATGAGCAAGACGTCTTAGCTATGGCTGCGGTCATGCCTAATACAGTTCCCAGGCGGATCGCAAGAGAATCTTTCCTACACGTTGACTACATTGCTTCCGCTGATGTCAAGGAAATGGTGACCGACTATATCATTGATAAGTTGGATGCGTTTGAACGGAGATAAGCAATGTATTGATTAGAATATATACATTAAGCCAGTAATTTTATTGGCGTTTCGTGTGACAGTCAATCGGATTTTGGTCTTGGTCTCTCTGCAGTTTGAAACCTGGTGTTATCCGGTTAAATTAAATGATGAAATTTCAAATTTTATTTAAATCAAGTTCGACCTATATAATGTTGTCAGGGATTCTTTATTAAAATAATTGAGTCTTTGAATTTAAAAAAAATATCGATTTTTTTTATGTTTTTTAAAACTTTATAGCATATTATATAATATCTAATTCAAAGAAATCTTAAAATAATTTTTTTAAATTAATTATAAGCAATTCAAAATTGATGAAATTTGAAATATGACCACTTGACCGGGAACGGGCCATGATTGGTCGCCATGGCTGTGACGTCACAATGTTAAAGCAATTTCACTACAGTACTGGGTTAACGGCTGATTTCACTAAAAATATCCGAAATTTAATACAAAAAATATCTGCTGAAGTTTTTTTTATTAAATAAGGTGGCAAACGAGCTCGCGTATCACCTTATAGTAAGTAAATTTTTGTTTTAGTCATGTGTAGGTAGGTAATAAAAGCTTAATCCTGATAATGTTTCTGATTTATGTGAACTGGATTGATTTTACTGGACCTGAGATTTCACAATAAAGTACCTAAGTACAGTGAAAGATACTGAATCGCTTACCTACCACTGTGGAATTTTAACATACACCCTGCCAGAGATATTATTGCTAAATTGTACCTATTAGGTAGGTTACGTGATTCAGTTTCTTCAACCGTAGGTACGTAAATTTTAATGGCTAGATTTTGTGGTTGATAGGTATTTCTAGTTTTTTTTATAATCCCGTGGGATTGTATTATATATTCAATGGGAATTTTTGCGGGTGTAAGAGCCTAACCTTGTTCTAGGTAGGTACGTTCGGATCGCTAGGTACGGTTAACGTCAAAGATATCTTTACACTTTAGTACCTTGTCGTTGTAACTATATGTTTGAAGTTTCATATGAAGTTGTCAAAGTGCTTGGAGCGACAAGGCACTAAAGTGTAAAGATATCTTTGACGTCGACTGTACCAGCATCTTAGTAATCCTGCCGCCAAGCAGCAATGCTTGCGCTGATGTGTTCCGGGTGAGGAGAGTAAAACAGCCCGATTTTGGCATAATTTTTTAAATCCAAGATGGCGGATGACATTTTGACACTATTGACACTGACACTAAAATATTGATGGGTGTCGTTTTTGAGTAATTTGGTGCTTCTGAGCCTGATTTTGACATACTTTTTTGGATTCAAGATGGCGGATGACATTTTGACACTTTGACACTAAAAATGTTTATGGGTGTCGTTTTCGAGTAATTTGGTGGCTCTGAGCCCGATTTTGGCATAATTTTTTGGATCCAAGATGGCGGATGACATTTGGACACTATTGACACTTTGACACTAAAATATTGATGGGTGTCGTTTTTGAGTAATTTGGTGCTTCTGAGCCTGATTTTGACAATCTTTTTTGGATTCAAGATGGTGGATGACATTATGACATTTTGACACGAAAAATGTTTATGGGTGTCGTTTTGAGTAATTTGGTGGCTCTGGGCCCGGTTTTGGCATAATTTTTTGGATCCAAGATGGTGAATGACATTTTGACACTATTGACACTAAAAATGTTTATGGGTCGTTTTCGAGTAACATTTTACACTTTTTTGTGTTTTTTGTGTCAGTAATGTCAAAATGTCATCCGCCATCTTGGATCCAAAAAGGTATGCCAAAACCGGGCTGAGAAGAACCAAATTACTCGAAAACGACACCCATAAACATTTTTAGTGTCAAAATGTCATCCGCCATCTTGGATCCAAAAAAGTATGTCAAAATCTGGCTCAGAGCCACAAAATTACTCGAAAACGACACCCATAAACATTTTTAGTGGCATAAGTGTCAAAATGTCATCCGCTATCTTGGATCCAAAAAATTATGCCAAAATCGGGCTCAGAGCCCCAAAATTACTCGAAAACGACACCCATAAACATTTTTAGTGGCATAAGTGTCAAAATGTCATCCGCTATCTTGGATCCAAAAAATTATGCCAAAATCGGGCTCAGAGCCCCAAAATTACTCGAAAACGACACCCATAAACATTTTTAGTGTCGAAATGTCATCCGCCATCTTGAATCCAAAAAAATATGTCAAAATCTGGCTCAGAACCACAAAATTACTCGAAAACGACACCCATAAACATTTTTAGTGTCATAGTGTCAAAATGTCATCCGCCATCTTGAATCCAAAAAAGTATATCAAAATCAGGCTCAGAAGCACCAAATTACTCAAAAACGACACACATTAATATTTTAGTATCAAAGTGTCAATAGTGTCAATAGTGTCAAAATGTCATTCGCCATCTTGAATCTAAAAAAATATGCCAAAATCGGGCTCAGAGCCATCAAATTACTCAAAAACGACACCCATAAACATTTTTAGTGTCATAGTGTCAAAATGTCATCCGCCATCTTTGTGCTCGAAATTCCGGGTTTTCTTATGAAATTCCCCTGGGATAAAATCAACGGGATTTTGAACTGAAATCCCACGACTTATTTATTTATTCATATACGTGGTAAATAGTTACTACCAAAGTGTACTCATCACTATTCTCATCTAATTTTATTGTTTTAAATCCCGGTACCGTGGAAAGTTGGGATAGAAGCATGATAGAAGTATAGATAGTGCCATCCACAAAGACTCGTAGATGTATTAAAATTAACCTTTAACTACAAATTAATAAGAACCACGGTGGATGCCATCCATCGTGAATGACACCTACTATAGCCGGTACGTAAATCCAGATTATAAATTAAAAAGTTCGTGTATGGCAAATTTTATCGAAATCTGTTTAGCCGTTTTAGCGCGAAAGAATCACAAACCAATACGCTCTCACAAACAATAGCATTTTACAATAATAGTAGGATAATAACAGAATAGAGTAGATTAAAGTCAAAAAACGGTATCACCTGTATACTAACTACGAGTGGAAACTAACATTGTGACGTCACACGCGGCTCGGCCTTGTTCGGGAACTGTCGGTGTGTTTTCGGTGCGGTACTCGACGATCAATTTTCAAATCGGTATAACTCGTTAATTATAGCGAATAAAAAAAAACTAAAAATACTTTTCTTACAAAACTTATATATGATCTTTCCATTTATGACAAAAAAAAATTGATTCAAAAACTCAATTGTGGCCATAAAATCGTTTTATTTATTTTAAATAAATTAAAACCTTGATACTCTTGGCTTGGCGTGAATAGTGATAATTAATCGCGATAGACTTTTATTTTCGTATTAAAGGGATAAAATAATATATCTCGTTTAATAAGGTAGGTAAGTCCATCACGATCAATTATTGCATTTGACTATTAGGCAACACTAAAAACGAAGCGCACAACAGACGCACATATCAAACTTTCATTCAATTTTTATGAAATAATCGTAAAAACACCAAAAATGCGACATTGCCAGCTCAGTAGGAATAAACCATGTTAAAAACTTAGCTTTTAGTACATGGAACGGTTTTAGTGCAGAAGATAAAGCAGTCGAATCGTTTTGCGGTCTTACTCAGAAACCAGCTGTACTTACATGGAAACGATAAGCCAGTAGAATTGATGAACTTGCTGCAATGATAAATGCACGTCGCCGCATGCTAATACCGAAGATGGATCGCTCGGACTGGGTTAAGGACACTTACTATGTCATGATGACTGGCATTGAAGTAACCAAACTGTATTTTACACGTCTTTAACCCCTCGAATGCTTAAGACACACTGTGCCAAATTTAAGACTATCTTTTTGTATTTTTATTTAGATCAGCAGAATTTGTGCAGTATTAAAACAGATGCGTCTGGAATGCGGTACTTTTTTTAGCACCGACATGCGAGGGGTTAGTGTCGACTTATATTTTGAAAACAATTGAAGCTGTTTGTATGACAGTAACTTAGAAAATATTTAGGTACCTACCTTAGAACCACAGCTGTTAAGAAAATTACCTACCTACTGAATGTTAAAGTTAGGAAGTTTGTTGATGCTTCAATCACACGTCGATTCTAGTACTAATTTTGACTTTATTGACCTTTTCAAACATACAAAAACGAGTAAGATCATGCCCCTACACATATTTTAAGCAGGCGTTTATTTCACTGCTAATTTGTATTGCTGCAAATTTTCTTTTAGGCGTTTTTTTTGCATCGACTAATTTAATATTATCGAGTTCTGAAGAAAAATGTCCTTTTTTGGAATAAAAAAAAACCGTTTAAATTACCTATCTAAAATATATTTTGATTGACGAATAGGTGACGACCGGGTAGCCTAGGTTAGAGAACCTGACTCTAAAAGCTTGAGGGCTCGGGTTCGATACCGGTCTCTCTCTCTTCTTCGTCTTAGCCTTTCTCTACCAAGTTCTTGGTATAAGCCTCCTTCAACGGCTTCCATTTCGATCTATTTTGTGCAGTGAGAGTCCAGTTGCTGCCCGCTACTCTTTTAATGTCGTCTTTCCATCTCATCTGTGGTCTACCGACTGGTCCTTTACATTCCCATGGCCTCCAATCCAGAATGCACCACGAATCAGTTTTTCTGGCTATGTGTCCCGCCCATTGCCACTTGAGCTTCGCCATCCTTCTGCTGATGTCGGCGACTCTGCTGTGTCCCGGTCAGGACAGATATTATGTACCTATGATAAGTACCTACAAATGTTTGTTCCCGTATCTTTGATGTTTAGGATAGGTGTATTTAAGCATGGCTACCCGTCATATAGTACATAACCGTAGTACAAGAATGATATTTATTTATATACTAGCTTTTACCCGCGACTTCTTCCTCGTAGACTTCATTTATTGACAAAAGTCACATATTGCTAAGCATATTTGAACAGGCACACTTGACACTAAACGACGATAACTTTTTTGCTGATCTTAGATTTCAATAAAATTAAATAAAGCCTTAAGTTGCCCTAAATATTTGAGAATACCACAATAAAATTCGTTGCGTAGTTTAGGAGATTAGCGAACACATACATAAATATACACATACATACAGATAGATAAAAATGATAAAATTTACTTTTTTGTGTTTCCTCTCCCCTAATCGTTAGCACTCTATTTTCGATGAATTTATTTAATTTACAGACACAAACTTTATACTGAATTCTTATATGTATTATGTATAGAAGAAGAAGAGAAAGGGAGGAAAATAATAATACAATTTTGAGGTAGGTTCTTCAGGCTATCTATGATCATGAATCATGGTGTATGCAACTGCGAGATGCAACTAAATACGTCAAGATATCAGAAACTTTTTTAAAGCAACCGTGGGCTACGCTACGTCCCGTAGAAAATATTTAATGTCCACAGAATGTTACCTAGATGAGCGCCGCGTCACTAAATAACAACTCATAGACCACCCAGCGTTAACTCGTCGAATATCTCTTGAATACTACCTAGAGATAAGCCTGGATTATGTCCGATCGAAAGTTTGTTTTAATCCTATAATTAAGCGTTCGCATATTTCGTCATAATCCCTTTTACCTATTTATCGTGTTCGTTCACGTCTATTATAATACACGGTTGACTTCATCTGATCAAATTTCAGTTGGCTTAGTGAGCGTTTGACCACAGAGTCAGATAATTTTATTATTATTTGGTGCTGTCTCTATAATGTCAGGAGGACTTGATAGAGTGTGGTGGAACAGGGGCATTACCATGACGTCTTCGCATTGTTGGTTATAATAGACATACTTAAAGGTGGTATTTTTGTATTTTTAGGGTTCCGTACCTCAAAAGGAAAAAACGGAACCCTTATAGGATCACTTTGTTGTCCGTCCGTCCGTCTGTCAAGACCTTTTTTCTCAGGAACGCGTGGAGGTATCAAGCTGAAATTTATATCAAATACTCAAGTCCACTGCCCCTTGGAGCTGTGAAAAAATCAAACTTCTAAGCCAACGCAATCAAAAGATACAGCCGTTTATGCCGCAAATTTCGCTCTCAAGGGAATCAATATCTACAGGGTACTTCCCGTGAACGCAGAATCTTGAAATTTGGTATGAAGGTTGGTCTTATAGCACAGATTAAGGAATAATTGCGAAAACCGTAAATATGTATGCATGTTTGTATATATCAGTGACCAATATAAAGTGACCCCACACTGCGTATATTTTGCTTTGGAGCAGGACTCTGCTTACACTGGTTTATGGATATTTATAGATAACTAGCTGTTGCCAGCGACTTCGTCTGCAAAGAATTCGTTTATCGTTATCCCGCAGGAACTACGAAATTTTCCGGGATAAAAAGTAGCCTATGTGCTATTCCAGACTTGTCTCTATCTATGTGCCAAATTTCATCCAGATCCGTTGGCCCGTTCTGACGTGATTGAGTAACAAAAAAACATACATCCATCCATCCATCCATCCATCCATCCATCCATCCATCCATCCATCTATACTTTCGCATTTATAATATTAGTTAGATGATACGGAACCCTCGGTGCGCGAGTCCGACTCGCACTTGGCCGGTTTTTTTTGTTAGTTTATCAAGAATCTAATGAGGCTCAAATTCAGCCTACACTCGGTCGAACTTGCGAAATAAAGGGTTTGCGATTCAATTCCGACTCAGTTCAGGTTTTAGCTGTCATTTTTAGTGTCTGGTATGCTTCATCAGGGATCAGCAACGCCTAGTTTTCTGTTGAATTCATACCTGAAACAAAAAAAAACAATTAACACTCATGTTCTGGTTAAAACTACAAAGCATTAGGTACGTCTTTTTTACAAGTCTGTACACAGGGCAAAAGATGATCGCTGAGGGGTTACTATGACGTCTTAATGCACATTCGTTAAAGCGACTAAATGACAAAAATCGAACGCGACTCTAGCTTCATTCCTATTTCAAAATAAGCTCTTAGAGGATTCTGATATCCTGGTACTTAAACTCTCCCTCCGTCTTACGCCTGACGCGAGTTTAAAAAAAAAATCACATCCCAAAAAGTGCTCAGCGCCGCTAAAGAGGTTTGCACTTCAAAAAGCTTATAATTTTTTTCTCATGCAGACGCGTAATTTACAACGATAGTGTGGCCTCAAACCACCATCTAGTGTTCGCCTGTTTTCTGAACGTTGCCTCGTAGCCTAATACTATAGTGTGCAGTATGCTTATTGTCTAACTCGCTCGCAATCGCCATCGTGTTCATTTTGACAGTTCTTGTATGAATGTGACAGCTAGCTGATTCCGATGCCAATTGTCAGCCCAAACATGAACTGTCAAAATGAACACGATGGCGATTGTGAGCGAGTTAGACAATAAGCCTACTGGTTTCTACTGCTTGTTAATTTAATTAGTGGACTGTATTCTGTCTAGTTTTTTTATTGCAAAGAGAATCGGCTAACTACTACACACATTCGTGGCCATTTTAGGAAGAAGACAGGGGGGCGGGCGGAGGTGGGGCATCATGCCCATAGACAAAACATTAAAGAAAAAATAAAATTACTCTATGTTAGCAGTGTTGCCAACAATAGTTTGTGGTCTGACACAGACAGAGGTCCTTGCGTAGCCTCTTCCCGCGATGGTCGTATTAAATACCGTAATTAGTGTTTTTATTGACGTACTTGAGTCACATGTAATATTTTGAGTCTGCCGATATTATCTATCTACGTGGAGATGATTGTGTGATAATGAACAGTTTCATGTCGACGTCACGCTAATATCGCGGGAAAATACGTAGCGTAAATACTAAGAGTCATAAAAAACTACTACTAAACTACTTTCACGATTACTCGTACTATATTTACGAAGGTCGGTGAGTTTTAAGGAAGTATTTATTATACCTTTAAATGTGTGTTACGTCGTGGGTGTTTACTGTTTACAAAATTTTATTTTTTTCTTATTTAAAAGAACATTTTTATCACTCGTACGTGATCGTTTATTGTAATCGGCACTAAACTCGATCGCCTGTACAATTAATTATATTAAGGTGATAGTATCAGTAGTCTAATACGCTTGAGTGCTATAATGGTGATGGATCGATGGACGAAGCGTGGTGGTTCGTCCTGCCCGTCAAAATCTAGCTCAAAGAAGCTGAACCTCTTAGCAATTTGTCACAGCTACTAATTAAAAAAAAATTGAACTGTGCCAGCGTCAAATTTGCTGCGACAAAGAACTAAAACGTTCTGATACTTTTGAGCTTGACCTGTACTTCAAAAGGAAAGACTACCCGCCCGCACCTCTCTGTCCCCTTTGTCGTCCTACCCCGCGCCCCTGCACCCCGCGGGCGAGAACTCATTTAAGCGGTCGGTCTATAGCTTGTTAACTATTCGTTAACTAGAAGGTTAATAATAAAACCTATAACTACGAAATTTTTCAGGGCTGTTCGGACCAACTGTTGACGAATTTGTGAAATAAAACTGGTTTTTGTGAAACCTCATACTATATTAAAAAACGTAGTAGGGCGTCTTATTCATCGGCAATAATCAAACGTGTAAAAATGAATCTATCAAGATAAAAATAATCATAGACGCATTAATTAATTACGTCACAAGTATCAACAAACGACGAAACACACGTGCGAATATTTTTCAGCTTAATAATATATTCAGATCGCATTTTCTATCTAGGTATACGATACATCTGATTACATTTTACCATGTTTATACATTTTATTTTCTGTAATCACACTTATGACGCTTAAGCCAGGTGTAGCTTTCTAGTGTATCAATAAATCCGTCAAGTGTGTGTCGGGTCACACGCGGTGTAGAGTTCCGTACTAATCATTATCATCTCCAGCTCAATATAGGTACATCACACTGCTGGGCAAAGACCTATAAAGCTGTAAGGCTTGGACTAAGTGCCCACGCAGGCCCAGTGCGGATTGGGAACTTCACACACACCATTGAATTACTTCACAGATGTGTGCTGGTTTCCTCCCGATGTTTTTCCTTCACCGAAAAGCTCTTGGCAAGCTCATAGCCCGTTGTCCCATGCTATGTCACAATAGATATTTATCTCTATGTCATCGAGATTTGGACCACTACACTGCTACAAACCCGCGAGTGTAACCGACACGGGTCGCGGATGATTTAGTGTCGCGCTTGCGGTGTTTGGCTTCCGACACGAAGCGATTCTGAATGTCGCGTTAGGTCCCAGGTTATTGATAGTGTTGGTAGCCCGTCCACAGTGTACATTAACAGTATGGCAATGAGATGAGAGCCGAGGCTACTACGTTAAATAAAACATTGTAAAACCCCCCCCACGCATTGTCGTACGTAAATAAAAAAATATTCAATTCTATATCAAAAACGCCTTACATTTACATCATGTATCGATTCAAACTGTCGCGATTTTCACACAATTATTATAAGTAAACGGGACTTAGTCACGAAAACAAAAAGCATTTTTGTAAATACCATGACGTTTCGGACGAGACTTTGCTTTGCCGATGCAACGAATTTATGCGCATGGCGTCGCGTCTGATGTTCATAGTGTGGTTCTGGTCATAGAAAATAATACAATTTGATTCGACTCAACACGCGCCGCGTTGCATCGGGTCGCGTCGCGTGGTAATAATGTGTTTCCACCTTTAGTCCCGTTGCCTTACATCATTTTGGATAAGAACTGACATAAACTGCTGAACCGATTTTTACCATAGCTAAGAACCATCGCAAGGAAACTGGCTTTTGAATGAAAAAACCGCATCGCAATCGGTCCATTCGATTGAGCGCTACAATACCACAGATAGAACACACACAGACGTCAACGTCAATAACACGCCTCTTTTTGCATCGGGGCTTAGAAACAAATAGATGCCTCCGTTCAAATTAAGAAATATAATCGTCATCATCATCATCATCACCAGCCAAAAGACGTCCACTGCTGAACATAGGTCTTCCTCAAAAAGCGCCACAAAGATTAGTCTTGCGCGGGGCGGGCCTCATCGACCTTCACCGGACCCTGTTTCATATAACTTACAATTGTCAGTGACAGGTAATATGAGACTAGTCGCCAATTCGATAATTGAATGTTTCATAAAATTTTCGATTTGACGTATTTGTAATCGGAAAAATCGACAACTTTGTCAAATAGTTATGACAAGTTGTTGATTTAGCGTTTCATAAAAGATACGTAAAAGATTACTAGTGACAAATTAAACAATTTTCTGATAATTTTCGTTTATGAAACGCAATATTGTCAATATCAAATTACAAACCTGTCGAATTGTTGCAAGTTATTGACAGGGCGAATTGGGCTGTGTCAGAAATTGACATCTGTCAACTGTCCAGTGACGAAAAATGTCTTAACAAATCATGATGTTAAATTCTAGCAGTGATAATAGCAACGAAAATGGTTATATTTATTTAGTAGAAAATTGGCGACAATTAAATAACTACTTTACACTCCGCGATAGAGTGAAGTCAAGTCATCGGTCCTTCGTGATGTGGTCTGACGCTGCGTCCTTCCAGTACGTGGTCTCCATTCCAGAACATTCGGGCTCCAACGCAACGGCACATTGCCACTAGAGTAGAACTTCTCCAGGCCATGTAGGCCTTTTGTTCCTCTGTGGACTCCATCAATTGCTTTTTTTTTTATGTAAATAGGAAGGCAAACGAGCAAGTGGGTCACCTGATGGTAAGCGATCACCACTGCCCATAGCATAGACACCCTCAACCCCGGAGGGATTGCAGATGCGTTGCCAACCTAGAGGACTTAGATGAAATGCCTCTTGTGCCCGTAATTTCCCCGGCTGTCTTACTCTCCACACCGGAACACAGCAGTGCAAGCACTGCGGCTTAGCGGCAGGATTAGCGAGTAAGATGGTGGTGCTGGTTTATTGTAAAAACAAATGTAAATACCCGCATCAAGGCCATTAGAATGACCTTTTACTTCACCAGTCAATTGTTTATCTTTGGGATCGAAACCTCGTTTCCTTATAGGCGTAACATGGCAATGATTACGTATATGGAGCAAAAGTACTAGGGCATCAGCGGTCTGTCAATATAGATAATACGGTCGTTTTTTTGTAAGCGGCCAGTACGGTACGTGTCTTGAGCGTCATGGAGATTATAACATTAAAATCTTCTAAGCTGTTGTTTTCACTTCTGCCGGCACTGCAGGACTTCTAGAAAATGGAGAGGTGTTTCTTACCAGTGTGTCAGTTGGATGACCGTTAGCTAATAGTGGAGCATAAAGGCTGAATAAAAACTGATAGATTTTATACCTATGCATTATGCATGTAGGTACCTAAGCCGTAACCAACCGTGGCAACTGGAGGTCTATGTCCAACAGTGGACGTCCTATAGATATTTATGATGATGATAATGAAATCGTAACTATAATCACCCCTTGGGACTTAATACCGCCATTGTTTTTTTTAATTACCTCTATATTTTGTTAGCGGTTCAGCGGCCGTGGGCACGAGTAGGCTAGTAGTTCAATACGCCAATCGCGTGATTTATCTTTTATCAGTTATCTATGATGTCGTCTCTGTCTGTTTCGTAGTAATAAATAGAGACGGAATCATAGATAACTGACAGTTAAGATAACTGGAACTTAACAGACAGTGGTGACACAGACCCTATATATCTTAAGTGGAGATGATCGTTATTGAATCAAAGTTATTACAGAAGTTTAAAACATTACGATAGAGATGAAACCAGAGCAAATGAAACTGAGCAGTTCATTCCCAAACTTTTATGAAGTAACTTTCCACAGCAAGTCAGTGTTGCCATGATATTATGCGCCATAGAATACAAAATATTAAACAAACAGCTAGGACATTGCCGGACAGAACAAAAAAATACAGCCAAATTATTAAAACACTAACGATTCGATTGGGAGCGTTTTTTACTACAAGTCTATTGTTATTGTTATATCGGATAAACACACCCGATATTCGACCAAATGACTTCCAGGGTCTGGGTAGTATTTTTTACTTTACTGCTGCCTGGCGATCGCGTGTTCCGGGCAACTCATCGTAACGAGCCACTCGCCGTCTAATGGCTCTATTACGGCAACAGTGGTCGTGTGGGCAAGACAGTTTCATGTATAGGAAATATTGATATAATACAGGCTCCATGCTGCTCTGGAAACATTATAATGTAGCTCCCTTATTCATAAACGCTCCATAGGCTTCTGCTAACTTAGCAATCGTTTGTCTATGATGTCAATGAATTCATTTGTACATAGAGTAAATTACCCACTACAGTCATCTATTTTTATTATGCAGTTATGTTTTCACTGTGTGATCCTGATCTCATTATTGTTTTAGTTTTTTGAATTTTATTATTGTTATTCTTAGAATTTCATTATTTCGGTTTTTAAGTTAGTTTTTAATTTTTAACAAATCACCAAGCATGTGACGACTGCCGCGATAAAATGGAATCACGTAAATCTAAAACAACTGCTATTTAATAAATGATCCAAGATGTTCCAGGGAATGATTTTAATCACTACATAGTATAAAACAAAGTCGCTTTCTCTGTCCCTATGTCCCTTTGTATGCTTAAATCTTTAAAACTACGCAACGGATTTTGATGCGGTTTTTTTTTAATAGATAGAGTGAATCAAGAGGAAGGTTTATATGTACAATACATGCATAATATACCGTGCGAAGCCGGGGCGGGTCGCTAGTTAGTTATATGTTATGTTACTATACTCACATGATAGTAGAATTCCAACACAATTGTGAATTATTGCTATGGAATAAATGACTATTTCCTTATCTGTGAAAGGTAAACGTCAACGTGACAGATAAGGAAAAACGATTGTTAAGTTAGCAGATGCCTAGAGAGCGTTTATGAATAAGGGGGATATCAGTTTCTCTTCCCGCGCATCTCCGCGGTTTTACCTTGTAGTAAAAGCCCATCGAGGAAACGAGCAAAATCTTAGGAATCATGTTATAGGCGATGCGGCTAGCAACCCATCACTATTTTGATTCCACTTTCCATCTATACGCCCACCATGCTAAACGTGGCCTTTAGGTCTACTTACCTTTGGCTCTGTCTACCCTGTAAGGGATAAAGACGTGGTTTATGTATTAGTATGTGTTGCATGTTGGATTGACCAATTGGTCAATATAGAACGAAAGAGAACAGAATTTTGGAACTATGTTTTCTATGATAAGATAAACACACGTAATAATCTATACTTCATTTAATTTAGGATGAGAAACCACAACATTATATTGCGGCTCGTGAACTGTAATCTCTTTACGATTTGTACTAGAGTAACAATTGACGCCACGCAAATAAAGTGGTATTAAAACAATTTTATTTTGCAGCTGCCAAACTATTGCACTGTACTATTTGCTAGGTAAGAAATAGTTGACCAGACGCAATATATTTAATGTTATTGTGGTTTCCCATTCTAAATTAAATGAAGTATAAATTGCTAGAAGGTGATAAGTATTGTTTATTAAACTACAATAGTATAAGCCTGACTAATATGGGTGCGGAAGTTTACTAGGACAAACATTAACGTTTTATTGCTAAATTGACTAATTTAAATGGAATCTTTTCGGATTCTTTGATGTTTAGAATTTTGCGCGAATCCGTTACCTTAAAATGAACCATTTTTATCGACAATTGAAAAGTGTGATTTGAGTTATCGCTAATATTTACATAGGTGATAAGTTTGCGTGATCGATTATCACGCGAACCTATTATGTTCCCTCACATACCTACCTAATACTGCTCAAAAGAAAATAGGAGCCACTTGAGTTTGAAATCGCCAACTTATCCTGTATTTTTCATGTTGACATTGGCTCTTATTTAAAACAGTAGGTAGATACTCTGGAGAAGCACATACAAAATTACTCACCGAAAAACGAAACTAACTGTTGTAATCGGAAATGTTGGCATGGCAGCGCCCAATCTAAGATTTAATATTATAAAGTGCAAAAAACCGACGATGGTTGAAAGAAGATAAGTTAATTAAACTTTATATGGGGAGTATGAATGGGTGCGTTGGGAGGGGAAGGCCTAGACGGACTTTCCGTGATCAAGTTGGGGACGTTTTGGAAAAAGAACAGGTCAAGATTATCCGAAACCGATGAGCATGTATGAAGAGATTGATGAATGTGGATGAAACGAAGGAGGTACATATGTCAGGATCGTAGCAAGTGGAACAAAGTAGTCTCTGCCTATCCCTGAGGGAAAGAGGCGTGACGGTCGTATGTATGTATGTAAAAAACTGACTAACCGGGATCTTAAATTTTTTGACGTCAGTTAAAATTATAATTTCTTAAAAACTTGCCAGATAGATTTTCAATTTGCTACGAAACACTTCTTTGCTTTAAAAAAAATCGAACAAGTTATAAAACGCTTACCTGCAATCTCTGAATTTAAGTTAACTTGATAAATACGGAAATCTATTCGAATCTCGGTTTACAGCCTGAATAACAATAGCTCGGTACAATTACCTGTATTATTTAGATTTTTCCATATTTTATGATGTTGTGAAGATAACGTACCGTAGCGATTTTGTATACGACATTCACAGGCCGATGTGTTAGATAAATAAATGTTCTATTCGATCAAATTATGAACAATGCTAATCCTTTTCTATAATCCATTTAAACAATATGCTATAAAATGATAGCCACACGTAATTTATGATTTTATTTTTAATAGATTAGCATGATGATAACGAAATGCCACCTTAGAAAAAAGTGTTAACATAGATATATACCGGTATCTTAGCGTAGACGTATTTTCCATGGGACACAGAGATTTATTCAATCACATCTCTCGAAAATAACAAGTTAATTGACAAAAAATACAGCTCAAATATAAAAAAACTACAGTTAACAAGATTAACTTGTTTGTGACCATTAACAATTAGAAATGCAATGCGTATTCAATATGGAAGCAACCAGGCCTTATACTCCGAAATCCGATTTTCGAAGTTCGTTTCGTGCCGTTCCGCTCTCACTAATAGTTATTAATTTGAGAGTGAGAGGGACGGTGTGATACGAACTTCGAAAATCGGATTTCGGAGTTGCCCCCCAGCGTAGATTCACGTCAATTTTTTTGTAATATAAACAGAATTTTCACAGTCATGTCACCGACAAAATGTCGCGTTTGTGAAATAGGGGCCTGTAATTTTCTTCTACTCCACTCGTATTTAACATTTAGCACAATTTCAATCAAAAATTGAATCCCTATGGTATCAATCGTCATGACCAACATCGTCATCGTCATGGTCATGATAATGACCATTGATTAATAAAATAAAATAAAAATAAAATCTCAATCTTAATCATTCTAAGAGGAGGCCTGTGCCCAGCAGTGGGACGTATAGAGAGAGAGATAGATAGGTGGTATAAAAATAAAATAAATATTAGGTAACAATTCACACAAATTGACCTAGTCCCAAAGTAAGCACAAGTAAGGCTTGTGTTATGGGTACTAGACAACGATATACATACTTATATAGAGAAATACATACGTAAATAGATAGAAACATCCATAACTCAGGAATAAATATTCGTGCTCATCACACAAATATATGCCCTTACCAGGATTCGAACCCGGGACGCTTGCTTCGCAGGCAGAGTCACTACCAACTAGGCCAACCGCGTCGTCATTAGATTTAATTCTCTAAAATACGTCAATTTAGTAATAAATAATGTGTAATCGAAATATTTTAAACTAATCGCTTAGTCGTTTGAAAAAATCGAATGATATTCAGTCATTTCGATCACGCAAATTAAATTAGAGTGTTCGATTGCGAGTATTTTGTCAAAATTCATTTAAAAACCTTATACCCGCCTATCTCTCCTCCGAAATCCTTTTAATTCAAATGTATCGACTTCCCCTCAGGCAATTTCGAATGAAGAAACTTTTAGGGATCCTTTTATTTCCAACTAGCGACCAGCCCCGGCTTCGCACGGTATATTATGCATGTATTATACATATAAACCTTCCTCTTGATTCATTCTATCTATTAAAAAAAAACCGCATCAAAATCAAAGATTTAAGCATACATAGGGACATAGGGACAGAGAAAGCGACTTTATTTTATACTATGTAGTGATAGTGATTAACTTAGCATTGATGGTGGTCCTATTAACTAGCAAGATCCTAATCAGTACTCAGTAATGAAACAAATATGACGATGTTTTTTAAAAATGTTCTGTCTTTGGACGTCAAGAAACCTCAGTTGTTCGTAAGGACATAATCTCCGCAGACTTGTCGCAGAAGAGTGGAGACTCGAGGCCTTATTGCGCTTGGAGTCTCAATCGCGTGCTTTCCTTTCTGTCCAAAGGTAAAGGATGAGGGTAGAAAGAGAGAAAATGCGATCGTGAGCGCCCGCACGTAAGACAAAGTATTAAAGAGAGGAGGAAGATTTCTTCGCCTTTTATTACGTTCTGCCAAGTATCTAATTCACCTCATTGTGTGAATTTAAATATTATGCTCACACCATACAATAAAGTTAGAGCCCGCACGTACGTACAAAACATAAAAACCTAAAGGTTGCACTCACGGAGAACTCAAAAGAAAACATACTAGCAAATAAAAAGCAGTACATAATGTGTACGCTTAGCATTTGTCGTGTGAGAGTGTCATCGAAAAGGAGGTCTTTTTTCTTTCTTGTAACACGTAGGTGCTTGCTACTTGTCTTATTAGTTCATGAACTTTGATGTTAATTAGTCTTAAACAAGGAATAACCAGTGATACTTCGACATTTGTTAATACTTTCTATTCAAAATGTCTTGGTGTGCTCTGACCATTGTGTTGTCAGTGTTGGTGTCTGTGTGTGCGTTTCCATGTAACAGCGGTGAGAATACATCGTGCAAGCGAACTGTAAGTACATTGTACATTATAATAAAAACGCAGGGTAGGTCTTGGCGGCCTATTGAGAAATATCCAAGTGCTGCTTGGGACGTCCCATGTTTCCCATCTCCTTTTTTACTAATCGGGAGAAGTCAATACAGATACGATGTGCCCCCTGGGCCGTTATAAGGCTGGGCTTATCTAGTGAAAGACGCAGGGTTAAAGAATCGGAAATTGGTCATCGATACGACCTCTGACTCTAGAATCCCTTAATCCGTACGTATATTATCGCAAAACATGTATCTTAACGTAACATAGGTAAGTTCGAAGTTTCGCCGGCCTTTAAAAAGATAATCCCCGTTTAAAGGATTAACGCAGATATCGATAGCGTGCAAATATAAATATCGTTGTGCGGCAGTGTATCGTCGCCATTTGCAAATCGTTCATCCAAAATGTCGTGGCGTGCTGTTACCGTTGTGTTGGCAGTGGTGGTGTCAGTGTGTGCCTTACCGCGTAATGGCGGTGAAAATAGAGCCACACTAATCGTAAGTGCATATTTAAAATAAAGATGAGGCTGGGTGGATCTTGTGCCTTTAACTTATCACTAACATCTCTCACACCTTTGAAGTTTTTTCTTTAAACGTTGATCAAGCATGTATTTGTTTTTGTAATATTCAAAACCACACTGCGAAACGAATCTTCTTAAATAAACTCAAGCTATTTAGCTAGTGATAGTCGTGGGCAACTGCTAGAAGAATAAATGAAAAATTATTACGACGTTCAAACATAATAGCTAAAGAAATATTGGTACGAGATTATTCATGTAATTATATATAAATCAAATAATTTTCCGACAGTTTCAAATCGATTCGAGATTCATAGTAATGGAGTGTGCCACTGAATTAAAAAATAACATTCAATGAAGAGGAATAAAGAAGATTTTTTTTTATTTGTAACTAGCGGCCCGTCCCGGTTTCGCACGGGTGCAGCAAGCAATAAATATAGCCTTTGTCACTCAGGATGAATGTAGCTTTCCAATGGTGAAAGAATTTTTGAAATCGGCACAGTAGTTTTTGAATTTATTCAATACACGGAGGATTCCATGAGGCACGCCGAATTACGCGGCAATATAATTACAACAACAACATGTACTTACTGAAATTGTAGCGAATTCGGAATAAAAAGGCTATATTATTATTATTATAGATTAGTATAGATAGGCATTACAAGTCAAAACTCTTACTTTTCATGTATTTTGCTGTATAGGTACAGTTCTATTTCTAATCAGGTTGACCGTATTAGCTCCGCGGGCTACCCCGCCGAGTTACATCACGTGACCACAGAAGACGGATACATCCTGGGCGTGCACCGTATACCCTATGGGAAGGCCGGGCCCTCCGCAGGACGGAGGCCGGTTGTCTTTCTGATGCACGGACTCATGGGCTCGTCAGAAAACTTCATTTTTATGGGCTCCGATTATGCGATAGGTAAGTTGAATCCACTGAAAGAAGTCGTGGTGATCCAGTGGTTTGACCCTGGCCTAATAGATAAATTGATGATCTGATAAAGGTCGCGGGAATCTGATAAAGGAAAGTGCGCAAGACAGATTTTTGTGGCGCTATTTGGAGGAGGCCTATGTTCATCAGTGGACGTCTTTGGCTGATGAAGATGATGTTAAAATTTCTGAAAATCTAAACTACTCGTATATTCTCATTGTTCCAGCTTATAACCTAGCAGATGCTGGCTACGACGTGTGGCTAGGCAACGCGCGTGGAAACGTCAACTCCCGCGCCCACGTATCTTTTAACCCCGACCGTCTACTTCAGAAACGCAGCTTCTTCGACTTCAGTTGGGAGGAAATAGGCATGATCGATGTCCCGACCATGATCGACTATGCTTTAGCCCAAACAGGGGCCTCGAAGCTGCATTACATTGGACATTCTCAGGGAGGAACCTCCTTCTTAGTCATGAGCTCCATGAAGCCTGAGTACAATGAGAAAATCATAACCGCCCATTTGCTGGCTGGTGTTGGGTATATGAACAACTTCCCTAATACTGCGTTGAGGGCTACAGCTCTCTTGACCGACACCCTTTACGTGAGTATTACAAGACCATGGGATACAATTGACAACATTTCATATTTCTGAGGCTATAATTTTAATGTTCTCTGTATTCTGTTTGAAAAGATGAACATGCTGACAGTTTAATTTTTTCGCTAGGGTTTGTATTTAATTTATAATTAATTTATTAATTATTGCTTATTATAAAAGGGCGTAACTCCGATACTATCACAGAATAGACACTTATCCTTTTGTCTTTTCTGTATAGAAAAAAATCTGACGTCAATTTCAAATTGTCAATGTCAGGCCTTATTCTCCGATATTCGATTTTCGAGGTTCGCTTCGTGCTGTTCCGCTCATACTAATATAGTCATTAACTTGAGAGTGAGAGAGAAGGTATGCAACGAACTTCAAAAATAGAATTTCAGAGTTGCCCCCCTTGCACTTTGAAGTTGTCATATACAAAATGATGGTAGCTTATTTTTTCTCGTGAAAAAGGCAAAGGTGTTTCACCTATCCTGTGGTAGTTTTGGTAAAATTAGGGCATATTTTTAATTAATTTTTATTTTTTATAATAAGCGATATTAAAATTATATAAACATATTGCAGTGATCAGGAGGCAAAATGCTTTCGAACCATATATACATTTTCAGGTGTTATAAAAATGAAATGTTGTCAATTCAGATGGTATAATGTCACTTGATATAATCATTAGTTATCTATAACATTTTGACGCTCTAAAATCAAAATCTCTAATTATTAATAACGTAAATATAACAATAAAAAAAAAATGTAATATAATCATTTTCTAAACCAATTTTATTGACATTGACATTTTGAATAAATTTCATAGGAAATGAAAGTACTTATAAAAAATAAGTTTAGAGCATTTTGATTTCTATAAATTGCTAGTGAAATTGTAGTACTTTAATATTTTTTAAAATTCAAAAGAATTTGTAGCATACCTATAAATCACTATAGAAAATGAATTTAGGTAAAGTGTGTATGTATGCCCTTTGTCATGTCAAATTAATACACATATACATACAGTCACGCCTCTTTCCCATAGGGGTAGGCAGAGACTACTTTGTTCCACTTGCTACGATTTTGACATACCTCTTTCGCTTCATCCACATTCATCAATCTCTTCATACATGCTCGTTGGTTCCGGGTACTCCTGGCCTGCCCTTGTCAAATTAGTATACCACATCAAACACATGAGCGCCTAAAATATCACCGTTTTTCCTCAGAGCCTAGGAACTAGCGTAGGCCTGGTCGAGATCAGCAGCCTGGACGATCTTCCGATTTCGCTGACGAGCCAAGAGTACACGAGAGTCGACAACTGCTTCGGCGACGTACAGTACAAGGAGTACTGCCACATGCTCGGACTCGATGAAGTCGTGGTGAGTGCCAGTCACAAATAAAACCCGTACAGAGGGGTTGCCGTGACGTCTTAATACGATGCAGTTTAAGTTCGCTCGCTGTCAGATCCATACTAAAAATGACAGCTAAAACTTGAACTGAGTCGGAATTAAGACGTCCCAGAACACGGCCATTTACACGACTTTCATAATTATTCGGAACAATTTTAAGATTTAGATTCAGGCCCCTATTTCACCTATTTCGTATGCCCCCTCTTATACAATAAAAAAAAAAATTGACAATTGTCGGTGACAAGTGACAATTCTGTTTACATTAAAAACTCGACGAGAATCTACGCCGGTTGGCTTCATATTGACTACGCCTTGCATGTCGAATTGTCACATATCGCCGACATTTGTCAAATTGGTGAAATAGCCGAGCTGCTGATATATTATATTACGTGCGTGGTTTCTTGCAATTGCAGGCTTTATGCGGGGTAGTATGTTACAATCATTTCTAACTATCATTTATTATTATACTAGCTGTTGCCTGCGACTTCGTCTGCAAAGAATTCGTTTATCGCTATTCCGCGAGAACTGCGCAATTTTCCGGAATAAAAAGTAGCCTATGTGCTATTCCAGACTTTTCTCTATCTGTGTGCCAAATTTCATCCAGATCCGTTGGGCCCTTCTGGCGTGATTGAGTAACAAACAAACATCCATCCATCCATCCATCCATACTTTCGCATTTATAATATTAGTTAGATATACGTTTATCGATTTTAAACTGTTACAGCTGTACGCCATGTATACCAATGGCTGAAATGTAAATTATCTTGCCTGGCATCCATTGATATAATTATTTTTAAACGCGTCTGATTAGATTCTAAAAATAATTAATTGACGTAGTAGATTATTTCTTTGTAGATTAAGCAACTTCTATTAAGCAAACTAACTAACATATTTTGCTAAATTTTGACGGCATTGACGGTCTCAACCATTAGAAATGAAGTAGGTACTTCAAGTGTTACATATCTATAATGTAATTAAGTAATCCAAATAAAATACCTACTTGTTCTTCACTACATAATATAAAACAAAGTCGCTTTCCGCTGTTGCCTGTCCCTATGTATGCTTAGATCTTTAAAACCACGCAACGGATTTAGATGCGGTTTTTCTTCATAGATTGAGTGATTTAAGAGAAAGGTTTATTTATATGTATCTACGCAGACGAAGTCGCGGGCAGAAGCTAGTAGTGATTAAGCAATTAACTAATCAGTCAGGCGGCGATATTCGCTTAATCTCATTATAAGGAGAATATGGTTAATTATAATTATCAGCCCTGACTTAAAATCTTAAAAGATTACAACGCCCGGGTGTTCAGGCTGTTTATTTTAAAGTTTTTGATAATATAAGTCTAATAATCAAATTTTCTTGTGAAACGGAAAACCCAAAGGCAAACTTATTATAAAATGAAAACAATAATTTAATTATAATAGTAATAAAGAATTAAGATTTAATGGGAATAATTTGTGTAATTTTGATTCATGATTTTAATTTAATTGATTTTTTAAAAGACTTATTTAGAATTTAATTATAATAATTTACTAGCAAATTTCAATCTTTATAATTTTTTTTAATAAAAACAATTGATAATAATATGGCAAATTTCACCTTAGATCATAAGATAGATTATAAGATAATATTTTGCATGCCAATATTAAGTAAATTTCAGAAAAAAAGTCGTGGTAGTCAAGTGGTTTGACCTGTGGCCTCTCAAGCAGAAGCTCGAATCCCAGGCTCGTACCTCTAAGTTTTTCGGAATCTATGTGCGAAATAACAAAATTACCATGAGCTTTTTGGGTTATGGAAAATATCGTGAGGAGACCAGACCAATCCCAATATGGCTTAGTTACCCTTCTGGGTTGGAATGTCAGATGGCAGTCGCTTCTGTAAAAACTAGTGCCTACGCCAAATCTTGGGATTAAGTTGTCAAAGCGGACCCCAGGCTCACTGAGCCGTGGCAAATGCCGGGAAAAAAACGCTAGGAAGATGATTGGGTAAATTTCAGAAGACAAAACATACAAATACTCAAGTTAATATAAATAGTCATAATTGAACAAATAGGAAGGTGGACGGACGTTCTGGTAAAGACCGCGGAAAGCCAGTGGCTGTGAGTAGTACAAAATCGATCGTAAGGGAGTTCTTTGATAAGTACTATCCTATTGAGATCCAAACTATTTCGACATTTAGGGCCTGTTCCACCACTCATTAACCGTCAGTTATCTATGATTCCGTCTCTATTTATTACTACGAAACAGACAGAGATGTCATCATAGATAACTGACAGTTAAGAAGTGGTGAAACAGGCGCTTAACCATTTACATTCTGTTTACAGTGACGTAAAACTGATAAGATAACCTCTAAAATGGCGAATGGATTAGAAACGGACAAAGTCAATAAATCATAGACCAGCTCAGGATTAGATTAAGTTTCAATAACATTAAAAAATTCCTGATTGATTGTAGACAATGACTGATTGCAGTAGATCATTGCATGACTGTGTGTTATGGTGTTAAACATATTTTGTGTACGCCTGTGGCAATGTTTTTGCGTAATTTAATACCTAATCTACTTTTTTTAATGCCTTACTAAGTACTAGGAATAAAACTTTACACTTAATCTTTAAGTTCTCAGAAACACCATTAAGTACCTACCTGTAGTTTGCTCGATAAAAATAAACCATTAAAAATTAGTAACATTCTTGAATTTTTACAATGGCATAAATATTTCACGTATGAGCATTACATTTTGATTAATAACAAAACTACATTCATTATTTTCTAACGTATATATTATGTATTTTGTATCAGATCGTATTATTAGAAAGAAATACCTACAATAGCAAGCAATCCGCGAGCGGATACTATTCAGATCAAACTCAACACGCTGAACTTACCTTTTAAACAAATTAGTAATCTGTTTGAACTCATACGACTTTAAAAGTTAGTTTTACTGCCATGCCTACACTTATTTACATCGATGATACAATTTTCAGGGCTACAACGACATGACCGACATGGGTGTTGGCGGTTCAGCCCTCAAGCAGTTCGCCCATTACGGCCAGAACATCAGAGACAGAACCTTCAGACGCTGGGACTACGGTACCATTAGGAACCGCATCAACTACGGTTCTGGCAACCCACCTGCCTACAACCTTGGTCTCATCACCGCTGACGTCACTATGCACTACACTGTCAGCGATACCCTTTTAGATGAACGTGATGTCTTAGCTATGGCTGCTGACATGCCTAACACGGTCGCAAGAAAGGTAGCAAGGGAATCCTTCTCTCACCTCGATTTCGTCGCTGCTGTTGATGCTAGGGAGTTAGTAACTGACTACATCATTTCATATATTCAAAGGGCCGATGCATCTAATTAATAGTTATATTTTTATGTCAATATTTGTCCTGTATAAACCAAAGCTTAATTTACTGGATAGAAGAGTTGTGTTATGTTACTTAAGATTTAATTTGATGTCCTGGTGACGGATTATAACTAGTTATAATACTAGACCGTTTTATCTAAAGGCTTTACGCGTTGTTATTACCATGTTACAAATAAACGTTGTTAATTTCATACAATTGTAAGACTATTTTTTATTTACCCTACGGTTTATACAATATAAAAACATCAATCATCAATTTTGTGCCTTCGAAAAAAAAAGCTTGCCAAAATTTTATCGTAAGTATAAAATGGGAACATTTTAAATATTGATATTAGTGGAATGAAGCTTTGTTTCTTGCACCCGAGTAAAAGGGTTGGAATGGTCTGGCGTCTGAAATTTTCCAACTTACAACATTTTTTTTAATATGAATAGGAAAGCTAACGAGCAAGTGGGTCACCTGATGGTAAGTGATCACCACTGCCCATTGACGCAATCCCGGAGGGATCGCAGATGCAACATAGTTGCCTTTTTGAGTGTACGAATTTTGCCAGGGCAGTGACGCATCAACCGTCCCGTGTAGATGTTCATGAAAACCATCTCCATGTTGTTCAAGAACGGTGATCAATAAACATCTGGAGAAACGGGTATAAACGGGTATATAAGTATGCCCGCTTGTCCGCCTTGGCATAATAAGCGTAAACAAACAAGTACTTAAGGCTAAATACGTCGAGCAAGAGCGAAACAAAGCGAATTTTTTCGTCACGAGCTTTAGATTCCTCCAAAAACATCAAATATCACCGATTTATTTTATCACAGAACAATTATCAGCATTTCAAGTATTAAGGTCGAGTTTTTGCCGGCCAATTAAAAAGATAACACCCTCTGTGCCACGCACAAAGATACCGTAGTAGATAGCGTGCAAATATAAATATCCGGGTGTGGCTGTTGAAAGTTGCCATTTGCTAAAGTTACCATTCAAGATGTCGTGGCGTGCTATTGCCGTTGTGTTGGCCGTGGTGGTGTCAGTGTGTGCGTTCCCGCGTAACAACGGTCAGAATAGAACGGCCTCACAAATCGTAAGTGCAGGGATACAAAGCTGTATGGATCCCGGTCCTTTGTCCCAACTTACGAGTGAGAAAAAAACATAAATCTGAATCCCTTTACAGAGCTTTACTACCTTAGGATAATGGGTAAATTTGCATCTTACTTAAGCAGTAACGAGAACTCTGAAGAGCAACAATGAATTGTTCGATTAGTAATTATTTTTGTTTCTTTAAGACGGGAATTGTCAGAGCTTTAGATCTGCAGAAGTAAATGTGAAAGAGTGTAAAACAGGATCACTGCAACTCCTTAGAGGTCTGAATCCGAAGTTTCTTAATCTAAATTATATTAATGATTCATGCACGTTCCTTTGTATAATCGACAAGCTTAGCGCAATACCAAAGATAAACTTGCCTTTTCTGTGAATGTATTTATATGCGGTGCTTTACTGAGAAGGTATATCCGTTCATGTAGCGTATTCATAATATAGGACTTTATGCAATGGACCTGATCAATCGCAAAAGGTTGTAACTTTCTTATAGGTCCATTTGAAAACGAGCATAAAGTCGTAACTTTAGGTTTTTTGCCATAATCTTGAAATTATGATATTTATTTTAATAAACAGATTTGTTTCGTGTTAATTAACCCGCTGCGGAATTATATTATGTCCATAGTTTAAAGCAGTAATTATATTCCAGCTTGAAAAAATAAACGAAAAATTCTTATAATCGCTCTCCTGAAAAATCGACGATTTAGGGATACGACCTTATGCGTAGGATGTGTCGAACAATGTCCTGCGGCCTTACCATGACGTCTTAATGCGATTCAGTTTAGGTTCGCTCGCTGTCAGATTCATACTAAAAGTGACAGCTTAAACTTGTACTGAGACGGAATTAGGACGTCATGGTAAGGCCCCTGCTCTACAGAAGAGCAGGCAGAGGCGTCTCTAGCCCTTGTGGCGCCCGTGTGCAACCAGTACCCTGGCGCCATAACACGGGCGCAGGGTCTTTGAGAGCGACGCATCTTTGGAGGTGTCGCATTAGAGGACGCTCGGCGCCCCCTTAGACCCGGCGCCCGTGTGCGCCGCACACCCTGCACCATGGGTAAAGATCCCGCTGAGAGCAGGGGCCTTACCATGACGTCCTAATAGTAGAGGTACGCAGCGATAGGCAGCGGGAAGGTGACGCTCCACGATTTGCAGGCGCTACCTAACCTAGCGACTCTCCACTGCACGCTACTGCACATGAGGGACCATTTGTCATAATTTATGTCTCGCCATGGACCAGTTAGTAAATACGTATCTATTGTATGGCATCGATCTGCCACAATGGACGAAATTGCACCTTTACGCGTTGTGCCGACTCGTTGTCACATGTCTAACTGTTTACTAGAATGGTCCCGCGGACCACTTCGGATGCTTCCAGGGGCCACTAGTGGTCCACGGACCACCGATTATGAACCACTGATTTACAATATCAAGCAGAAGCTTGTTATCACTACATAGTATAAAACAAAGTCGCTCAACAATGAAAGTTCTTGCGACCACATTATTTTTAGAGGTGCTAAGGCAAAAACGTCGTGGTAGCTTAGTGGTTTGACCTGTAGCCTCTCAAGCAGAGGGTCGTGGGTTCAAATCCCGGGCTCGCACCTCTGTGTTTTTCGGAATTTATGTGCGAAATTACATTTGAAATTTTCCTTGAGCTTTTCGGTTAAGGAAAACATCGTGAGGAAACCTGCACACATCTGCAAAACAATTCAATGATGTGTGTTAAGTTCCCAATCCGCACTGGGCCCGCGTGGGAGCTATAGCCCAAACCCTCCGATACATGGAGGAGGCCTATGCCATGAGGCACGCCGAACTACGCGATAATTAACAAAAAAGAGAGAGAGAGAGACAACATGTACCAACTGAAATTGTAGTGAATTCAGAATAAAAAGGGCTATATTATTAAGGCAAAAACGTATTAAGTACTTCAATGACAACAGAGTCCACAATACGCAGAATATTTTTCAGGTGTTACTGCAACGGGTGTTAATTACATGATAGTAACGATTTTATCATAGATTAACTTTGGATAATCGTATATTTTTTAATATTTGTGGCAATTGATAAATTCAACTAATTCAAGAGCTGATGGCATGGCAACATCCTTTCATACAGTATACAAACCGCACGATTTCTTAAAGCTTAATGTACTAAAGTAAGTAAAGGTTTCTAATTCTAAAAAAATCGAAGTATAACCTGAGCATCTTCAAAATGTCATTGTCAAAATTAGATTTCGTGAACTCAAAATATTTACCTTGCTACTCCGCTACTTAAACTGCTCTTTAAGTAGCGGAGTAGCAAGGTAAATATTTGAGTTCATTAAAATAGACCTCCGCAAAGTAACGCCCGATTCAATAAAATATTAGATTTCGTTTCTAAAGCTCTATTTTTCACCAGGTTGACCAAATAATCTCCGCGGGTTACCCCGCCGAGTTACACCACGTGACCACAGAAGACGGCTACATCCTGGGCGTGCACCGTATACCCTATGGGAGGGACGGGCCCTCCTCAGAACGGAGGCCCATAGTCTTTGTGATGCACGGTCTGATGGGCTCGTCAACTAACTTTATCAATATTGGCTCCGACTATTCTATAGGTAAGTTAGATGTGGCAGTGGGGGCACATTGCTCGTAGAACTGATGGCCATTGCAAGATTCTAGAATTGCGATCGCGTACCCTGCGGGAAGCACAAAACTGATCGTGGAGATCCTAGGGAAAGGCCTAGCAGTGGGCGCCTCCCAGCTGATTATGATGATGATGACAATTATGATGACGTTAGATGCTGTGGAATCAAACCCCGGGTCGCACCTCTGAGTTTTTCTGAATTTATGTGCGAAATAACGTTTTTGAATAAGGCTTGTGCCCGGCAGTGGGACGTCGACAGGTTGAAGAACAACATGGAGATAGCTCCTTACCTTAAGTTGATACGAATATAACTTTCATTGAGTGTTAATGATCTATTGATAACCAGGCTCTCTAGAGTAGACGAGATATTTCTGATGACCGATAAAATTAAAAAATGACGTGTTGTCTTGCACACTTATCCAATAAAGAAAACCATATGCGGCGTCGAGTAAGAAGTAGTAGAGTATGGGTATCTGATTTTGATGTAATTGATACCATCACCGATTGATACGTCACGAGTGATTAGGCACATGTGCGATTTCCTCATCTTTTCGTAGGTCTAGACATCGCAATATCAGTTTAAGGACATTATCTGACGATTAATAAGTAATTAATCAATGATTTTTAACACTATCTAATTTGATTGCTTCGAAAGAAATTACATCGATAAGAGAAGGCGGAAATAGGGATTGCAATCCCGCGAAGCGGGATCCCGCATTCCCGCGGGATCCCGCACCTTTAAAGCGCGGATCCGCGGATCCCGCAATTTAAAAATTTGGTGCTCAAACTAGTGATAAAGAGCGTACTATCACCATAGTTTGATAACATAGTAATAGCATCTAAAATTATTAGTCATTAAATAAGACTGAATTAAAAATATAAAACTACAAAACTATTAAACTATGCCAAACATTTAAAGATTAATCTAAAACAACAGATTACTAAGTACTTATACTTAATTAATAACGAAGAAATAATTTCTGTTGCTTAAGAAGGTTTATTCCTATTGGGCTGGCAGCGTCGCATTTTTGGTTTGCGATTGTTTCACAGAAATTGAATGAAAGTTTGAAATGTGTGTCTGTAGTGCACTTTGTTTTTTGTGTATTTTAGTGTATCTAATGCAATAATTGATTGACTTTTATTTTCTTATTAAACGATATATTATATTATTTTATCCCTTTAATACGAAAATAAAAGTCCATCACGATTAGTTATTGCGTTGGACACATCGATACACTAAAAACGATGAACTTGTATAGACCACATTTTAAGCTTTTATTCAATTTCTGTGAAGTGGTCGTGGAGAGCACTAGGAATGCGACGTCGCCAGGTCGGTATGGATAAACGCTCTTAATGTAAGAAATGTTTAATAGAAGTTGGTTTTTACACAAAAATTATGTAGTTTCTATTTGATTTTATAACATAATTTCAAAGTTGCGGGATCCCGCGGGATCCCGCGGGATTGAGTAATCCCGCATACCAATCCCGCGGGATTGAATGAGCTGCGGGATTGCAATCCCTAGGCGGAAACGATCGGCATCCGTGAAAAATAAATCGCCTTAAATAAATCTGTCAAATGAAGCAAAAAATCTGTAACCAATGTCTGTTTTTTTTTTAGTTTTAAAAATAACAAATATATCTTTATCTGTAGAAAGAATATTTAAAATCCTTTAAGAGCCACCGTAACAGAATTGTTATTTAGAGTACCATCCACAAATACGTATGGATTTATCAAAACAAACCAAAAAAAATGGTGTCTAAAAATTACATGAAAATGCTACACGAATTTGATGAAGAATTATGCTGAATTTAAAATACTAATAAAATAGAAGAAAGCTACAGATCAATTCTAAGATATCTTCTGAGGATGACGCACCACAATTAGTACGCGCTGCCTACCCTTACGATCTCATACTGCGTCCCAAATTAAAGGTACACTAGTAAAGTTTTTTGTTCCAGCTTATAACCTAGCAGACGCCGGCTACGACGTGTGGCTAGGCAACGCTCGAGGCACCACCTACTCCCGCGCCCACGTTTCCCTCAACCCTGACGACAGCGAGGAGAAATTCGAATTCTTCGGCTTCAGTTGGGAAGAGATCGCACTGATCGATCTCCCTAACATGATCGACTATGCTCTAACTCAAACTGGTGAATCGAAGCTGCACTACATTGGACATTCTCAGGGAGGTACCACCTTCATGGTCCTGAATTCAATGAGGCCTGAGTACAATGAGAAGTTCCTGAGCGCCCATTTGCTGGCTGGTGTTGGGTATATGAACAACTTCCCCAATACTGCGTTGAGGGCTACAGCGCTTATGACTACCGCCCTTTATGTAAGTACTAACTTTTTGCCGTCCGCACAGAAATGTCAGAGTATCATACTCTCTTCATTCACTCGTGTCTTCAATTATTAGCTCTTTATTTCCTATCTCGTCCTTTTATCCCGTGAGAAATTTGAAGAACCCTTTAGCGCAGCTGTGTGATCCTCGAGGAATATTGTCAAATACTAAATCAACCAATGACTTTGGTCACGAAAATTTTGCGTAGGTAGTGCGTACATTCAAGTCACCACTACATTGTGTCGATTTCGTAATGTGTTCTATCAACTGCAACACTCAGAAACGTTTCAAAAGTCCTCTTGAAACAAAACAATTCATTCAGAAATACTTTGAAAGCTAACTAATTAATCAAAATTATCAAATAATTAATTTAAGTAGGACAAGAATACGTTACGCGAAATCCGTGTAAGGGATAAGCAGATGATAACAAGGAATTAAAAAGTATTTATCTAGATTTTAGACAATTATTATGTTTATGTCACTACCGCATTGAATCTGTTTACGTGATTTGTGATATCGCCAAAGAAATAAATAGGGCACGGCGTGTCCTCGTGAACATAGACAGAATATAACAATGATGCAACAGTATCTAAAAGATAAAAAAGCCGTGGTAGCCTAGTGGCTAATGGCCTCTCAAGCACCTCTGAGTTTTTCGGAATTTATGTGCGAAATTACATTTGAAATTTACCGTGAGGATACCAGTAGGCTTATTGTCTAACTCGCTCGCAATCGCCTTCGTGTTCATTTTGACAGTTCATGTATGAGCTGACAGTTGTCATTGGAATCAGCTAGCTGTCACATTCATACAAGAACTGTCAAAATGAACACGATGGAGATTGCGAGCGAGTTAGACAATAAGCCTACTGCATACATCTACGAAGCCATTCAATAGTGTATGAGAAATTCCGAATCCGCAGTGGGCTTGCGTGGGAACTATAGGCCAAGCCCTCAAATTCTGAGAGGTCTGAGCCCTGTAGTGGGACGTATTTAGGCTGGAGACGAGATGAGATGATCTAATAAATCGCCATTATTAACATAAGCTGGGATAGCAATCACTGTTTATGGACATCCACAGAACAGGAACATAGCAAAGTGTCCAGTCTAGAGGGCAAGATACAATATTTCACGTACCAGTTATTTCAACTGCTGTCTTATTCTCTATAAGGACAAACGATTGCTAAGGTAGTAGAAGTCTATAGAGCGTTTATGAATAAGGAGTAATACCTACTTACTCCAAAATTCGATGTTTGAAGTTTGTTTCTTGTCGTTCCGCTTACACTTATCATCATCATCATCAGCCTAAAGACGTCCACTGCTGAACAAAGTCCTCCCCCTTAGCACACCATAATGAACGACAAGTCGCCACCTGCATCCACCGGTTTCCCGCAACTTTTGCGATGTCGTCAGTCCACCTAGTGGGTGGCCTGCCAACACTACGTCTTTCGGATCGCGGTCGCCACTCGAGAACTTTTTTCCCCCAACGGTTGTCTGTTCTACGAGCGATGTGGCCTGCCCATTACCACTTCAACGTACATACTTTTCGAGCTATGTCGGTGACACTATTAGTCATCAATTTGAAAGTGGAACCGAAAGTATGATACGAACTTCGAAAATCGAATTCCGTGGTACCAATCTGAACGACCCTACCCTCGAAAAATTGTTTCGCGCTTCACCATAGTGGCTTTAATTTACGAATTGTGTTCTATACATTTGTTTTTTAAGGCCCTGGGAAACAGTCTGGGTCTGGTCGAAATCAATAACCTGGACGACCTCCCGATTTCGCTGGCGAGCCAAGGGTACACGAGGGTCGACAACTGCTTCGGCGACGTACAGTACAAGGAGTACTGCCACATGCTCGGACTCGATGAAATTGTGGTGAGTAACCTTAAGAAAACAGTATGGAATAATAACTTATATACTCAGAACATGGTCATAATCTAACCAATTTTTACTGGCGTCACTATCATAGCATAGCTTACGCTAGCTTTTAATGACGTATTAAAATCATTTATTTCCATTGTTTTATCGTTTCTAGTTATAAGGATACTGCAAAAATCTGAAGTAGAGAAACCCAGAATGCCGAGGGTTAGTGAAAACTAAACATTCGAATTTAGAACCTCCTCTTTTTTAAATTTGTTAACTTTAAGATTATTAAAGTATCGTTATATTTTGTAAAAATAAAGGTTGCTAAGGGCGAAAAGAAAACAGCTGTGTTTCCACGTGCCATCTTTATATAACATTCTTTTGTTTTGCTCTGACGTCAAACATTGCCAACTTTACTGATCTGATTATCATGAAAATTTAGATCTGATAAAATAAAACGCCAATACATCATAATAATATAACAGATCAAAATAGATAAACTATCAAAACTAAAATATATTTTTCGTAATTAACTTAGACAATGACCGATTGTAATGGTTTTTTTCCGTAAATTAATGATAACTGTGAAACACGAGTAGCAAAATCAGATAAAAGATTGAAAAATCACGTGCAAAATTGAATTTTGCAGGGCACCGACTCTTCGTCCATGATCGGCGGAGCATCCCTCAGGCAGTTCGCGCACTACGGTCAGAACATCAAAGACAGGGCTTTCAGGCGTTGGGACTACGGTCTACTCTCAAACCGCGAAGTCTACGGGTCATTCACCCCGCCTTCCTACAACCTTGGTCTCGTCACCGTTGATATCACTATGCACTACTCTGTCAGTGACTCCCTCTTGGACGAAAGGGATGTCCTAGCCATGGCTGCTGCTATGCCTAACACGGTCGCCAGGAAGATTCCAAGTGAAACTTTCTCTCACTTAGACTTCCTCCAATCTATCGATGTCAGGGAACTTGTGACGAACTACATCATCGCGCGTCTCCGTAATTTTACTGCATAACCGACTAAGTGATGTAATCTTACTGTATTATTTAGTTGACTGTATTTTTACATATGAATTAGTTATTACATGGGGCCTTACCATGAGATCTTAATGCGATTCTAATGCGAACCAAATTTGGATCGATTGCTGTATGGATACTAGAAGTGTCAAAAATGACAGTTAAATCGTAGCTAGAATTGACAACATTTCATATTTCTGAGCCTATAATTTTAATGGTTCTCTGTATTTTGTTTAAAAAGATGAACATGCTGACAGTTTGATTTTTTTGCTAGGGCTTGTATTTAATTTATAATTAATTTATTAATTTGTCCTTATTCTAAAAGGGCGTAACTCCGATATTATCACAGAATACACACTTATCCCTTTGTATTTTCTCTATAGAAAAAAAACTGACGTTAATTTCAAATTGTCAATGTCAGGCCCTATTCTCCAATATTCAAATTTCGAGGTTCGCTTCGTGCTGTTCCGCTCATACTAATAGTCATTATCTTGAGAGTGAGAGAGAAGGTATGCAACGAAGTTCGAAAATAGAATTTCAGAGTTGCCCGCCTTGTACTTTGAAGTTGTCAAAAATACAAAATTATGATCGCTTATTTTTTCTCGTGAAAAAAGCAAAGGCGTTTCACCTATCCTGTGGTAGTTTTGGTAAAATTAGGACATATATTATATTTAATTATTTTTTATTTTCTATAATAAGCAATATTAACATTATATAAACATATTGCAGTGATCAGGAGGCAAAATGCTTTCGAACCATATACATTTTCAGGTGTTATAAAAATGAAATGTTGTCAATTGTATAGCATTAAGACATTCGTAGTAAGGCCCCTGTACAAAACCAAAGCTTTACTGTATAGAGTGCAAACTGAATATATTTTAATTTATTAGTTACAAATGTTACAATTTCATACTCTGGTGACGGATTATAATTACAATAGATTATTTTACCTTTTATTTGTGACTTTTTTTACCTATAACTTAAAATAAGAACCTCATTTAGACGCTGACAAATCATACAGACAAGGAATAATCGACCTAACGAACCAATAGCACAGAATAAATAATAGTACTAAAGTACAAAAATTTCACTCCCTAATGAAAACGGCGTTTAGGCATGAGAAACGTGCCTACTTCATGCGTCATTGTTTAACGTATAGCTCGTATTCGTTCACTCGCGGCACGTGTAGCGCTAGGGTTGTTACGTCCCGTTCTGAATATATTCGATAAGGGCAATTAATGTTAATTAACCGGATACCGCTGAGAGTAAAGTGAGAAAATATTTGTTAATTACGTCTATGTTATAATAAAACTAAAAAAAAATAGACGGAATTTAATAAAAACTACTTTTGAAGTATTCATTATGGTAGATTCAGTTCGCAAAGTAAAAAGGCAGCAGGCATAATCGTGGTATAGCTCATTAGCTTTTCACAAGCTTTTTATTAACTTACACTGTATGTATGTATGTATAACTCTTTATTGTACATAAAACATAAATTTTACAGGTAATGCGACAAGTAGAAGTGAAACTTATGAATGAGAACACAACTTTGGAAACGATTTTATTGAACTTTATATCTGAACTAAAACTGAATGGCATAGACAATTTTATATCTTTTTAATATTTAAAAATAGAAAGTAAACATAAACAATAAGTACATATAAAAGGTATATAAGGTCGGACTGCAACAAGAAGTGTGTATTATGTTAGTTATCCGTTTGTTTAATTATGATTGATTCTTATGGTAGTTGCATGTAAACTAATACTTAGGTACTAAAGAATAGTCAAATTCGTACTATAATGTGACATTTCGCATAGAATTCCTGTTAAGATAAACATCCTAACCTAATACTTGACATTATTATGAATGAAGATTGAAACTGCGTACTGTTGTCACAGAAACTGCTGTGCTCATCTAGTTACGGTTTATTACTAAGTAATGAAATAATAAACACACCGATCACTATCCACCGGTACTGAAAAAAAAGATAAATTCCTGTCCCTTGATTTCATCATGCACCCGAACACGCAACAGTATTTCCATTTCATTGTAAGCTAATTCAACATCAAAATATTTAATCAAACCAAATAACTGACAAGCACAAAAAATAAACGACGCGCGCGCTGGGTCAATGCCGGCCATGAACTGATAGCCACGCCACGGCGCAGCGAAAGTCACGTGGTTACCGCGACGCGCTCCGCCCAGTGCAAACCCACTGCCAATAGGACCTCATAAACATATTTTACTACCGCAGCAGACTACATTATTTTACTACCCGAACATATGTTTGCGCAACTCATAGTCTATGTTCGCGTTACTGTAACCAAAAACCCTAGTGTTGGCGTGGCGTTCTGGGTTACCATGACGTCTTAGTGTGATTCAATTCCGATTCAGTTTAAATTGGCCCACTGTCAGATCCAGACTAAAAATGACAGCTATAGTCGTCGCAAAATAAAAGGCCCGTTTTGACATTTGTCTTCCCGACGTAACAAGTGATGTAACCATATGACTCGGTACTCGATACTCACGATAAATCGATTCAAGTTTGCATGAGTATTTGATCGATTTGAATATGTATTGTAAAGTGCATTGGATTAAAGTTCTGATTAGAAAATTTTACTTACTTAAATTGATATTATAGATATTTTGTAATGATACAATGTTACGAAAAGTCAATTTTCTTTCATTTAATATTTTTATTACAATAACATTCACTCAATCACAAAAAAAAACGAGAAAAAGTGAATCATCAGTCAATCATTTTCTTCAGATGATGAAGACGAGCCATTCTATAGAAATCAGTGCTGCCATTGTTTACGGCTTTGAGCTCCAAGGTCATAATTTTCAGTAAATATCACTACACAGCTGGTGAAATTCATTAATTAATTGGTCTAAATAAAATAAATAAAAAGGTCCAAGTGCGAGTCGGCCTTAAAAAAAATTATCTTGATCGATTTATTTTTTCCTTAACCGATTATTAATAGTCTGTGGACAATATGAAAAAATCGTTATGCACAGCACTTAGCTGAGTGAGCGATACCCATCAATGAAAAATGCAATTACCTTCAGAACATTTCGATTGGTAAAAAATTTAGAACTTCATCGACTTCATCCACTGAACTGAGTCGAAATTGAATCGTATTGAGATGTCATGGTAAGGCCCCTGCTCGCGGCAGACACACTAGGGTTTTTGGTTACAGTAACCTGCAATGCAACGGTTACGGTAACAGCTCGCAGATGGGTATCCGGCATTACGCGCCAACAACGAAAGCCTATATTTCATTGATTTATTGTTAGACGATGCAATACACTTTTAACGAGGAAAGTGCATTTAACTGAATAACGAGCGAACGTTATGCGAACGTCCTTCGAATGTTACGGCGTCTGGCTCGTAATCTTGATAAATATATGAAAAGACAACTTTCAAAATTCAAAATTCAAAACTTTATTTTGCAAATAGGCCGCCAAGGGCTCTTTTACATGTCTTTTTTTGAAACTAAGTACTAGCGCATTCGGAAAGACCATCATTGTCAAGAAGAAAGCCCCGCAAGAAGCTTGGCAGAAAGTATTTATTTTATTATAATTTTAATATTAGGCTGTTTAGCAGCCTGTTGTCAGTGCCTTGTTGCGTGCGTGCGAAGTGCACAGCGCGCATGCGCGAGTGCTGCGCGCGGATTGGCGCGGGAAATAATATATCCCGCCATCTTTCACACTCACAGGTTTTGTTGATTATTTTACCTTTAAAAAATACGAGTTTAAATAATAAAGAAAAACTAAATGTGAATAGTGTCCGTCGCCGGAAATACTAAAATAATGTTCGGGCAGGTTATGTCAGTAAGAAATCCAAGGTGTTAATTACCAGATGACAAAGAAAAGTTCTAAAGCCTCCAGTTAAGCAATGTCTGGTAACAAAGGTAATCTAAAGTTCTTTTATACTTAGTTATTAAGAATTTAATTTATTTTTCCTCGCAAATGTGTTGAAAAACGTCGTATGAAACGCGTGAGCATTGATCATTATCACACTCGGCTTTCTTACACGCGCTCGCTAAGATCGCTCGCGCGTACAATATGCCTCGTGTGTAATGATCAACATAGCACACTTGTATCATAATGTACTATTTTAATTTCCCATTACTGGAATTCTAATGAGCACACCCAACCAGCTGATTTAACAATACTTAAACTACACGCTTATATGCGTAGTGCATTAGCGTAATATCAAACAAAAGCAAATTTAATCTAATCTAATCTTATTCAATATTCTCACAGTAACTTGGATGTAAATAATGCACTATATAAGAATGAAGTAAATAATAATAATGAAAATCATAAGATGAAGTACGTTATTGCTGTGAGTGTGTTTGTGTTTGTAGGTGCTTTTGGTACGAAGTTTATTGAAAATGTCAGGCAGGTCGATGAAGACGTAAGTTAAACTGAAACCATTTTTTGAAAACCAGGGGCTTTACCATGGCGTCCTAATTCCGACTCAGTTCAAGTTTTAGCTGTCACTTTTAGAATAAATCTGACAGCGAGCGAACTTAAACTGAATCGCACTAAGGCGTCATGGTAAGGCCCCAGTAGTCAAATCGTATAATAGATTTACTAGAAGGCTAACAAATAAAAATGATGGGGCCCGTCTAGAGGCGGAATACACAGCAAAATTATAAAGATGATGACAAGTGTACACACCATCCGGTTCACCGCACTGCCGGACGGCCTCTTGCCTAACCAGAAGCCCGAAATTGTCTGTGGACCGCATTACACGCACTGCAATACGGCTGCGGCCAAGACTGTTATGGACTGTATGGTCATCCGCAGTGCGGCTATCCGGACAATGCGTGCACAACCTAAACAGACTAATGAAGTAGCTTAAAACTGATAAGATGTTGTTGCAACTTACAAACAAGAACCATCTGAAAGGGTCATTTTTCGGCTTTTCTTAATCAAATCATAGCCATCTATGTCTTAGAGGTTAGGTACATAAGCAACATAAATTTCAAAATCTCCTTAACAAATGTAAATAAATAATTGATAAACATGAGTTTAAGTATAATTACACAAATGGATAACTCAAGTATAAAAGTCGAATGATGCTTGACATGTTTCGGGCTGGTTCGTAGTCCTTCCTCTTGGAGCGCTCGGTCCGATGTGTTCGTTTCGCTGCCGCCGGGGCGAGCGCTCCAAGAGGAAGGACTACGAACTAGTCCGAAACATGTCGAGCATCACTCGACTTTTATACGTGAGTTATCCGTTTGTGTAATTTATGATTGAGTATTTTCATGTTGAAAGTTCAATATACCACAAACTTTTTGACCCGGTTATCAAAATATCTTTATCTATTTAGCGGCAATATGAAGTCTCACAGGGTCAGATAAGTTTGTTGCACTGAAGAGATAATTTAGAACTAATCCTTGTTATTGAAGATTAAAATGGAAACGCATCAAGTGATAACCTCCGATTTGTACATACTGAGATTATTCAGGCTAAGGAATCTCAAGAAGACTGGCACGAACCGGTACTCGGTTCTGATGTTCCATGGATTGATGGAGTCATCAGATAGGTTCATTGAACACGGGCGAAATTTAAGCTTAGGTAAGCGCTAAATAATAAGAAAAGTTAAATAAAATCTGAGAAGACCAGTACGTTATTTATCTTTGGAATTATTGAAAATTGAGATTTTATTGTCGATTTTATCAACTCTACTGGAGACTGAAGAGCTTGGCAGCTATATCGCGCAACGAACCAGTATCAAGAATGCTGCCAGCATCTGGTTCTAGCCACGGGGACTCTTTGAGGACTCTCTTATCTGAGGGCATGGCAGTGCCCTCGCCAAGACAGATTTATTTTAGTTTTAGTTTAGTTTTTTTATTATTATTAGCTGTTGTTGTTCGTTATTATTAAATTTAAATAAAGTACATATCTACAAGATTTTATTATAGACATCAATAATGCAGGTAGGCCATTGTGCAATGTCCGGATCACTACCTCCATCTTACTCGCTAATTCTGCCGCCAAGCTGCGCTTGTGCAGCTGTGTTCCGACGTAGAGAGTAACCCCCTTATTCATAAACGCTCTGAAGACTTCTGCTAACTTAGCAATCGTTTGTCCTTATCTGTCACTTTGACATTTACCTTTCACAGATAAGGACGAACGATCGCTAAGTTAGCAGAAGCCTATAGAGCGTTTATGATAAGGAGGTAAGATTGGTGATATAAATGGTACATGAGGTACTCCTTCTTAGCTTAGGCTGACAACGCCTCTGCGATAGTGTTGCAAGATCCATGGGTGTTGGTGCTACCTCAGCTTCACGATACCTTGCTCATTTTCCATAAAAAATGCTATTAATGCAACAATTTTAGTGTTCAACATGAACAATCTACGTTTGGTAGCTACATTAAGTGCATGACTCGTTTTCTTTTTCGTTTTTCAGCCTATGACCTAGTTGACGCCGGGTTTGATGTGTGGCTTGGCAACAACCGTGGCAATAAATATTCTCGGGAGCACCTTTACCTAAACCCAGATGACCCTGTCGATAAATTCAAATTCTTCAACTACACGTACGAAGACATCGGTGTATACGATGTCGCAGCCGTCGTGGACTATATTCTAGAAGAAACTAAAACCAAACAGTTGCATTACATTGGCCATTCGCAAGGCGGAACAATATTTTCTGTACTAAATTCTTTGCAGCCGGAGTATAATGGAAAATTTTTAACGGCAAATTTGCTTGCTGGTGCCGGATATCAAAAGCACTTCACTGATTTGAAATTGGAAATTTTGTCGTTATTGGCTGACAAAATCTACGTACGTACTTTTGAGAAAGTAACACTTGTATCTAGAACAAAGCAATCTTGGTTTAATTTGGTTTGACTATGGGCGTATAGGTGAAGAGGGGATTCAAAGTAAGGGTTGCTAGCCGCATCGCCTATAATAACAAGCACGTCTAGCACGAGAGCCCGCGAGAGCTGTGTCGTGCGCGAGATAAGCTACCAGTCTCTTTCTAGAACGAACAGTAAGAAAAAGACGAAGAAGGTAGTCTATTTCGCGTGCTCTCGTGGAAGCCGTGAAGATCCCAAAGATTCACGCCCATTTCCTCGATGGGCTTTAAAGCACCTGTGCGGGAAGAGAAGCAACGTGTACATTCTATGTTTTTTCTTTGCTTTCACAAACCAGCATTAAAAATAACTCCATTGTCAATTTAACTATTTAGTTTACCATTTATTATTCACAGGCTCTTCTTCTAGAGTTAGGATTCGTGGAAATGTTCCCCTTCAATTCAGGAGTAAAGCTGTCTAGTTCTAATAAAGTTGCAGATTTGGTTGATCATTGTTTGAATTCAATTCGCTTTAAAAATCTTTGTCAAATGCTACACCAGAGTAAACTATTGGTGAGTGTAGATTTTTCTTAAGTTACAGTAACTCAATCGGTCTCAGAAGTACTCGAACACTTTAGTACTTTGACGCAATAACCAATTGAAGACATGTTATGTCTTTGAGTCTGAATTGTGTCACAGTATTGAAAATGACAAGGTCCTAAATTGTTCAGCTTTTTCTGAGGCCAGCTTTACCTACAAAATTAAGTTATGAAGAAATGTGAATCCATTTTTGTAAATAACAAGTGCGAATTGACAACCGGGTGGCCTAGTAGTTAATGACACTGACTATGAAGCTAGAGGTCCCGGGTTCGAATCCCGGCAGGGGCAAGCACTTGTATTTAATTATGAATGTTTGTACCCGAGTCATGGATGTTACGAGTAAATGTATTATTTCTATTCATAACCTAGTACAGATGTCGTGCAAAATCCTTTCCCATCGTATTATATCGGAATTTTTGCGTATTTGTCATGCCACTTCAGTCAAGACTCCTATGAGTCTTACGTGTCTATACACGTGAGTTTACGATGGGAAAGATTTTTTTACTACGTCTGTACTAATAGTAAAGCTTTGCTTAGTTTGGGACTTGGTCAATTGGTTTAATTTGTCCAATGATATCTATTTATTGACTTACATATGCAAAATTTGTTCAGGGAGTTCACAAGGGCACAATATGGTTTTCTGGAGGAGGTGCCGTAAAAGAATTTGTTATTTTCGGTCAAAATGTCAGACAGAAAAGGTTTTGCCGATGGGATTATGGAAAAGCAAACCAAGAAGTGTACGGAACAACAGATCCACCTAGTTACAATCTTGGTCTCGTCACAGTTCATACTACATTACATTTTGGAATGGGTGATGCCTTGGTTAATTATAAAGACGTAGAAGACATGGCGTATGATATGCCCAATGTCCGGACGCGGAAAGTAGCTAGAAGTGATTTCGGTCACTCTGATTTTGTTGATGCTGTGGACGCTAAAGAGCTCGTTTACGATTATATTATAGAATCGCTATTACAGTTCGAAGGGTAAGCCGAATCATTATTAAAACTTCTTTGAGACATGTACAGAAACTAAAAATTAGTCGGTTTATCTTACGTCAATAAGTCAAGGACGATTCCACCAGTTTCGATATTTTTGAAAGATATTCTTTAAGCGTGAGTGCGTACACGACAGAGTGCATATCGCTCTGCGTTTTTCTAAAAATTTAGAAACACTGATCGTCTCTGACGTATAATAGTGAGTTGAAGCGAATTTGTAGTATTGTGGTAAGCATTTTTGTTGATAAAACGCAATAATTTTCTGTATCTTCTTGTACCTGTTTTTCAGAGTTATTAAACCGGATAAAAACCAAGAGAAATCGCCAGTTTATTTAACTATTATAAATGCGTCAAATTTGTTTAGCAACGACTCAAATTTGTTAGCATCAGTTAAATCAGATTCGCCCATTACATGGATTACATCTTTTACTACTAGCGCTCCCAATCTATCTAATACAGAAATTAATACTTCACGTACAATCTCTAGAAAATTTTCTGATTTTACTAATGTAAACTTTCCAAATTCATTGCCCCGCAATGCCAGTTCTAATACAAATATTCTTAAGTCATTGTCTACAAATTCTTCGAAAACTTTACAAGCAAATGCACGACATTCTTTATCTACTGAGTCCGCAGAAGCAGATGTTATGTATTCTTTAACTACAAGTATTTCAAATTCATCCAACGCATCGGAAATAATTATTCCTAATTATTTAGTAAAAAAATATTTAGATATATCAGAGAAACATAGTCCAGAATGGACCAATAAGAATCCTACACATTCATATCTTAGATACAATTCAGCACCGGCTACATCAACCAAAGGCTATATAAATAAAAACTTGCTAATTACTGTGATATTGACCTCGCAAATAGTTTAAAACCCTACTTCAATTAGATAGTTTACACAAGAATAAATCTTTGTCTTATTTCGTAACTATTTGATTACCTATGTCTCTTTTATTTTTAAGAGTTAATCTCAAGTAAAAAAAAAAGCCGTGGTAGCCTAGTGGTTTGACCTGTGGCCTCTTAAGCAGAGGGTTGTGGGTTCGAATCCCGGGCTCGCACCTCTGAGTTTTTCGGAATTTATGTGCGATATCTCATTTGAAATTTACCATGAGCTTTTCGGTGAAGGAAAACATCGTGAGGAAACCTGCACACAACTGCGAAGCAATTCAATGGTGTGTGTGAAGTTCCCAATCCGCACTGGGCCCGCGTGGGAACTATAGCCCAAGCCCTCTCATTCTGAGAGGAGGCCTGTGCCCAGCAGTGGGACGTATATAGGCTGGAGAGAGAGAGATAGAATCTCAAGTAATCCAGAATTCCACCACGTTTTTGCAGTAAAATAAACTAAAGTAAAAATTCACCAACAATAATAATGACATGAAATCATTATTTATTTTATCCGAGCAAATACCGATATTTCGAAATGACGCATTGTCAGTCGTTATCGGATTGTCATTAAAAACGTTGCATTAATTTCATCGGAAAATACAGGCGCACGATAAACATCAGCACCAATAAATATATCTTTAATCGGCTGTTTCTGAGTTGATCGCTTGATATATAATGCGCCATACTTGGGTGTAGACCAAAAAGTTACACACCATTAAAGTTGCGTTAGTAGGTAGTTAAAATTAACACAAACTTTTTCCATTGTGACACGAAAGTTATCCATACAAATGAATGACTAATTTTCGTGTCACAATGGAAAAAGTTAGGGGTAAATTTAACTATTTACTCACGCAACTTTAACAGTATGTATGTAACTTTTTGGTCTTCTTAAGATTGAGCGCAATGTACCGCAAGTTGCATGATATTTCCCGCACCATCTGAGTAGGTATGTATTATAACTAAGGCCGAAAGCTCAGCATCTCTCAGCAGCTCAGCACGGGTAAGTGTGTTTTGAGGTATACCTAATTTAGATTCAGAGCGATAGTGTGTAATGTAACTTTCGGCATCAGGTTCACAATTTTCGGGTGATTTTATAACTCAATGTTGCTGTTAAACTTAGCTTATAAGATGATGCCAGATAATGACGTCTTCATTCAACCGTTTGTTACCTGAAACAAAATTAAACAAAGGTTAATATAGAAGCATTAAAACTAATAGGTACATAAATAAAGCTATAACAGATGTAACCATGACAAGTTACGTCGGAATTATTTGGGGTGAATGTGAAAGATGCAAAGGTGTAAGTCAGTCTGAATGATTCAATGATATAAAAAGTCCATAAAACCCAGCTGTAATGAAGAAAAATAATCACTCTCACAAAGTAATTAACACGACGTAATTAAAAAAAGATAATGAACTATATAAGACGGGGATGTCTGACGAACAGGTGATTGCGAGTTCCTAAAAACCACAATTCGGCCGACAGTGATGTCGCTACGGCATAGTGTTATTAGTTTTTTGTTTATTATAAATATTGCACTAAGCAATGCAGACAATACAACCAGTTCAGATGAAGAATACGAATATTATGACGATGAAACCACTACGGCTACTAAAACAGGTAAACCTACAAGAAGTGAGACAAACACAAAAATGATGGGATTATTGGGAGAAGACACGCCATACGTAAGTACGATGATTTTTAACCACAACACAAGAAAATAATTAAACAACTATTTACATGTAGTGATAATGTGTATATACATTCCCTTATGCTAACTTTACCGTTTTAAATTACCATTATCAAGCTGCGAGTCGTTGCCGAAAGGTGAACATTGAACATGGGAACAAGGTTCCGAAAATTGTTCTGGAGTATTCCAGGAGAATGTTGGGTTAATTTGACTTAATATCCCTGTAAATTTTTTGAACATAAGTTAGTTGACCAATGTTTCCATACAGTGGTCGATCTTCAAAGTGAACCGCGTAATGCTGAGCCAGCGACCGTTTCACTTTTGCGAAGACACACTACACTGATGATCTATTATTTCGTGTCTGTGTTTTTTGTTTCCTTTCTATAAAATTGTGTGTATGCTCTTTTATTTGTGGCTTGTAAAAAGGAATTTGTCTTCTTTCTTTAGAGTTCGAACTAAATTTCGAGTAAAAAAATTAAAATAATAAAAAATCTTTACAAGGGTGTTCAGTTAAATCAACCGAATCATCTGCTGAAATATTCCGAAAGAATTTAAGGACACAAGGTGTATACAACGATTTTGATATCAAGAAAATGACAAACTTTGGTAGTGCAGGTGATTCGATTCCGATTCAGTTTACGTCCGCTCGCTGTCAGATTCATACTAAAAATGACAGCTAAAACCTGAACTGAGTCAGAATTGAAGCACATGACGTTGCGATAAGGCCGCAGGACATATTTGGGTGCTAACACTGCATCTCAAATCCCAGGAACTACCAGGCTACTTAAAACTGCGCGATCCGGCCAGATTCCTAGTCGTACACCACGTGGTGACCTGCGATGGTTACATATTGGATGTATTTAGGATGAGAACCCATGATAAAAGCTTGAAACCGATCAAGAGATACCCAGTGCTGCTGTTGCACGGGATGTGGCAATCTTCGGACAGATTCATTGAACAGGGCTTTGCACGAGGCATAGGTGAGATGATATACTTTATATATCTATTCTGAAGCTCCCATACTGGTCTGGGAGCAAACAAGCAAAGAAAAATTATCCATAGTGGGCTGGAAGCAAAGAAAAATGGGATGTACCATTTGCTTGTCTTTCCACGCAGATAGTAAAAGGGATCGAAGGAATGGGCGAAAATATACGTAGCGGCAAAAAACGTGGCCCTCATATGAATGTAATATAGGTAATTTAAAAAATAGCCGTGGTAGGCCTAGAGGTTTGACCTGTGGCTCTCAAGCAGATGGTCGTGGGTTCGAGCCTGGGCTCGCACCTCTGAGATTTTCGGAATTTATGCGCGATATTACATTTGATATTTACCATGAGCTTTCCGGTGAAGGATAGTGAGGAAACCTGCACACATCTGCGAATCAATTCAATGGTGTGTGTGAAGTTCCCAAAGCGTACTGGGCCCGCGTGGGAACTATAGCCCAAGCCCTCTCGTTATGAGAGAAGACTTGTGCCCAGCAGACTATTTTGATTCTATTTTCCACCTTTACTCGAAATTATACATACATACATACCATCACGCCTCTTTCCCACAGGGGTAGGCAGGTGCTACGATCCTGACATACCTCTTTCGCTTCATCCACATTCATCAATCTCTTCATACATGCTCGTCGGTTTCGGGTACTCTTGACCTGACCTTTTTCCAAAACGTCACCAATTTGATCACGGAACGTCCGTCTAGGCCTTACCCTCCCAACGCACCCATTCACACTCTCCATATAAATCGAAATTATGCACTTTGTATTTTAATTTTTTTATTTCAGCATTCAAACTCCAAGACTTAGGGTATGACGTTTGGCTCGGCAATGCACGAGGCAACAAGTACAGTCGCCTCCATCTTTACCTGGAACCAGATCTGTACGGGGAAAAATACAGATTCTTCAACTACAGCTACGAAGAAATCGGTTTATATGACCTCGCTGCCACTGTGGACTACGTTCTAGAAGAAACTGAAATGGACAAGCTGCATTTTATAGGTCATTCACAAGGTGGAACAGCTTATATGGTGCTCAATACCCTGTTGCCCGAGTATAATGATAAGTTTGTTGGAGGACATTTGCTGGCGCCTATTGGGTATCAGAAATACTTTTCAAATAAAAAAATTAAGAACATAGCGGACGTCAGCGTTTCTGTTTATGTAAGTGATAATGTGTTGATGATATTTTTAAGCCGGCCGCAAGAAACTTGGTAGAAGCATTTTCAATTGTTTGAAGTTCTAATGGGCCCGCAGCCGCGCGGGAATCGCAGCACAAGCTTTTTATATCTAACTAATATTATAAATGCGAAAGTATGGATGGATGGATGTTTGTTTGTTACTCAATCACGCTAAAACGGCCCAACGGATCTGGATGAAATTCGACACATAGATAGAAAAAAGTCTGGAATAGCACATAGGTTACTTTTTATCCCGGAAAATTGCGTAGTTCCCGCGGGATGGCGATAAACGAATTCTTTGCAGACGAAGTCGCTGGCAACAGCTAGTACATACATACATACATACCGTCACGCCTCTTTCCCACAGGGGTAGGCATAGACTACTTTGTTCCACTTGCTACGATCCTGACATACCTCTTTCGCTTCATCCACATTCATCAATCTCTTCATACATGCTCGTCGGTTTCGGGTACTCTCGACCTGGCCTTTTTCCAAAACGTCCTCAATTTGATCACGGAACGTCCGTCTAAGCTTTTTGTATTATGGAAGGATGGATTTTTAGTAGATGAGGCTAAGTTAAACATTGTGAACTATTTTGAATGTCGTGAATTGGTTGCTATACAAAAAAACACGTATTAAATCTTCTGCATTAATCACTGTAAATATTATGTTGATAAAAACCGCATTAAAATCCGCATTCCGTATCCGGGTTCGAATCCCGGTAGGGGCAGACATTTGTGGTGATGGACACGAATGTTTGTGCCCGAGTCATGGATGTTGTATGGTGTTTAAGTATGTATTTATCTAAATTATATACTTAAGTAAATATGGTTATCCGTTGCCTGGTACCCATAAGTACAAGCTTTGCTTAGTTTGGGACTGGATAAATCAATAGGAGTAATTTTTCCCATGATATTTGTTTATTTTATCACGAACAAAGACAGACGCGGCGAAGGAGTTTGTTTTATAATATGTAGTGATAATTCGTACTCCAATTTTCAATATTTCACAGGAAATGTTGCTAAAATTGGGAATAGTAGAAGTTTTTCCATATAGTAGAAACAACACACGGTATGATTCGATTGATTACTGCCTGGGCCAATATGAATATCGGGATATATGCAGTACTTTGCAAATTGACAACCACATGGTAAGTAACAAAACTTTTCATGCCACGTGTACATAAATCACGTCTTTGTCCTTTACGGGGCAGACAGAGCCCTAAGTTACAAAACCAAAGGCCACATTTAGCATGATTGAGGGCGTAAAGGTGTAAAGGGGAATCTAAATAGTGATGGGTTGCTAGCCGCATCTCCTAAACATGATTCTTAAGAGGCTGACAACACCTAATTTTGTTGAAATTGAAGTTATTTAAGCACTTTTTTTAAGAAAAACTACACACAAAAAAAATACAAAAAAAATAATGTTAATTTTCATCATATTTCAAACACGCTGGACGGACTCGATACATAACTGAACAAAATCAGCTCGATAGAAAATAATTGCAAAGATTGGTCTTAAAATCATCATTAAACGGTTATATGTCTTTATTTTTTCGACGTATGGGTCTGCATTTAAAAACATGAATTCAACATATTCATACCTAAACGGCTAACGAGTCATATTTCTCAAAATAATCCAAACCTTTTTTTAATTTCTTATTATTTGTGTGTTATTTGCAATATTTTAGACGCGCGCCAAACTGCCGGAATAGTTTCTTCTCTTTCACTAACAGGCACGCGAACCGTATGTGTTAAGAGTGGCGCTACAAGGTCATTTTGCTGTTGACAGCGCCTTAAGATTCTTAGTTTCTTCATATTATTCCTAAAGAGGTAAAACATACGATTAAATAACAAGCAAATTTGTTATTAAATCCAATGTTTTTCAGAATCTGGACGTAACCAAATTCAACAATCGCGACACTCAAGGTGGTTCTGTGAAACAAATGGCGCATTACGCTCAAAACATCGTATCTCAAAAGTTCCGTCGCTGGGATTATGGACCTGGCGAGAACAAGGAACGCTACTCCATGTTTGATCCACCACCATTTAATCTGAAGCTAATAACAGCCCGGACTGTTATTCATTATGCTCTTAATGATGAAATAGTTGACCCAAGGGACGCTTTAGCCATGGCCCGTGATATGAGTAAAGGAATAGCCCGAAGAGTGGGCAGAAACAATTTTTCACATCGCGACTTTATTGACTCGCTGGACGTTGTGGACTGCGTTTTCAACAAAGTTTTTGCTGATTTAAGTGACCTGTAAGTACAAGTTACTTTGTTCATACGTCGTCTATTTATCTATCCAAATGGATCTGTAAGGAGAAGTCAAAAACTATAAGAGATAGGGGAATCTGTTCTTAGGAACCATGGCATCGATTTTAGGTTTAATAAAGATGACATTCAATTTATATAAAAAAAATCATACACAGCCGGGAATCGAACCCGGTCAAAATAATAACGTGAAGTTAAATGAAATATTCATTGAGTTTTTCTTTTAATTATTTGACAAGATTCCATTACGAATGTGTCCCTTGTGACAGAGTAATAAGTAACACCATTCACAATAACAACGAAAAACTTGCAGAACCAATTTATGATATTGTGCGCAGAAATTTTGATAAGTTACGTTAATAAGTTACGATAAATAAAATTTAATGCCATTTTTAATAAATCTTAAATTGATGCCATTGTTCCTAAGAACAGATCCCCGTATCTCTTATAGTTTTTGACTTCTCCCCACTGACCTATGTGGATTGATCACTCAGCGGCAAAAAGTTTGGCAAAGAAGGAACAACAATAACACACTCACTCACTCACAAACCTTATAATACTACACTGACGAGCAAAAATACGGCTTACTTTTCATACAATTTAGTATTTTACTTTTGCTCGACAGTATAGTACAGCCGTAAACTTTCCACAGCTGCAACTCATTTATTTTTCCCTCTCCTGTTTTAACATTTTTTCAAACTAAGTTTGATTTTTAATTGTTGTTTTCTTTTACAGGGACGACGGAAAAGATGTTAGTAAGGATTCAGCTACGAAATTATGTCTCAGTTTACTGTCTTACTTGTTACCTGTTACAGTTACGGTACTAAATTATAACTTGAAATGACCTCAATAAAAAAACGATTCAGTGCCGGTAATTTTTCTAATCCCCTGGTTTATATCAGCTTTTAAGTCATAGAGTGTCTGGTAGACGAGGAAGATAATAATAAATGAACAATACATACGAACGCGCCTTAGGGACCTTGACACGATGGTATTTTCAGAAGGTTAATCTCAGATACATCACTGAGTAGAACTCATGTTACACTCTCAAAAGGAAAGAATCCATTCAACACTGCGAGCTATTCTTTGTAACTATAACAGACAAAAGCTAAGACAATAGTTGTACGAACACCAATGAGACGCTTCTTCATTATGAACGTCCATTTACAGTATGGAATACTGAAACACATGAAATTCATAAACATTCATATAACGAGGCAAGTTGAACCGGCATCGTAAACGAAAGTGGGGTATCCAGGGAAACAACAATAAACAGGAATGGCCCAACTAAACGTGATTGCAGGGATAACTTCACAGTTATAGAATTTATGCTGAAACAATATCTGTTTACTTCAACTTGGGGGTCTGCAGTTTCGTTCTACGGTTTCGTTTTGTTGGTAGAGCAAAGCTACGTAAGTATTTTCTTCTATAAATAACATGCGGTGTTGCTTAAAATATTCAGATCGAATGAAAAGGTTACCAGACAAATTAATAGCAAGCAAACTTACATTCCTTCAAAATTCCAGGCAAGGCAAAGAATGTCCAGTAAACAGATTTAAACAGCGTTTACAAGTAAGAGAGTTGGGTAAAATGACTGTCATTAGAATATTTTTCCTAATTTCATAGACAATCTAGATTTGAGTGAACTTCGATTCCCAAATCGATTATAACATTCGAGATTCAAAAAAAATGTTTGGCACATAATTTTCATATCGAATGTAATTACAAATCAACTAATTCGATAGTCACAACCTTTTTTTTTTTGTTTTTAAGAACACGATCGAAATTTTAATGTCATTAAAGATGCAATACAACAATACAATACAAATACTCTTTATTGAACACCACAAACTAGTACAAAACAATACAGAAACAAAGAACAAAGTATACAATAAGCGGTCTTATCGTTTAGTAGCGATCTCTTCCAGACAACCAATCAGTCAGAGAAATAAGTTGGAGACAGTTTGAGTAGGTGGCGGAAACAAATAGACAGGAGGAACGCAGGGATAATAAAAACAACAGAACAACAATACAAACATAAATATCTTACATGGCTAAATAAATAAAATAAAATAATACATACATACACACATACATATTAAAGACTAGCTGTTGCCAGCGACTTCGTCTGCAAAGAGTTCGTTTATCGCTATCCCCCGGGAATTTTCCGGGATAAAAAGTAGCCTATATGCTATTCCACACTTTTTTCTATCTATGTGCCGAATTTCATCCAGATTCGTTGGGCCGTTCTGGCGTGATTGAGTAACAAACAAACATCTATCCATCCATCCATCCATCCATACTTTCGCATTTATAATATTAGTTAGATACTAGCTGCTGCCAGCGACTTCGTCTGCAAAGAATTCGTTTATCGCTATCCCGCGGGAACTATGCAATTTTCCGGGATAAAAAGTAGCCTATGTGCTATTCCAGACTTTTCTCTATCTATGTGCCGAATTTCATCCAGATCTGTTGGGCCGTTCTGGCGTGATTGAGTAACAAACAAACAAACATCCATCCATCCATACTTTCGCATTTATAATATTAGTTAGATATTAGTAGGTACATCATTAAACATTAAGATACAACCACAGATAAGTACAAGTTTCTTATCGTTTCCGAACAAATAGGGAAGTTTAATGATAATAATATGGATGTGGACTAAATGTAAAAAAAATAACGACTCAACTTTTGTCGTCTGAACATTATTGTCGGCGATCTACACCCACACAGTTCATTTTAAAGCAGTCCCTCATTTTTGCAAAGCATTACCCACTGAGCCAACCGCAGCGAGATAAATCACAAGCCACAGGCTCTAATGGACCCCTGTCAGACAAATTAATGATGGCCGGCCACTCCTGACGGACCACGACCTTCGTTTTCAAATTTCATTTGCTTACCTATATCAAATTGCCCGTATTAATCTTCCCGGGTTTGGGATGTTCTCAAGTATTTGCCAAGGGGATTGGCGAGATACCGCGGCTAATGTTACCAGTTGTTAGGTATTCGGTGATACGTTTGGTTGTGATTTGAAGTGACTTCAAAACTAAACGTAGAGTTTTTGCATTTACATTTTCCTGTATAATACGTAATACTACTAATATAAATGCGAAAGTTTGTGAGGATGGATGTGACTATGTGAGTATGTATGTTTGTTCCTTCACGCTGAAACGACTGGACGGATTTGGATAAAATTTGGAACGGAGATAGCTGGTACTCTAAATTAAAACATAGGCTACTTTTTATCCCGGAAAATTTCAAAGATCCCGCGGGATAGCGATAAACATGTCAATTGATAATTCTATGCGGACGAAGTCGCGGCCAGAATCTATAAATAAATTCAAATTCAAAAAAAGACGAGAACAAAATTTGTAATACAGAAAGTTCTCTAAAATGGTGTACATGAAAGAAAGTAATGGAATACATTATGTTTTTATGGTAAACGTCGTCGACTTTGTAAAATTGTTTGAAATACTTCGTGATCTGTAGACAAGAGGTCGCTGCACGGCGCGGAGACATTTTTAACTTTGTTTTTACTTTATGTTGTATGTTTTTGTTTCTTAAAAGACTGCGGCAACAAAACGATCACATTATCAACATGTAAACGGATCTTTCTAATAAAGACAACAGTGTCTTTTTTATTCCTATGCCATATGAATTATTTGGCCCTATGCTGCTTAATTATGCAGTATAAAAAGTGTTCAAGAGGCACGAAAAATAGGCATAGAATTTATCACAAACTAGTTAATAAACAAATCTAAGGCCAAATATAAAGCTTAAAACGATAAATAAAATATTTGTACGAAATCACCGCCAGGCGGTGCGGTAGGATGTTCAAAAAGCTCCTTTGCATTGCTGTCTTGTTTGTCTGTCTGTCTATGAAAACAACCAATATAATATGACCCACTATCTCGTGTCAAGATGCTTAGATGCAGGTTTGCGCAAATGGTTTGGGATGGAGCCCTCGGTGCGACTCTCGCTTGGCCGTTTTTTTTTCTTGACATGTTGTTACGGTTATGTTAAAAAACGGGGCAGTGGGGAGGGACCTTTATCTATAATCCAGGTCGAACACTCTCGCAGTAGTTGTAACTAAAATATTTAAACTGGAGCTGTCAGAAGCACTCCTTCTGACAGCTACATTTCCATAATACCCCGTTTCACTTTCGGTACAGTTGGCAAATTTAATTTTCCATGTCTGTGTGAGAGGTATTTGCATTATAAAGACTTGGGTTTACAAGGGTTAGAGAACTTTAGTCTGCTTCGGATGTAACTACAAAAATAATACTGGCCATTATACACAGAAATTCTATTTTCGAAGTTTGTTTCCTATCGTTCCTTCCACACATACTTATTAATTTGAGAGTGAGAGAGACGGTATGATACAAACTTTGAAAATCGAAGTTCGGAAACTGTTAATAAATATATTGCTAATAAAATAGGGCTGTCTTGCTGGAAAAATTTAAACCTCGGTTTAGTGTTAAAATCGATTTAGTACCTAGTGTCAAATTGTATGGAACAGCCAAGCTTTAAACCAGATTTAGTGACTAAATCAAGATTTATCTTTTACTGCAAGTGGGCCTATGTGAAACATAGGCGTGTATCTTAAATCCTTATATTAACAACTAGGTGTTGCCCGCGACTTCGCCCGAGCATAATCAAATCATAGCCTACTAGCGTCCCGCCTCGACTTTGCACGGGTACATAGATACTGTCAAAAATTATAAAATCTACTTTTTTGTGTTTTATTCCTCTCCCATTATCGCTAGCACTCTATTTTTGATGAATTTATTAAATGTACAGACACGAACTTTCTACTGATTTATTATAATGTATAAATAGATAGATATTGCCCACATTGTTCCTGGAAAATGGCAACAGAGGTCGTGGTAACCAGACCTTTGTACTCCGAATATTATGCAAAATGGCGCATACTACAATTTTCTCGGCTACAATTTTACAGTCGACAATTTTCCTTGAAATAGTGCACTGCACAATCTCAAAGGACAATATTATGTCAATTCTCGCCTCAACGCCATATATCTCTTTCAAAGAGCCGAAGCAGCTTCGTTCAAATGGAAATACCAAGATACTATACGGGTACAATAGCTCTTATGTGTTAGTCAGTTAAAGTACTTTTAGCTTGTTCTAACGCTCCGCTACATAAGTACGTAAGGGACTAAATTTAAGGTGCCTTTTGTAGCGGATTTGCTGAGGTTCAGTGGAAAGTTTAGGAAATACTGAAAAAGGTATTATTCTTGTCCTTAGTTCGCTTGATTTTCCTTTTGATGTCGGACTCGTTTATTCTTTTGTATAAAGGTATTTGGAATAGATTAGGTTTCAGATGTCAGGTCGTCTGTTTCGCGAACAAAGAACAAGAAGGCTCCTGTCGTATCACACAAGTTTCTTCAGACGACAGATGTAGCAACGGATACCGCTCAAATAATAAATTGTAATAAGTAATTTCTCTACTTTTATTTACCGTTTGAAAGCGTATCTACAACTCAAGTTTTTATGCATGTGAAGAAATTGACAACATTTCATATTTCTGAGCCTATAATTTTAATGGTTCTCTATATTTTGTTTGAAAAGATGAACATGCTGACAGTTTAATTTTTTCGCTAGGGCTTGTATTTAATTTATAATTAATTTATTAATTTGTGCTTATTCTAAAAGGGCGTAACTCCGATACTATCACAGAATACACACTTATTCCTTTGTCTTTTCTCTATAGAAAAAAAAACTGACGTTAATTTCAAATTGTCAATGTCAGGCCCTATTCTCCAATATTCGATTTTCGAGGTTCGCTTCGTGCTGTTCCTCTCATACTAATAGTCATTATCTTGAGAGTGAGAGAGAAGGTATGCAACGAACTTCGAAAATAGAATTTCATAGTTGCCCCCCTTGTACTTTGAAGTTGTCAAAAATACAAAATTATGATCGCTTATTTTTTCTTGTGAAAAAAGCAAAGTCGTTTCACCTATCCTGTGGTAGTTTTGGTAATATTAGGACATATTTTTAATTTTTTTTTTTTTATAATAAGCGACATTAAAATTATATAAACATATTGCAGTGATCAGGAGGCAAAATGCTTTCGAACCATATATACATTTTCAGGTGTTATAAAAATGAAATGTTGTCAATTGTTAACGTTGTAATCTTTTGATTAGTATATTCATGTAGCAATATTCATAACACTTATAATTGGCTTTGTTATGACGCCTGATTCGATGAAATATATTAACCACATTGTTCATGGAAAATGGAAACAGAGGGCGTGGTAATCAAACCTCTGTCCTTCATATTATATCACGCAAAGGACTTCTTATTAGTGATTTTAATACTACCTGGCTGCATCCTGATTTTTAATACAAAAAGTGAAAATTAGGGATGTAGTAGGTACGTTTTTTAATCGAGTCACATGCACTCATTATTTAGCTACATATTAAAAGAACAAATAGCGACTTATTTCAATCATTGCAATAACGTTACATTTTAAAATTTTAAAACTTAATCTAAAGTCGTCGCAATTTAAAAGGCCCGTTTTGACAGTTCACGCCCATGAAGTTCTCAATTTTTTACCGATCTAAATGTTCTGAAGGTAATTGCATTTTTCATTGATGGGTATCGCTCACTCAGCGAAGTGCTGTGCATAAAGATTTTTTCATATTGTCCACAGACAATTAATAATCGGCTAAGGAAAAAATAAATCGATCAAGATAAAATTTTTTAAGGCCGCCTCGCACTTGGCCGGTTTTATTTATTTTATTTAGGCCAATTAATTACTGAATTTCACTAGCTGTGTAGCGATATTTACTGAAAATTATGACCATAGAGCTCAAAGCCGTTAACAATGGCAGCACTGATTTCTATAGAATGGCTCGTCTTCGTCATCTGAAGAAAATGATTGACTGTAGATTCACTTTTTCTCGAAGTTTTTTGTGATTGAGTGAATGTTATTGTAACAAAAATATTAAATGAAATAAAATTGACCTTTCGTATCATTGTATTATTTCAAAATACCTATAATATCAATTTCAGTTAAACTTTCTAATCAGAACTTTAATCCAATGCACTTTACAATACATATTCTAATCGATCAAATACTCATGCAAACTTGAATCGATTTATCGTGAGTATCGAGTACCGAGTCATGTGGTTACGTCACTAGTTACGTCGGGAAGACAAATGTCAAAACGGGCCTTTTATTTTGCGACGACTTTAGTAATTACATCTACGTCAAAAAAATATGTCAAAAATGCCTTCTGCTCCTCAAACTACTGTACCGATTTTTACCAAACATAGCTAAGAAATGCCACTAAGAAACTGGCTTTCGAATGAAAAAAATCGCATTGAAATAAGTTCGTCCGTTTCAGCGCTACGAAGGTGAGGGTGATTCTGATGCCAATTAAGGTGCTCTACTTGTGAACTTTCGCTTGACTACTTCCTGAGATATCATCTACAAGCCGGCACGTAAGTCTAGCGATGGCCGTTGAATCGGGGTAGTCGAAAATAAGGTATCGCGGGAGAGTGCGGGTGTCGCGGGCGGGCGTACAACACGTTCGACTTACGTGCCGCCACCTGTACCTATGTATGGATGTTAAATGGTGTAGGATGAACGAGATGGTGAATGTGCATCTTCAGCCTATATTATGTCCCACTCCTGGGCACAGGCCTCCTCTCAGAATGAGAGAGCTAGGGTTATAGTTCCCACGCGGGCAACTTTACACACACGGGTGCGGCCTTCCTCGCAATATTTTCCTTCACCGAAAAGCTCATGGTAATTTTCAAATGACTTCGCACATAAATTTCGAGAACTCAGAAGTGAGAGCCCGGGATTAGAACCAACGACCCTCAGCTTGAGAAAGCCACGGGTTAACCACTAGACCACGGCTTCTGTTTTATGTGAAACGTTACGGCCCCTTGGAACCTGACGCTTAATCTAACGTAAAATTTAGCAAATTGTGCAAACCGCAACTGCAATTTGCACAGACCAAAATCGAAGCACTCGAAGTGAGGCAGCTTTATTCGCAACGTTTCGCTCAAGTGCCACTGGGCTGACTAAACCGCATGGCGGCGTGATTGCTTTCGAGTGTCCAATGCAATGGACTAAACGCGACCGAGTTTTGGAGTAATGTTTTAGAATTTCATAGGAATCATGCTATAAAGAAAGAAAGGAAAAAGTTAATTTGTGACAATCACAAAATTTTATTAGTCACAACACATTAAAAGCAACAGATTAATAAATTTAATTTATAAACGACACTGAAAATTGGAACACATAGAAAAATCCGAAAAGTAAAGCTATGGCCGGGAATCGAACCCGGGTCCTCGTCATTCCGCGACACCACCCATAGCAGGTGAGTAAGCCTTTGATTAATAAATTGTCACATAATGGTCCCAACTCAGCATTTGCTGGCCTTACATTCGGCGCTGGTCTTATAGACGTTTGCTGCTATTTCTTTAATACGGCAAGGAAGGCAAACAAGCATGTGGGACACCTGATAGTAAGCGAGCACCACCACCACCAACACTAGAGGATTGTAGATGCGTTGCCAGCCTAGAGCTAGGACAGAATATCTCTTGTGCCAGTAATTCCACCAGCTGTCTTACCTGCTGTCTTATTGCTGCTTGGCGGCAGGATTAGCGAGTAAAACGGTGGCAGGACCTTGCACTTGAATACCCTTTCGACAATCATGCTAAACGTAGCTTTTAGGTCTTGTTACTTTAGGCTCTGTGTACCCAGTAAAAGAGATAAAGAATTGAATTTTGTACGTATGTACGAGAAGGGATAGTTTGGAGCTAAGGAGGGAATCAAAGTTAGCCGATTTTTTTTCAAACAAAATGAAATCATCTTAAAAACTGTTAAATCTCTTGGAAATACAAATAGCAACAGCTTCTAAGTATCATAAATAACATAAAGGTTGAAAAAAATATATCATGTTAACTTTCGTTTGTCTTCTTCCGCCATCTTGACATTTTGCCTATACCAGACACAAAAATAGTTCAGTTTCTTTAAAAAAAAAAAACATCCATATCGGTCTAAAAGTCTATTATATTACTCTGTGCGTTGTTCGATTGCGATATCCATTTTGTTCCGACTTATAATCGGGTTAGATTAATTGCTTTTTTAATACATCAGGCGCTTGCAGTTTACAAAATACGAACGAAAACTGACCTTGTGAAGCCGTGTTTTCAACCTGCATGCTATGATAATTTTCACTATTTCACCTTATCTTAAAATCAAAAACATTGTCTATGGACGTCTCGCATCAACGACCATGTAGTCCTAATTCCGACTCTGTTCAAGTTTTAGCTGTCACTTTTAGTATGAATCTGACAGCGAGCAAACCTAAACTGAATCACATTAAGACTTCATGGTAAGGCCCCAGATTCTTACAAAATTGGCTTTGACAGACAGATCCTAGAACAGTCGAATTTCCTCTTTAAATACGGAGTCCCAAAAAGCCATTTGACTAACCATCATAATTCCCTCCCACACCTTCACATAAACTCACAATACACTTCCAAAGCGGCAGGTAACAACCCCTTTTCTTCCCTTCTAAAAACTGCCGTAATCTGCTACATTACCGTCCCGGGCACAGCAAACGCTTTCCTTCATTACGGCTGCACTAACCGCCGGTATTTATCCTTTTAATGCCCACGATAGCTGCTTAAAACAACCACTTACCAAGACCTATGACAACGGGTGCCTTAACCCCTCGAACACCTAAAAAGTTCGAGGTTCAAGGGACGGGGGAGGTCGAAGTTGGGTGGTACGTCGGTGCCTTCGGTTGGTGCTTTACTGCTCTATTATGACACTAGGGACTAATGGTCGTCCTTCCAATATTTGCTACCCGCAACGATCGCGTTATTTCATTCGGAAGTTTTCAGGGGTCTTGGCTAAGGTTTCGCTGTTTTTTATGTGTTTTTGCTAGAGGTGTGGAAAATGCTTCTTTGAATACCATTTTCTGTTTCACATCGCATCTGGTCTGTGGAAGTACCACTCGAGAGAAGTAAAAGTCTAAGTATTTACTTCAAAATATTCATTTTTTTACATGTAAAAATAACGAAACAAAAGATCTTCAAATTATTTTCTGTGCTTTTCCCTTGACTTGTCTTGTGAGACCACACTTCAGAACAGAATATAATATTAAATTATAGTTACTTGTTAAGCGTTCGCAATATTTGGACCCTTTTTAATTTTTAAATCTGGAATTAGTTACTTCTTTCCCGCTATTTGCCTGTTCTGATATCTGTACTGAAGATACCTACACACATATACGCGTTATCATTCGAAATACACGTTTATTCGTTAAATATGTACAACGAGACTGCAGTATTTTGTGTAAAAATACTTGTTACAGAGTCGCTGTTAAAAATACTTGAAATACTTGGTATTCCTAGAAATTGGTCTGATGAGAAACGCAATAGTAGTTTTAGCATTGAAAATATAATATCTCAATTCATGAACTGTTTAAAGTTGAACGTTGTTGTAAGATATTCTAAGTAAACGAGTGAATAGAGAATGATAGAATAGTTTTAATCAAAATGTTCATGCAGAGTCGAGTTGAATTCGTATACAAAGGACTCTACCATGATACAATTGCTATTGTTAAGATAAAGCATTGAATGTTGAAATAGACAAGTTTATATTAAAACCCCTTGTAATTTTTAAAGTGGATATTCTTTTTTTCGCAACGTATTAAATAAATACTTTAAAATCATCTTTTTGTATTATTTTTTTCAATTATTTTTATTGCTTTAACAAAAAGCTAATGACGCTTGTATTGAGTATACTTGGTCTGATTTGTGAAAAGAGGGTTATACTTTTTAAGTGTTTGTTGTAATAGCGCACAAATAAAATAATATACAGGATATAGGCGATATCGTGCTTTTTGTACAATAAAGAGTTATACATACATACATATTAAGTGTTTATGTTTCACCAGATAGCTATACAAAAGATACAGCCCTGTGATATTATAATTATATGTATAATTGGAAGAGTCTATTGTTAAGGGTCTTATTGATACCTATACGTATATAACCGACTACGTTCCGAGTTCTCGCACGAAGCGCTTCGCTTCATCTTTTATACTGCGAACTACTAAAGAGTGGAATGCGCTTCCGTCGTCTGTCTTTCCGGATAAGTATAACCTTAGACTATTCAAATCAAGAGTGAACAGGCTGTTACTGATCCAGTGAGCTACATCTTCGGCCTCATCTGCACTTACCATCAGGTGAGATAGAGGTCAATCGCTGGTCAGTTTGTAATAAAAAAAAAAACCTTAAAAAGACTTAGTTACAGTTAATTTCACACTATTAGAATATTTGAAATTAGGTATGCTATAGAAGCGTCTATTTTTTTACCAAGAAGTATTTTACTAGGTAAAGATACTTGTTATTTTGAAGGCTTGTCTAGTGCAGCTTGCAACAGCTGACGTATTCGCTGCACCTGGCAATGCATCCTTCCTGCCTTTCCGCGCCGGTGACACTAGTTTAATAGAATTTGTTAAGTTTTTACTTTTTAATTCCAGTTTTTTTTTTGCTTATTGTACTTGCATTGTCATCTATCTTAGTTATAATGTAAGTAGCAGTGGCGTGGCGTCAAGTATATCTGAAGGCAAGTTGAAGAGAACTTAACTAGCCTTTTCCTCTAATTCTGGACAATAAATTGCCCAACTGCCTTAAAGCCAGTGGGAATCGAGTTCTATGGACGCCACGCCACTGGTAAGTAGGTAGGTATACTAAATTTTAAGTCAATCTGGCGACTAAGAATGGAAAGATTTTGTTTCGCAAGGTTTGACCTAACTAAATAATACAATACAAATACCTACTCTCTATTGAACACCACAAATCAGTACAAATCAATACAGAACAAAAAACAAGGTGACAAAGTAATAATAGGTAAATCAAACATTGTAAGTTAAATAAAAAACAGGGAATCTATACTAATGTTATTAAAGAGGTAAAGTTTGTGATTTTGTGAGCTTTTGTGTAGGGACTATATAATCTTTGGATACACTAAACCGATTATGAAGATTCCATCAAATCTTGAATTTTATTCATTAGCTTCGCACGGGGTAGACAATTATTTATTTTTTTAGTTTCGGCAGCGCATTCGACGAAAGACATTTTAAGACTCATTTTTCTACACCTTCGGTTACATTGTTCAAATTTTACCAAGGATCCCTAATTTTTTTCAAAATGAAATGTAGCCTATGTCAAATTGGAAGAATGTAGCATTCTATTGGTGAAAGAATTTTTTAAATCGGCCCAGTACTTTTTGAGCCTATTCATTACAAACATACAAACATACAAAAATAGTTACAAATCTTTCCTCTTTATAATATAATTTTTTATCATTATTTGTTTTAAAAAATAACTTTCTGGAAGCTATCGTACAAGAGCCCTTGGCGGCCTGTTCGCAAAATGTGTTTTAATTTTGATAAAGGGATAAAGACGTACATACACACATAAATTACGTCTGTATCCCTTACGGGGTAGACAGAGCCTAATGTAACAAGACTCAAAGGCCACCTTTAGCAGGGGCGCATAGGTGGAAAGGGGAATCAAAATAGTGATGGGTTGCTAGCCGCATCGCTTATAACAAGATTCCTAAGAAAGAAAAGAAAGAAAAAGTTTATTTATGACAATCACAGTAATTAAAAAACAAAACCATATTAAAAGCTACATAAAATTGACATAAAATGGCCCCAACTCAGCATTTGCTGGCCTTACGATCATTCGATCTTAAGATCGTTGATCGTTTGCCCTCACTTATATAAAAAAAAAAATGTTTCGCCCCATTTGATTAATATAAGCATGCGATTCTAAGTGCACATCGCCTAAATACTAAAACTGAATTTTCTAATTTTAAAATTGGTGTTGTCATTTGATTATGACAGCCGCTCATAGAATAGCAGAAGGGTTTAGCGACGCCTATTTATTTATTCAGTACATCCACATCATGTATATTACAGTGCGAGTCATAGAAACTATTAATTGGTACATTAGTCTGATATACACGACAATAACGGAGTACATATCATTGTCCATACTGCGAGATGTCTATTAAAATATTACAATAAAACGATGCATAAATAAAATTAGGAATTTTAGCGGCCGCTGTAGAATCGGGTCCTATATGTATAAGTATGGTGGTTCAGCGCACAAGTGCACTTAAGGGACAACCATTGTCCAATCACATAGAGCTTGTGTACCCCAGTTTCAATGTGCGTCAAGGTAGCGGGGCCGATAACACCCGCATTCCGCTCACGCAGGGCAACCCGCGGGTCGCACTAACGAACTCGCCCGTCGATATTTCACCGCCGCGTGATCCGCTTGGCCAGTGCCTACTTAATTGTTGGGGTTAAGTTTTTTATTTATTACTGTTTTGTAAGCGATTTTGTGAGCCAATGGACTGAACCGAGATAAAACACAAGCTCTCTCGGAATTTGTAGTGTTATATCACAATTCATTTTCGTCAAACAAAATAGTGTTTCTAGGCCTATCTCGGCCTCTCAGTATAGTGTTTCGAAATACGGGACTATACTGAGAGCCCGAGAGACCTGGAAATACAATTTTGTTTTTCACAAGGGAGCAAAATCATGTATTTACGGCGAGGGCGCTACATTGAATCCAGAATGTAGCGAAGGATTCTACAATAGAATCCTGAGCGTAGTGAGGGATTCTAAAGTAGAATCTAGAGCGTAAGAGGGATTGAAGTGCTAACGCCCAAGATGAAAATAATTTTGCTCCCGAGTGGCTCATACAACTTTTCACACCGAACAAAAAAAAAAAATTAAAAAATAATTCTAAATAAAATTAAAGAGCCACCAGCATATAAAATGGCGTGGTTTTAATATTATCAACTTTAAAAAATTGCATTTGCAAAAAAGTACTTAGAAAAGCCTTGAAGAAAAAAGTTGTACTTTGATCCCTCTCGAAAGGGAGCAAAGCTTAATTTTCTGAATGATAGGTGTGATAACGGTTGTGTAACTATTATAGAGTCTCACGGCAGTTTGTTGAAAATTACAGAATATTTTAAAACATTTCGATGTAACATACAGGTTGTATTTAACTTTCATTGCTCAACGTTACCAATGACGTCACTCGTGAATGATCCAGCTCAGATTTCAGCGTGACGTCTGACGTCAGAACGTGCCGCGCGTTACAACGAGCGTCAGGTGAAATATTACACCGCACCGAATGGATGCTGTTTTTTCCAACCCATATTTGGGCTGTCGAATGAACACTATTGGGAATTGGAAAGGTTATTTTGAAGGTTCGCGTGTTCAGTGTTAGGAACATGAAATAATGTTAAGTTATCGTGGCTTTGGTGTTAAATATTTACAGCCCTATTATAAAAAAAATCCTTAATTGAGGTTTGATCAGTTCATTAGTTAACAGACTGATTAAGCTTATTTAACAGTTGTTAAAAAGTATGATTCATAAACGCTTGCTAGCAGTCTGTTAGCTAATGAGCTGTTGATGGATGGATTAGACGCGTTATGTTGTCGGTCACCTTGACAAATGTGGCCTTTTAGTGAATTAAAAAAAAATTTACAGAAGTGGCAGCGAATTAGCGGGAAACCAGCGAATTAACACGACAGACGAGGCAGTGTGGATCTAGTTTCCTTTACCTTTCCCGAAGGGGATAAAAACTTAAAACAAAAAAAAACTGTCTTGTGTATGGTTTTGCTCTTGCCAAAATCAGCTGTTCACATTGTGGCGGCCATTTTGTGAGTTAGCAGATGACAAATAATTGAGTTCACAAAATACTGCCAACTATAACCAAAGTCTTTTGACTTGCCTTTGACAGAGTAATAATGTTGCCATATTATAACTTAAAAAAAAACCGTGTCACGCTTTCGTTTGCTAGACTATACAAGAAGCATTAAAAAGATAAACGAACAATGAAATTCAACACACGCTTTATACGACAGATCAATATGCCTACACACAAAAGCCTACACGTCGAGTGCTACACAACCGCTACGCTCGTAGCACCGCTACGTGCTACGCCGCTACGCGTCAATATTTTTTAGTTTACAGCGTGTGAATATGAAATAGCACGCACGTGTTTAAACGATACTTAAACTGCTTTAATTTATAAATAAAAACTAGTTCATACTAGCTATTGCCTGCGACTTTGTATGCCAAGAATTCGTTTATTGGTTATCCCGCGGGAATGATGCAGTTTCCCGGGATAAAAATTAGACTAAGTGCTATTTCAGACTATAATTTTATCTCTATGCCAAAATTTTACCAAGATTCTTTCAGCCGTTCTAGCGTTCAATAGTAACAAAAATCCATAGATCACAAACTCTGGCATAATATTAGTAGAAAGTATATACAAATAATATATTTTTTAGAAGAACTAACTGATTTTAAATGTGGACAAGCCGAGTCGATTTTGATAACATTTAAATGCAGCCAATAAAAATACAACTGTCACAATCAACTTAAAAAATAAAATAAACTAAATATAAATGAACTAGTAGTTTATTACTTAATCGCGTTAGAGTGGCTCGCCAGATATAAGTGCGGACTGGGCGAATTGGAAGTCCAGGGGGGAGGCCTTTGCCCAGCAGCGGAACACTATACAGGCTAGTAAAAAAAAAAAAATATAAAAAACCCCCCACGTGTCAATCTAACTAATATTATAAATTGGAAGTCCAGGGGAGAGGCCTTTGCCCAGCAGCGGAACACTATACAGGCTAGTAAAAAAAAAAAAAAAATATATAAAAAACCCCCCACGTGTCAATCTAACTAATATTATAAATTGGAAGTCCAGGGGAGAGGCCTTTGCCCAGCAGCGGAACACTATACAGGCTAGTAAAAAAAATAATTATAATAAGCCCCCCACGTGTCAATCTAACTAATATTATAAATTGGAAGTCCAGGGGAGAGGCCTTTGCCCAGCAGCGGAACATTATACAGGCTAGTAAAAAAAAAAATATAAAAAACCCCCCACGTGTCAATCTAACTAATATTATAAATTGGAAGTCCAGGGGAGAGGCCTTTGCCCAGCAGCGGAACACTATACAGGCTAGTAAAAAAATTTATAAAAAACCCCCCACGTGTCAATGTAACTAATATTATAAATTGGAAGTCCAGGGGAGAGGCCTTTGCCCAGCAGCGGAACACTATACAGGCTAGTAAAAAAAAAATATATAAAAAACCCTCCGCGTGTCAATCTAACTAATATTATAAATTGGAAGTCCAGGGGAGAGGCCTTTGCCCAGCAGCGGAACACTATACAGGCTAGTAAAAAAAAAAAAATATAAAAAACCCTCCGCGTGTCAATCTAACTAATATTATAAATTGGAAGTCCAGGGGAGAGGCCTTTGCCCAGCAGCGGAACACTATACAGGCTAGTAAAAAAAAATTTATAAAAAACTCCCCACGTGTCAATCTAACTAATATTATAAATGCAAAAGTATGGATGGATGGATGGATGTTTGTTACTCAATCACGCCAGAACGGCCCAACGGATCTGGATGAAATTTGGCACACAGATAAAGAAAAGTCTGGAATAGCACATAGGCTACTTTTTATCTGAGAAAATTGCGTAGTTCCCGCGGGATAGTGATAAACGAATTTTTTGCAGACGAAGTCGCTGGCAACAGCTAGTTTGATATAAATTTCAGCTTGATACCTCCACGCGTTCCTGAGAAAAAGGGTCTTGACAGACGGACGGACGGACAACAAAGTGATCCTATAAGGGTCCCGTTTTTTCCTTTTGAGGTACGGAACCCTAAAAAGAATACAATTTTATGCCAAAAATGCCTGACATCATTTTGGAAAAGAGCTGATACTCTTCAAACTGCTAAATCGATTATTACGCAAGGAAGGGTGCGACCACACCGCCGCTTAAAAAACGGTCGGTTACGGAATCGCAACAAAATGTATGAAGAAACGGTGAGAAAACGTGACGCATACGACACGTCACTGCGTATACGCGGCGGTTTGGTCGCACCCGAAAGCTTTCGAACGAAAAAACCGCATCGAAATCGGTCCGAAATTAAGAGCAGCGATACCGCAGACAGAGAGAGACACACAAAGAGAGTGAGGGAGAGAGACATCGACGTCAAACTTATAACACCCCTCTTTTTGCGTCGGGGGTTGGAAATAAGCATATTAGGGCGTTATCCAAAAATAAGTCCACATGATCATTTTTTCCAGATGTTAATTATTTTGGGTTTATCTTACTCAGTGTGTCCCAAAATTTCCATTCCAGTTCGTCACCTTTTTAATATAGGTATGTATGGAACGTGACGAACAGGAAAAAACATTCCATAGTAAAATCTGGGACACATTTTTTCTTGTATGAAAATCGATAGGGTAAACGTTTCTGAGTAAGATACATACATACATACATACATATCGCATCAGGGGTAGGCAGAGACTACTTTGTTCCACTTGCTACGATCCTGACACACCTCTTTTGCTTCATCCACATTCATTCTGAGTAAGATAAACCCAAAATATTTAAATTCTGGAAAAAAATTACACACAGCAAAGCTATTCGGTAAGCACCTTTGCATGCACGCGCCGCTTTAAACCTGCTTACCGAATAGTTGCTGTGTGTACATGTGGACTTTTTTTGGAAAACGCTCATTACTGCGCGTAGTCCGACATCCCCTTGGCCGTTTTTTATTCACATGCAAAGTGTAATTATGATAACACCAGTAACACTCGTGATATCGGACAATTAAACCTGTACAAAGGACACTCCGACCTGAGGGCTCTCGTCGGAATCAATTAATTCGAGATTAATCGATAGCGCTCGATCAAACGATTAATTCGACGAGTATTTATTCGATTTCCAATTCGATAGTCTGTCTTGATAACGTGTCCTTATAAAGTATCTAACGTTTCAAGTTTAAGCTGTAGGCTTCTTGTCTAACTCGCTCGCAATCGCCATCGTGTTCATTTTGACAGTTCATGTATGGGCTGACAGTTGGCATCGGAATCAGCTAGCTGTCACATTCATACAAGAACTGTCAAAATGAACACGATGGCGATTGCAAGCGAGTTAGACAATGAGCCTACTGATGTTAACTATGAAGTATATTGCGATAGTATTTAAAACCTTCAGTGGCCTTATTACCATGAAGTTTTGATGCGATTCGATTCCTTCTCAATTCTGGTGTGTTCAGGGTTTTATCGATTTATTCTGGTATCTCATCAACGTTCACTCGTGCATACACGCCCTACACTTTGCCGGCGAATGTTCTTATACTTGGCCGGCTCTGAAAGTAATTATTTATTGATTACAAAGCCTTTGTTATTGTTTGGGCAAATAACAGCCAATTTGACGCGATTATTCGATATTAACAAAGGGTGGAATTTATATTGCGTTGTACCTTGTTAGTTTACGTTTTTATTTTTAACACATACATACATACCGTCACGCCTCTCTCCCACAGGGGTAGGCAGAGACTACTTTGTTCCACTTGCTACGATCCTGACATACTTCTTTCGATTATTTTTAACGTTTGGTTTTATACATACATACATAAAATCATGTTTTTATCCCTTACATGGTAGACAGGGCCTAAGGTAAAAAAACTAACTAACGCGATTCATTCGTATTTCAAAATAAGCTCTTAGAGGATCTGATATCTGGTACTTAAACTCTCCCTCCGTCTTACGCCTCACTCGAATCGGGTTTAACATTTTATACCCATCCCAAAAATTGCCCAACGCCACTAAAGAAGTTTTCACTTAAATTTCTAAACGACACTGAAAATTAGAACACATAGAGAAATCCGAAAAGTAAAGCTATGGCCGGGAATCGAACCCGAGGCCTCGTCATTCCGTGACGCGTGCTATACCCCTACACCACCCATAGCAGGTGAGTAGGCCTCCGAATTTTCCTGTCTGTTACCAACTGTCACGTGACCTTGTTACTATGCGAATATTTGTCGCTAAGCGCCATTTGTTTGAATGATGTGTCTGTACGACACAATTACAAACTCCCGTGGAACATGTTCTGCTCACCAGGGTCGAGAGAAGGGGGAGGAAGGAGTTTTCACTTCAAAAAACTTTAATAATATATCCGTAAGAGTAACTAATTTACATCAGTAATGCAGCTCAACTGAGCGTTCAATTCTGTAACAGGAATTATTCATGTCGACGAAATTATGAATATCATTTATACATGGTGATTCTGATTGGGAAATATCGCGACACGGCTTACTGGCTGTCCTATATGAGTGCGATTTACGGCGTGGTTACGACCAGATGGTAACGTTTGTTTTATGTAAAAATCAACGCTTTTGTTACAGCTTTCATGGTTTATATATTAAAAAAGGTGACGAACTGGAATGGAAATTTTGGGACACACTGAGTAAGATAAACCCAAAATAGTATGCACACGACTTCGTCCACGTAGAATTAGACTTACGAATTGATGTTGATAGTTATATTCTGCAATAATTATTTACGTTGCGACTCCAGGCAGCTACGACCTTTAACATGTTTATCGCTATCCCGCGGGAACTATGCAATTTTCCGGGATAAAAAGTAGCCTATGTTTTAATGTAGGGATACCAGCTATCTTCGTTCCAAATTTTATAAATAAATAAATAAATAAAAATCCAATAACCTGATGGAATATTTCGGATCATTTTTAAGAAACCTTTATGTATATCAAATTAATCAAGAAATTTACTTCTTGATTTTTAATGTTTACTTTTTACGTTTTACCGTTAGAAATTCAATTTCTACACGACACTGAAAATTAGAACACATAGTAAAGCTATGGCTTTACTTTTCGGATTTTTCTATGTGTTCTAATTTTCAGTGTCGTTTAGAACCTAAGACCTTTATGTATGTCTTTCAATTTTGTCAAATCTTTTAATTGTGGTTTCAAGTTTTCATTTTTAACGTCCATCAATAGTCAAAACAACCTTTATAAACAACTCGCTGTTGCCCGTGACTTCGTCTGCAAAAAAAACGTTTATCGCTATCCCGCGGGAACTATGCAATTTTCCGGGGTCGTTTTACCGTGAAGAAGGAACAAACATACACACTCACTCGCAGCGTCACTCACAAACTTTCGCATTTATAATATTAGTAGGAGTACTTTATCTGTAGCAGAGGGTCATAGCCCTTGCTATTCATGGCAGTAGCGTACCTTCGCATGTTTAGGGTTCCGTACCTCAAAAGGAAAAACGGAACCCTTATAGGATCACTTTGTTGTCCGTCCGTCCGTCCGTCCGTCTGTCAAGACCCTTTTTCACAGGAACGCGTGGAGGTATCAAATTGAAATTTATACCAAATACTCAGGTTTACTGTCCCTTGGAGCTGTGAAAAAATCAAACTTCTAAGCCAACACAATCAAAAGATACAGCCGTTTATGCCGCAAATTTCCGCATATTTTCCCCTGTGTTAGATAGAGATTTCCGCTTGTAAATTGTAACTTTATAAAATAGGGCTCTGCTGTCACTTGTCTCTACTATACGGCGCAGGAGTCACGTGGCATGACAAACCGAAGAGGTAAGTAATAGGCAAATTTGGGTGAAATACGGGCCGCGCCTATCTCGCGTGGGGTTGGCTGCGGATTATTTCATATTTATTACGGTTCATACTGTATCTGAAATATATTGTGCTTGCAGTTTTGCGTTACACTACCAGCTATAGTTCATTCGAATCCCCTTTAAAGCTATTGTAAACATTATATTAAATCTGGTGGGTTACCATGACGTCTTAATGCGACTCAATTCTGATTCAGTTTGGGTTCGCTCGCTGTCAGATCCATAGTAAAAATTACAGCTAAAACCTGAACTGACTCTGAATTGAATCGCATTAAGTCGTCATGATAAGGTCACTTCGCGGAGTTCGGTTTTAATGAACTAAAAGCAGTAGTTATATGTTTTTTGTTTTCTTGTAAACAGATTCCCTCAATTTCATACAAATCTAACTAATATTATAAATGCGAAAGTATGGATGGATGGATAGATAGATGGATGGATGGATGGATGGATGGATGGATGGATGGATGGATGTTTGTTTGTTACTCAATCACGCCAAAACGGCCCAACGGATCTGAATGAAATTCGGCACATAGATAGAGAAAAGCCTGGAATAGCACATAGGCTACTTTTTATCCCGGAAAATTGCGTAGTTCCCGCGGGGTAGCGATAAACGTATTCTTTGCAGACGAAGTCGCTGGCAACAGCTAGTATTGAATATATCATAGTACGATTGTTATAAAATGTCGTCAGATATTATGATTCTTCAACATAAGGTATTTTCATTCGTAACTGTCCTATTTGTTAAACAAAATTCTAACCTCAATATGCAAAAAGAATAAGGTGTATTATGTTATCAAATAAACCTGAGGCAATATTTTGTACATAATTTTGCTGATATTTTATCTCCAGTCCTTTTATTTACGATGAGATAGTTAAAAAATAACAAAAATAAGACGTAATTACAACACACCGGATAACTCACGTATATTCCGTAGCCCTATATATAGCCTATATTTAGCTATAGCGTAGCCGTATAATAAAAATGACGATAAAAATGAGGGTAGTTGTGCGCCGATGTCAGCTGCGCCGAGTAGCCGCGCGAGCAGAGCGTTGGCGCGCAGTGTTCGTTTCGCTGCCGCCGGGGCGAGCGCTCTCTGATGAAGGGCTACGGAATAGTCCGAAACAATTATCGGAGCAATACTTCGGCTTTTATACGTGAGTTATCCGGTGTGTTGTAATTATGTGTGAGTCTCACGGTAGTTTCATGTTGAAAAATAAGACGTTTTGAGGTTAGAATTTTGTTTACCAAATAGGACAGTTAAGAATGAAAAGACTTTACAGTTGGATGCGATGCTAATTGCATACAATGAGGGATTATGGAGACAGAAGATGTGGATATGAAGACAGGGTGGATTGGAGCTTTTAGGAGAGGCCTGTGTCCAGCAGTAGACTGCTACAGGCCAGGTGGGCCTTACCATGCATGATGTCTTACGACGTCATAGTAAGGCCCCAGGTCCAATTTTAAAATGTGTAGAGTTTTTTTTTAATGTGTAACAGCACTGGTAAAAACTTCTTCATTCAAACTGAACAGAACGCGAGCGTCAAAAGATTTTATTTCAAAAAAAGAACAGTATTAGCAGCCAGTTCCAAATATTTGCCTAACTTGTACACTTGATCCATTCACGCCAACGCTGCAGAGTTCGTTGGTTCACAGCAAACGAAATTCAATCCCACACCTCAGAAAATAAGGTTCTATTCGTCTAAATTCAAGGTGTTCACAGTGACAGCTAGAGCTGCCAACTGTTCCGATTTTATCGGGATATTCCGGTTTCAGACACCTCTTGTTGCCATGCTTTAAAAATAAAAAGGTTTATTACGGGTTGAGAGCAGCAGTTAGTTTAGCCCTGAGTGTTAAAAAAATACTTACACGTTTTCACATAACGAAACTGAAGAATACTTTGCTCGTAGGTAGGTACAAGCTTATTTTGCAAGTCAAAATGGACTCACTTCTAGTTGTTGGATACCTAGACTTGTGGTGTTAACAATAGGATGGATGACAATGCAGGTGTAGTCAACAAAACATAGAAATAGAAAAATATTAGGTTTTTTGACGTGACAACGTCTTATAAATTGGTTTGCCGGGTGACACTTCAAGAAACTGCGTTACGCTCCGCTCACGTTATGCGCTCACAATGAGAGCGAGTGAGAGGCACGCGTCCCTTCCACTCGGGCATGGTTAGCCCGCCTAAGAGCGAGAGAGACAGACATAAAAAGTGAAAGGCACGCGTCCCTTCCACTCGAGCACAGTTAGTGTTAAATATAATTCTTTGTATAAATAAATGTTTTAAATTGTTACTATTATTTCATCCTTCTTCCTACTATACGAATGAATATTCACATTAAAATTATTTTACCACTCAAAGTCGTTGTCACGTAAAACTTTCGCCCGTATACCGACTTTACAGGCAACCAATTTTTTTTAAACTTTGTTTTATGGCAATAACACAATCAAAGAAGGTGACTATGCCAATTAAAAAAACTTAGTTTTAGGGAATTTCAATGTGCGATGAGTACTTTAAGTCCATTAAGTGCAACTTAAAATTTCATTATCGACAAGTTATTTTGAGGTTAGTCGTATTTATTGCAAAGCACTTCAAATTCTTATTTTTGTAATTTTATTCTTGTAACCGTTCCTATAAACGCCTTATTCATTTTTCACGAAGTCTCGAAATTTTTGACGCGAGTATTTGCCTAGCGGCGTCGCGTGGCCAAGCGTGGCGTAACGTGGCGTAGTGTGGCGTAGTGTGGCGTGGCATGGCGCAGGATGTGGCGTGCGCCATTTTTATCAACTTTCCGCTCCACCAAGCGGGATAAGCAGAGATGGCTGGCGTTGTGCGCGATTTTCATATTGGCTCTGTTTACGTATTGAGCGAAATACGATGTAAGGTAAACTGCGCCAGGAACGGTAATTCAAGTTTAATATGCCAGTTAGTTTTGGTGTTGTTATTTTTCGGTGCACGCTCGGAAAATAGAGTTAGGTTTGGTCTTTTATGTTGTTAGATGTCGTTAGAAATGTTGTCTATAGGATAAATTTGATGAACTTCTGATATTTTAACAGATACAATACGATACGAGTTATTGTCGGGATGTAACCTCTTTCGAAGCTGGCAGGTAAACCGCTCTGAATATTATATTGGTTATTAATAAGTTCAATTTTTAATTATTGTAATAATATTGCTCATATATTGTAGGTACTTGTTACCCTTGAATGATCTTTAATTACGAACTGGTTCCTAATTATATACTTAATTATGACGATCAAGAAAATTATATCGTATTGGCATGTAACACATGCTATCTTTGTAATACACTACCGTGCAAAAACAAAGTTGAATGAAAAGCGACTCGTTATTTTTGCACATCAGTATATTATTATGTACGGTCGACGAAAGAAGTGGTCTACCACTTTTCATCCAACTTCCTATCAAACAAAATGTTGCTAAAGTCGAACTTTCAAGTTGATAGCTACTTACGTCTTATCGACATTATTATATTGTGACGTGCAAAGGATTTTTAACCTTATTGTGGTAGACCACATATTTGGCTGATGGTACTCCTAACGAGCAATTTTTGTATTTACGCATGCAAATATACGTGATGTATTTAAACGGTTTGAGATCTCGAAAACGGACAAAATTTGGATAAAATAAATCCACGTGAAATAACAGACTTAATTAAGCTAAGAATATATCAATGAGCGTAATTTTTATTAACGTATTGACATAACACAATACGTCGATTCACAATTTCAATTTTACCCTGTGTGCAACAATCTAACAAAAAACATAAATTTATATACTATAAAAGCGTACAGGTATTTATTGTTTTTACTGTATTCGGAGTCATAAGTAAACAGTCGTCCATTAATCTGCCTTAACGCGATCGAGTAATTAATAGCACGATGACATTAGAGGCACCAGCTTCACTGCCGGGATGAGGATAATTTTTGTAATACTCGATTGATTTTTTATTACTTTATTTAATTTACTCTTGACGATTTCAGTCAAAATTCTCCTAACTCGACAATGTAAAATTTATGATGTAATTTTTATTGAATGAATATAATAATCCTACTAATATTATAAATGCGAAAGTTTGTGAGGATGGATGGATGTGGCGATATGAGTGTGTATGTTTGTTGCTTCTTCACGCTGAAACGACTGGACGGATTTGGATAAAATTTGGAACGGAGATCGCTGGTACCCTAGATTAACATATAGGCTACTTTCTATCCCGGAAAATTAGTTCCCGCGGGATAGCGATAAACATGTCAAAGGTTGTAGCTGGCTAATATAAGTCTAATTCTACGCGGACGAAGTCGCAGGCAGAAGCTAGTCTAAATAAAGGGATAAGTCCACCTTATTATTATTATTATGTGCATGTATCTCAGTTTTGCCAATTGTATTTGTCTTTTTTATTTTGCGCAATAAAGAGTTTACATACATACATACACACAATACGCTCATAAGAACTGATGTTGATGGTATATTATTCTGCATCAAGTATTTATGTTGCGACTCCAGGCAGCTACGACCTTTCACATGTTTATCGCTATCTCGCGGGAACTAGGTAGGTACGTATGCAATTTTCCGGGATAAAACGCAACCTATGTTTTAATCTAGGATATCAGATATCTTCCTTCCAAATTTTATCCAGATCCGTCCAGCCGTTTCAGCGTGAAGAAAGAACAAACATAAACACTCACTCACTCATATCGTCACAAACTTTCGCATTTTTAATATTAGTAGGATACAGCAGGGCCCTATTTTATGAAGCTACGAGTTACAATTTACAAGCGGAAGTCTCTATCTAACACATAGGGTCAGAAAGAGACTTCCGCTTGTAACGTGTAATTTGTAGCAACAAAATAGGGCCCAGGACTTCTACAAATGATTCGGACATCATGGTCGCCGTAGTCACTTACCAACGGATGAGTTGTTGCGGCGAAGTCGACCGCAACCGATGTTTAGCAATTAAGATATCATCGATTACCTACTTCCATTCATAGTTTACTAAAAGATTACCTGGAACAAGGAAAAGCGGAATAATTAATAAAATAATGCTTTTAATCACTAAACCGGAATTTAAGTTGTAATGGTTTAGGGTAGGTAGGAAGAAATTGCAGCTAGCTATGAGACAGTTCCAAAAGATCACAGGGTCATGAATTTTCACCGTCCTGGAGCAGTATGTGTATCTTAAATTTATTTAATTATAGGCGCCAAAGATACCACACCGTCAAACGAATGATGTATTTGAAATTAAAGGCACATAACCAATTCACCACAAATTTATCACTCGGTTGTAACGATAAAGGGAATTTTTACACGGTAGTTCGCACACGAAAGTTCAAAGTCCAAGTTTCCGCTTAGAATAATCTTAGGTTCTACACTGTGTAACGAGTTCACGGAACCAGTCTTTGTTTAATCACAACAACACAATTTAAAGTTATTAAAGTTTACATTACCAGGAAATGGTCCAGGTCAGTTACCAACGCTGGTTGAGTAGAACGAATAATCCAGAAATACCACTGAGACACTGGTTGTCACTGAGACCGTAGGCACAGGAAACCGCCTTGTGTTCCGGGAAGGACTGCTACAGCATCGCGGTCACGGTTGTTCACTCAAACAGCATTAGTTCAATTAAGAACATTCAGTCATAGACTAAGTTGTAAAATTTTCTTACATATTCCCAAGAAAATAAAAAAAACCCTGTGAACAATAATTCACAGTTTTAGTGATTTGGAATTTAAGCATTATTTATGTACGTATTTATAACTCTTTATTGTACATAAAGCACATGAAAAAGATGAATACAGGAAAACACAAATGCATAAAAGTGAATTTAGGCTTAATTTTTATTTACCCCAAACGGGTATTTGGAAGGAAAAAATGAACACTTACCACGGGCCGCGTGGGTTCTTAAAGGTTTTTATGAATTATCCACATTTTAGAAGATTTCGTCATTGGTTAAAAGTGGTTAAGCTGAGGAAAAAGAAAGAAAACAGATGTCAGGATAAATATATCGAAACAAACGAAAATAACAGCCACGAAATTGGTAGAAACGCTCACCGGTTAACAAGAATGCATCTGAAGGTACGTCGAATTACAATGGGGCCGCCATTGTCGGCACGGGAAGCTAAATTATTTAAAGGTGGGCATCAGCCCGACCCGATGAAACAAAACCAGAGAATTTTTTATTCGGTGTTCACATTGCGCACGCTGAGACGCCGGGTTCACGACACACAACGGGATTTTTGTCGATCGAAAATCAATTGTCACTTGTCATAGACAGAGTTCGGATACTAAGCCGAGCGAGAGTGAAAGAAATATCCTCACAAAAAAAACAAAAGGGAAAACTTCACCCTTCATATGAAAAACACTCCATTGAAAACAAAGAATACGAATATCGCCATAAATCCATTTCTGAGAATGAATTTCTACCTAAAAGAAAATAAATAATAGGTATGATTGACAAGCAATGACAACTGCCGGACTTCATCCTGCACTTATCCGAACACGCAAAACGGGTACCGTTCCATTTCAAGCAATGAAGCGACAAAGACAGATTTTATGTTAAGTTTCAGAGTTAAAACTTTACAAATATTTAGAAATACTGAGACATAATCCTTTGGAAAGGTATTGAATGGTTGTTTTAATGTTCATCCTAATTGTATTCCCATTAATAGAAATGTTTGGAAAAGAAAATTTATTTCTGACACTTGAGCGCGCGTAACGAAACGTATTCGTGACAGACCGATGAATTAAAAAAAAACAGAACTCATAACAAGAATCGAATGGCCTGATGGCTAGTTATTTTGTTATTCTAAACCTATGTTTGCAAGTGTAATTAAGTAATTTCGTTAACGTGTTAGTATCTAACACGAAAGGAGAAAGGAATGCCAACAGGAATGCTCTTTGAAATGAATGCTAGAAGCAAAAGATGACGTTCAAATATAAGAATTTAGTAGTTTCCCAGGTACGTAATTAAACTAAGTTTAGATTTAGTTGTGACTAGGATTTGAGCCAGCCTAAAAGTGTTACAGTTCATCTTTGGTTGGGTTAAAAAAAATATTTAAAAATTTAAAATTTTTAAATATTTTTTTTTTCAGTAAAAGAATTACCAAAAGAAAAACAAATGTCATGGATACTATGAATGGAGACAATGACCGAGAAGAGAACTTCACCTCCTGCAGAGAAACGACTAAAATAATTTGGTGGAACCACCGTCGAATTAAATTCCCCCTATCAGACAAGAAAAGGAAATAACTTATACCTAGGTTACGCAGGAACTCATCATGAGCCAACTAAAAGTTCTTGACTCATAAACCTAATCTTATAGACTTAAACTGGTTCATCTTCTTACCAGCATGACTTAAAACTAAATGGGGGTCATCACCCATTGACTTAAATCTAGCCCGGGGTTAAATCTACTTAATATGTGAAATGCGCATTTCGAAACTACACCTAAGCTTATCAGTAATGAGTTGGAACTCGGCAGGAAATAAAGCTGACCCTGATATGACTAGCAGTACATACCTGTCCCGAAATTCTCTTTTCTTAAACGAAAAACTTAACTAAACGACTGACAATCAGTCTTTATGAAAATACTTCACGTAGGAGAACCATGTAGTATCACAACTGCGATGGTCCAAAGAACCAACTTGAAAAGGAAATTACACAGATTACTTTCGTAGGAATAATAAGTAAAACAGAACGCTTAACGCCTGCACTAACTTAACTAAAAGAGGAGAACATTTGTCTCGACAAAACGTGGAGTGGCACAACCTTGGCACCTAACACCCCTGAAACAAGTGATTGTTTTTAAACCATCCCGATTTTATCAGGATAAAAGAGTATGAATAAAGAGAGAGATGTGATCTGTTTTAGCGCATTAACAGTCACTAATGAATCAAGAGGCTATTGGGGTTTTTACCAATAGAATAGTATTAAACGAGTAAAGTAGATCAGTAATGTTCGACGACTCTGAAGAAACTAACCTATTGCTCAGGAGCTTCGCCAGGCCGAACTAGATCTTTTATATGAAAATCACCTAGAAATTTTCCATCCAGGGATTTAAGAGTATAAACAAGTGGTCCATGTTTTTTATGGATATAACATTTCTCATAGCGAGGAGCTAATTTCGCCGAAAAATGTTTAGAAGCGTTTGATAGCGGAAAACATCTTTTATAAACGATTTGTCCCTCTTCGAGTTGTACTGGACGTTTTCTCATGTTATAATATCTAGCATTACGTGCATGAGAATTCAGTAACGATTGACGCACCTTTTGAAAGATAGTTTTCAACTCCTTAAGACTGTCTGAAAAAGCAAAACTATTATCTCTAGAGAGGGCGCTTTGGTCAATAGGAACCTCGTCGTTATATACTGAGCCATCGATGATCATTTCACGGCCATGATGTAGGAAGTAGGGTGTGAATTTAGTTCCTTCATGAACCGCTGTATTTAAAGCACACTGAATCTCAGAGATATTTTTATCCCAATTACGGTGATCTTCTCGAACATAAGACGCTATTGTTCTTATGATTTCACGATTGGCTCTTTCGCTTTGATTCGCTTGTGGGTGATACCGTGGATTGTAGAAGACATGAGGAATCTTATATTTATCTATGAGATCTCTAAAAATTTTTGAAGTAAATTGCGGTCCATTGTCAACATGTATATATTTCGGTGCACCATGAGTCAGGAATATGCCTTTCTCCAAACACTTGGCAATGGCCTGAGCAGTGACAGTACGCAAAGGGAATAAAGTTACCCATTTGCTGAAATAATCACAACAGACAAATATGTATTGGTTTCTCAGGTAAGAGGGTGGAAACGGACCTAAAATGTCGATAGAGATAGCTTCAGTAGGAAATGAGACTTGTCTAGGCTTACCCATCAGACCAGGGCGAGCAAGATTAACGGGTTTGTACGTTTTACAAATTTCACACGAATCCACATACTCCTTTACATCTTGAAAAAGAGTGGGCCAGTAATATAGATTAGCGATTTTAAGATGAGTTTTCGCAACCCCAAAATGTCCTGACGTAGCATCATCATGACACTTCATTAAGATTTCTTTCCTATCTTCGTAAGGGATCACCAGCTTCCAGTCGAACTGAGCGGTAAGACGGTATTTATTTTTGGAAAGCCTGAAAAGTTTATTATTATCTATTTTGAAGTTGGGAAATAGAGAGGGTTGGTTCGCTACTTTTTGATAAAGATCTAGGTACCAAGGGTCACGAGTGGTACAAACATCAATTGTGTCAATTTGAATACGAGACAGACAATCCGGAATCACATGTTCTTTACCCTTTCGGTGTATGAGTTCGAAATCAAATTGACTCAACCTGCAGGCCCATCTGTTCAATCGACCAGTAGGATTCTTTAAACTTGAAAACCATTTGAGTGAGGCGTGGTCGGTTACTATATAACATTTTCTTCCCTCAACATAAGCTCGATACTGTTCAAGTGCATATAGTACCGCCAACAGTTCTCGTTCAGTTGCTGAATAATGAGATTCTGCCGAAGAAAGAGTACGACTACAATAAGCAATTGGATGGTCACAGTCATCTATTTTCTGGCTTAGCATTCCTCCTATAGCAAATGAAGACGCATCCGTATGAATATAGAAAGGCCTAGTGTAGTCCGGACATTTCAGTATCGGGGCTGAGACAAGAGCAGACTTAAGTACGTTAAAAGATTCGTTAGCCTCGACTGACCAATTGAAAGTTACCTTTTTACTAGTTAACCTAGTCAACGGTTTAGCTATTTGGGAAAAGTTTTTGATGAAACGTCTATACCATCCCGCCATGCCAAGAAACCGTTTAACACCTTTAGCGTCCTTAGGCGCTGGAAAGTTTAAAATGACATCTACCTTAGCAGGATCGGTTCTAAGACCATATCTATCTACCATGTATCCCAAATATTTCAGTTCGCTTCTACAGAAAAGGCATTTTTTCATGTTAATGGTTAGATTGGCTGATTTAAGCTTTTCGAAAACTGCTTTTAACAAACGAATATGTTCGTCAAAATCCGACGTACAGATAATTATATCGTCAATGTAACAAAATACCCGGTTGTCAAACTCCGCTGTAAATAACTGATCCATCAAACGTTGCATGGTGGCAGAGGCGCCAACCAGTCCAAAACACATCCGTTGGTAATGATATAACCCGCGACCAGGGACCGTGAAAGCAGTCTTTTCTTTAGATGAAGTTTCTAAGGGAATTTGATGGTAAGCAGCGCTTAAGTCGAGTGAAGTCAGGTATTTAGCATCTCGCAAATTTTCAAGGATGTAGTTGACATAAGGCAGCGGATAAGCATCAGGCTTAGACACAGAATTTACCTTCCTGCTGTCCAGACATACTCTAAGAGAACCATCAGGCTTTTGTACCATCACAACATTCGAATTCCAAGCAGAATAAGACGGTTCTACTATGCCTAACTCGAGCATGTGATCCAGTTCTTTTTCCAAGGCATTTTGCTTATCTGGGCTAAGACGAAAATACTTTTGTTTAATAGGAGGGCTATCACCAGTATCGATCATATGTGAAATCAGGTGTGTTTTACCAAGACCTACCTTATCAGTGTCTATTTGACTAAAGAGAAGTTTTACATCGTCTAAACGAGCCTTTTGTTCCGGAGACAAAGAGTCACAATCATTTAAACCAGTTTCCTTAGGTACGGAAGTCATACTATAAATATTTTCATCAAGAGGTAAGTTTGAAATTATATCAGGAGCTAAGTTGAACGCTTTCCAGAAGTTTAAACCCAATATAATAGGAGAATTAATTTCAGGTTGGATGTTAAAATTTATTATTTGTATAACATTTCTATAGTTGACTGGCAATGACATAAATTCGGTACAAATTAATTCTTGGCCGTTAGCTACACGTAGCTTTAAAGGTTGTGAATGAGAGAAAGTAGGTAAACCAGCATTAGCAAATATTAGATGACTATCCTTCCCTAGGACAGAGCAGCTGGCACCACAATCGAGCAAACCTTTAATTTTCAAATCGAGGATATCAAGTTGTATATAAAGCCTATTATCTCCCTTTGGAGGTTCAAAACTCGTTGCCCTTTCAATAAGCGAGGGAGTCGTAGAAGTGACAGGTGTTTCATTAGAAAAGACAACTTTATTTAGTTTTTTGATATAGTATTAGTATTACATTTAGGGCACTCAGGAGTGCGAACTCCTTTCTCTCCGCATTTGAAGCATACGATATCTCTAGAATTCCTACAGATATTGGTAGTGTGATTAGTCATGCCACAACGAAAGCAGGGCTGTCTATTAGTATTATGAGACACGGCTGCTACGAAAACATTCGGAGCCTTATTTGAACGATATGATTTTTGTTGATCGCTTGAGCTCGCCTTAGGTGAACGCGAATAGTTAGAAAAATCAGCTTTACCCGCTCTTGAAGAGGGCGGTTCGCGAAATTGATCCGCTTTCACCTTCGCTAACTCAATGCGCTTGCATAAAGTTTTGAGTTGTCTAATAGAAGTGATGTCTTGCAGAGCCAATTCTCTACTATACTCTGGCCGTATATTTCTGATAAGGATGTCCAATTTCTCAGACTCAGGAATCTCCTTGTTCAAACGATCGAACATACCTAGCACTATAGAAACAAAGAACACGATGGTTTCGTCTTTAGCTTGGGTTCTGGAACGAATTTCCTGGAGTAATTTGTAGTCCAGGTCTGGAATATCAAAATCTTCTTTGAGAGCATTTATCACGTCACGGTACGAATGAAAATCGGCGCGATTAGAGCGGAACCACGACAAAGCTGGGCCATCGAGAATTTCAAGAAATCCCCGAAAAATTTTGTCTTCCGGAATTTTCCTCGCCTCACGCAGCTCGTCCAGACGTGTAACAAACGCACGAGCACAGGTATCCCCCCTGTATTTTAGATTAAGTGAGTTAATGTTAAAAGACTTGTCAGTTTTATAAACAATTTCCCTAACGAACTTAGAAGACCTATCAGACAGATCTCCCTCACTATCCGATCCAGAGGATGAAACATGAGCAGCCTCCCTCTTCAGTTGTTCCATCAAAGAGCCTATTAGTGACTTAAGCAGAGTGACCTCCTCATTACCCGATGACAAACGAGACAGGCGGCAGAGTAAATACTTGCACCGAGAGATAAGACGAGAACTAGCAGCGGAGGATAGGTCATCAGTGATCTCCTTTTCAATTTCTACAGCCTTTCTCTGGCAGGTCTCCAGTTCCGTAGAAAGGTCACCTTCCGTAAGTGAAGAAAATTTTAAACTGCCTCTCCGAGCAAGTTCAGCAGTTTGTTTGAGTGCTTGACGAAGACTATCACGTCTAGAGAGAGGATTAACCGGTAAGTTACGAATAGCCAACTCATGTGTAATCTCATCTTTATGTAGATAGGCAATCTTACAACCAGCCTTAAGAAAATCCATATTGAATAGTGAAAGCCGTGAAGAAAATGTTCAGATTAGAGGTTTAAGTTGAGAAAATTGATTGAAATACTGTTATAAGGTTATATTGTTTATAGTTATATTGTCAACTCACTTAAATTCCAAGTTCACTTTCCAGTAAATAACTATTTGATAATTATTAATAAAATATATTTTTTTTTTTTAGCCGAAGGTAGTTTCACTTAGATGTATAGCCGTAGATTATAATTAGGTATGTAGCAGAACAAAGTCTGAATTAGAATGAGTAAGCACCAGAAATGTTCACTAAAAATGTAGTTTATAATGCACTTTAAGTTTTCTGTTTTTAAAAGTAACAAGTTATTTTTTATTAAAAAATAGGTACACTGTCAGAATGTAAAATAGTTTCAGCAGGTAGCTAATAAAAGTTTGAGTCAAACACATAAGACCACTAAGAGTCAGAAACACAATAAAAAATTAAAATAGGATGCATTCATTCATTAGTTAACCGCTTATTAACCAATAAAAGTATGTGATATTAACCACTATTAAAGTTTAACACTCAATGTTTAGAGTTTAAATAGTATTTCTTATACTATTATTCACTAAATAATATATTTAAAAGTAATATTCCAAATACATCATTCTCCAGGCCTACGTTGGGTATCGCCAATTGTAATGGTTTAGGGTAGGTAGGAAGAAATTGCAGCTAGCTATGAGACAGTTCCAAAAGATCACAGGGTCATGAATTTTCACCGTCCTGGAGCAGTATGTGTATCTTAAATTTATTTAATTATAGGCGCCAAAGATACCACACCGTCAAACGAATGATGTATTTGAAATTAAAGGCACATAACCAATTCACCACAAATTTATTACTCGGTTGTAACGATAAAGGGAATTTTTACACGGTAGTTCGCACACGAAAGTTCAAAGTCCAAGTTTCCGCTTAGAATAATCTTAGGTTCTACACTGTGTAACGAGTTCACGGAACCAGTCTTTGTTTAATCACAACAACACAATTTAAAGTTATTAAAGTTTACATTACCAGGAAATGGTCCAGGTCAGTTACCAACGCTGGTTGAGTAGAACGAATAATCCAGAAATACCACTGAGACACTGGTTGTCACTGAGACCGTAGGCACAGGAAACCGCCTTGTGTTCCGGGAAGGACTGCTACAGCATCGCGGTCACGGTTGTTCACTCAAACAGCATTAGTTCAATTAAGAACATTCAGTCATAGACTAAGTTGTAAAATTTTCTTACATATTCCCAAGAAAATAAAAAAAACCCTGTGAACAATAATTCACAGTTTTAGTGATTTGGAATTTAAGCATTATTTATGTACGTATTTATAACTCTTTATTGTACATAAAGCACATGAAAAAGATGAATACAGGAAAACACAAATGCATAAAAGTGAATTTAGGCTTAATTTTTATTTACCCCAAACGGGTATTTGGAAGGAAAAAATGAACACTTACCACGGGCCGCGTGGGTTCTTAAAGGTTTTTATGAATTATCCACATTTTAGAAGATTTCGTCATTGGTTAAAAGTGGTTAAGCTGAGGAAAAAGAAAGAAAACAGATGTCAGGATAAATATATCGAAACAAACGAAAATAACAGCCACGAAATTGGTAGAAACGCTCACCGGTTAACAAGAATGCATCTGAAGGTACGTCGAATTACAATGGGGCCGCCATTGTCGGCACGGGAAGCTAAATTATTTAAAGGTGGGCATCAGCCCGACCCGATGAAACAAAACCAGAGAATTTTTTATTCGGTGTTCACATTGCGCACGCTGAGACGCCGGGTTCACGACACACAACGGGATTTTTGTCGATCGAAAATCAATTGTCACTTGTCATAGACAGAGTTCGGATACTAAGCCGAGCGAGAGTGAAAGAAATATCCTCACAAAAAAAACAAAAGGGAAAACTTCACCCTTCATATGAAAAACACTCCATTGAAAACAAAGAATACGAATATCGCCATAAATCCATTTCTGAGAATGAATTTCTACCTAAAAGAAAATAAATAATAGGTATGATTGACAAGCAATGACAACTGCCGGACTTCATCCTGCACTTATCCGAACACGCAAAACGGGTACCGTTCCATTTCAAGCAATGAAGCGACAAAGACAGATTTTATGTTAAGTTTCAGAGTTAAAACTTTACAAATATTTAGAAATACTGAGACATAATCCTTTGGAAAGGTATTGAATGGTTGTTTTAATGTTCATCCTAATTGTATTCCCATTAATAGAAATGTTTGGAAAAGAAAATTTATTTCTGACACTTGAGCGCGCGTAACGAAACGTATTCGTGACAGACCGATGAATTAAAAAAAAACAGAACTCATAACAAGAATCGAATGGCCTGATGGCTAGTTATTTTGTTATTCTAAACCTATGTTTGCAAGTGTAATTAAGTAATTTCGTTAACGTGTTAGTATCTAACACGAAAGGAGAAAGGAATGCCAACAGGAATGCTCTTTGAAATGAATGCTAGAAGCAAAAGATGACGTTCAAATATAAGAATTTAGTAGTTTCCCAGGTACGTAATTAAACTAAGTTTAGATTTAGTTGTGACTAGGATTTGAGCCAGCCTAAAAGTGTTACAGTTCATCTTTGGTTGGGTTAAAAAAAATATTTAAAAATTTAAAATTTTTAAATATTTTTTTTTTCAGTAAAAGAATTACCAAAAGAAAAACAAATGTCATGGATACTATGAATGGAGACAATGACCGAGAAGAGAACTTCACCTCCTGCAGAGAAACGACTAAAATAATTTGGTGGAACCACCGTCGAATTAAATTCCCCCTATCAGACAAGAAAAGGAAATAACTTATACCTAGGTTACGCAGGAACTCATCATGAGCCAACTAAAAGTTCTTGACTCATAAACCTAATCTTATAGACTTAAACTGGTTCATCTTCTTACCAGCATGACTTAAAACTAAATGGGGGTCATCACCCATTGACTTAAATCTAGCCCGGGGTTAAATCTACTTAATATGTGAAATGCGCATTTCGAAACTACACCTAAGCTTATCAGTAATGAGTTGGAACTCGGCAGGAAATAAAGCTGACCCTGATATGACTAGCAGTACATACCTGTCCCGAAATTCTCTTTTCTTAAACGAAAAACTTAACTAAACGACTGACAATCAGTCTTTATGAAAATACTTCACGTAGGAGAACCATGTAGTATCACAACTGCGATGGTCCAAAGAACCAACTTGAAAAGGAAATTACACAGATTACTTTCGTAGGAATAATAAGTAAAACAGAACGCTTAACGCCTGCACTAACTTAACTAAAAGAGGAGAACATTTGTCTCGACAAAACGTGGAGTGGCACAACCTTGGCACCTAACACCCCTGAAACAAGTGATTGTTTTTAAACCATCCCGATTTTATCAGGATAAAAGAGTATGAATAAAGAGAGAGATGTGATCTGTTTTAGCGCATTAACAGTCACTAATGAATCAAGAGGCTATTGGGGTTTTTACCAATAGAATAGTATTAAACGAGTAAAGTAGATCAGTAATGTTCGACGACTCTGAAGAAACTAACCTATTGCTCAGGAGCTTCGCCAGGCCGAACTAGATCTTTTATATGAAAATCACCTAGAAATTTTCCATCCAGGGATTTAAGAGTATAAACAAGTGGTCCATGTTTTTTATGGATATAACATTTCTCATAGCGAGGAGCTAATTTCGCCGAAAAATGTTTAGAAGCGTTTGATAGCGGAAAACATCTTTTATAAACGATTTGTCCCTCTTCGAGTTGTACTGGACGTTTTCTCATGTTATAATATCTAGCATTACGTGCATGAGAATTCAGTAACGATTGACGCACCTTTTGAAAGATAGTTTTCAACTCCTTAAGACTGTCTGAAAAAGCAAAACTATTATCTCTAGAGAGGGCGCTTTGGTCAATAGGAACCTCGTCGTTATATACTGAGCCATCGATGATCATTTCACGGCCATGATGTAGGAAGTAGGGTGTGAATTTAGTTCCTTCATGAACCGCTGTATTTAAAGCACACTGAATCTCAGAGATATTTTTATCCCAATTACGGTGATCTTCTCGAACATAAGACGCTATTGTTCTTATGATTTCACGATTGGCTCTTTCGCTTTGATTCGCTTGTGGGTGATACCGTGGATTGTAGAAGACATGAGGAATCTTATATTTATCTATGAGATCTCTAAAAATTTTTGAAGTAAATTGCGGTCCATTGTCAACATGTATATATTTCGGTGCACCATGAGTCAGGAATATGCCTTTCTCCAAACACTTGGCAATGGCCTGAGCAGTGACAGTACGCAAAGGGAATAAAGTTACCCATTTGCTGAAATAATCACAACAGACAAATATGTATTGGTTTCTCAGGTAAGAGGGTGGAAACGGACCTAAAATGTCGATAGAGATAGCTTCAGTAGGAAATGAGACTTGTCTAGGCTTACCCATCAGACCAGGGCGAGCAAGATTAACGGGTTTGTACGTTTTACAAATTTCACACGAATCCACATACTCCTTTACATCTTGAAAAAGAGTGGGCCAGTAATATAGATTAGCGATTTTAAGATGAGTTTTCGCAACCCCAAAATGTCCTGACGTAGCATCATCATGACACTTCATTAAGATTTCTTTCCTATCTTCGTAAGGGATCACCAGCTTCCAGTCGAACTGAGCGGTAAGACGGTATTTATTTTTGGAAAGCCTGAAAAGTTTATTATTATCTATTTTGAAGTTGGGAAATAGAGAGGGTTGGTTCGCTACTTTTTGATAAAGATCTAGGTACCAAGGGTCACGAGTGGTACAAACATCAATTGTGTCAATTTGAATACGAGACAGACAATCCGGAATCACATGTTCTTTACCCTTTCGGTGTATGAGTTCGAAATCAAATTGACTCAACCTGCAGGCCCATCTGTTCAATCGACCAGTAGGATTCTTTAAACTTGAAAACCATTTGAGTGAGGCGTGGTCGGTTACTATATAACATTTTCTTCCCTCAACATAAGCTCGATACTGTTCAAGTGCATATAGTACCGCCAACAGTTCTCGTTCAGTTGCTGAATAATGAGATTCTGCCGAAGAAAGAGTACGACTACAATAAGCAATTGGATGGTCACAGTCATCTATTTTCTGGCTTAGCATTCCTCCTATAGCAAATGAAGACGCATCCGTATGAATATAGAAAGGCCTAGTGTAGTCCGGACATTTCAGTATCGGGGCTGAGACAAGAGCAGACTTAAGTACGTTAAAAGATTCGTTAGCCTCGACTGACCAATTGAAAGTTACCTTTTTACTAGTTAACCTAGTCAACGGTTTAGCTATTTGGGAAAAGTTTTTGATGAAACGTCTATACCATCCCGCCATGCCAAGAAACCGTTTAACACCTTTAGCGTCCTTAGGCGCTGGAAAGTTTAAAATGACATCTACCTTAGCAGGATCGGTTCTAAGACCATATCTATCTACCATGTATCCCAAATATTTCAGTTCGCTTCTACAGAAAAGGCATTTTTTCATGTTAATGGTTAGATTGGCTGATTTAAGCTTTTCGAAAACTGCTTTTAACAAACGAATATGTTCGTCAAAATCCGACGTACAGATAATTATATCGTCAATGTAACAAAATACCCGGTTGTCAAACTCCGCTGTAAATAACTGATCCATCAAACGTTGCATGGTGGCAGAGGCGCCAACCAGTCCAAAACACATCCGTTGGTAATGATATAACCCGCGACCAGGGACCGTGAAAGCAGTCTTTTCTTTAGATGAAGTTTCTAAGGGAATTTGATGGTAAGCAGCGCTTAAGTCGAGTGAAGTCAGGTATTTAGCATCTCGGGGTGCGAAGTCGGAAACCTCCTCGAGAGCTCTAGTGTTACAGTTCCCTTCTAACAGAGGCTCTTGGCCTCCGGGGGGGGAAGGGTAACGCTTAGGCCGGTGCACCCTGGGCAACAACGGTTAATTAATTTATTTAGTAAGTTAGTTAACTGTTGGCTAATATCCGACTGGGGGGGAGGGGTCAACACGCAACCCGGCCCATGGGGTCGGAACGTGGGCCGCTTGTCTTTTTCAAGACAGGGGGCCGTGAGGAGTAAACCTCTATAAAAAATCTAGAGGGTCGCACCCGCAGGTGCTTTTGGTGACGGACGCGATCATGCCTTCGGTACCGCTCTGCTTTCAGAGTAGTACATGAGGGTGTGAGAGCTGACGTGAGGGTCGGCGGGCATAAGCCTGCCGTCGGAGCGGTGCGCCCCGTAAGGGACGCGATCGCGGAGCGGCGTGGCTCCGGCCACTGTCGGTCAACACGTAACCCCGGCCCGCAGGCGCCGGGAACGTGGGCCGCTGTCTTTTTCAAGACTGGGGCCACGAGGAGATAACCTCTATAAAAAATCCAAGCGGCACCAGCGGGGGAGGGCGGGAATTCCCAAACCTGCATTGCACAGGTGCCGCGGAGAGGGAACCCCATCCCGGGGTGGTCGTGGGGCGTTTGCGGTGACACCTTGTTCTCCCGCAGCGCCTCACATTCGACCGAGGAGGGAATCCGTGTGGTTTTTAGTGGGTATGCCTGCCGTCGCGGGTGAGCCCCACATACCCCCGGTAACCCCGTACTGGGCGGATGCATAAGGCGCATTTTCCACACCATAAAAAAAAAAAAAAAAAAAAGGTATTTAGCATCTCGCAAATTTTCAAGGATGTAGTTGACATAAGGCAGCGGATAAGCATCAGGCTTAGACACAGAATTTACCTTCCTGCTGTCCAGACATACTCTAAGAGAACCATCAGGCTTTTGTACCATCACAACATTCGAATTCCAAGCAGAATAAGACGGTTCTACTATGCCTAACTCGAGCATGTGATCCAGTTCTTTTTCCAAGGCATTTTGCTTATCTGGGCTAAGACGAAAATACTTTTGTTTAATAGGAGGGCTATCACCAGTATCGATCATATGTGAAATCAGGTGTGTTTTACCAAGACCTACCTTATCAGTGTCTATTTGACTAAAGAGAAGTTTTACATCGTCTAAACGAGCCTTTTGTTCCGGAGACAAAGAGTCACAATCATTTAAACCAGTTTCCTTAGGTACGGAAGTCATACTATAAATATTTTCATCAAGAGGTAAGTTTGAAATTATATCAGGAGCTAAGTTGAACGCTTTCCAGAAGTTTAAACCCAATATAATAGGAGAATTAATTTCAGGTTGGATGTTAAAATTTATTATTTGTATAACATTTCTATAGTTGACTGGCAATGACATAAATTCGGTACAAATTAATTCTTGGCCGTTAGCTACACGTAGCTTTAAAGGTTGTGAATGAGAGAAAGTAGGTAAACCAGCATTAGCAAATATTAGATGACTATCCTTCCCTAGGACAGAGCAGCTGGCACCACAATCGAGCAAACCTTTAATTTTCAAATCGAGGATATCAAGTTGTATATAAAGCCTATTATCTCCCTTTGGAGGTTCAAAACTCGTTGCCCTTTCAATAAGCGAGGGAGTCGTAGAAGTGACAGGTGTTTCATTAGAAAAGACAACTTTATTTAGTTTTTTGATATAGTATTAGTATTACATTTAGGGCACTCAGGAGTGCGAACTCCTTTCTCTCCGCATTTGAAGCATACGATATCTCTAGAATTCCTACAGATATTGGTAGTGTGATTAGTCATGCCACAACGAAAGCAGGGCTGTCTATTAGTATTATGAGACACGGCTGCTACGAAAACATTCGGAGCCTTATTTGAACGATATGATTTTTGTTGATCGCTTGAGCTCGCCTTAGGTGAACGCGAATAGTTAGAAAAATCAGCTTTACCCGCTCTTGAAGAGGGCGGTTCGCGAAATTGATCCGCTTTCACCTTCGCTAACTCAATGCGCTTGCATAAAGTTTTGAGTTGTCTAATAGAAGTGATGTCTTGCAGAGCCAATTCTCTACTATACTCTGGCCGTATATTTCTGATAAGGATGTCCAATTTCTCAGACTCAGGAATCTCCTTGTTCAAACGATCGAACATACCTAGCACTATAGAAACAAAGAACACGATGGTTTCGTCTTTAGCTTGGGTTCTGGAACGAATTTCCTGGAGTAATTTGTAGTCCAGGTCTGGAATATCAAAATCTTCTTTGAGAGCATTTATCACGTCACGGTACGAATGAAAATCGGCGCGATTAGAGCGGAACCACGACAAAGCTGGGCCATCGAGAATTTCAAGAAATCCCCGAAAAATTTTGTCTTCCGGAATTTTCCTCGCCTCACGCAGCTCGTCCAGACGTGTAACAAACGCACGAGCACAGGTATCCCCCCTGTATTTTAGATTAAGTGAGTTAATGTTAAAAGACTTGTCAGTTTTATAAACAATTTCCCTAACGAACTTAGAAGACCTATCAGACAGATCTCCCTCACTATCCGATCCAGAGGATGAAACATGAGCAGCCTCCCTCTTCAGTTGTTCCATCAAAGAGCCTATTAGTGACTTAAGCAGAGTGACCTCCTCATTACCCGATGACAAACGAGACAGGCGGCAGAGTAAATACTTGCACCGAGAGATAAGACGAGAACTAGCAGCGGAGGATAGGTCATCAGTGATCTCCTTTTCAATTTCTACAGCCTTTCTCTGGCAGGTCTCCAGTTCCGTAGAAAGGTCACCTTCCGTAAGTGAAGAAAATTTTAAACTGCCTCTCCGAGCAAGTTCAGCAGTTTGTTTGAGTGCTTGACGAAGACTATCACGTCTAGAGAGAGGATTAACCGGTAAGTTACGAATAGCCAACTCATGTGTAATCTCATCTTTATGTAGATAGGCAATCTTACAACCAGCCTTAAGAAAATCCATATTGAATAGTGAAAGCCGTGAAGAAAATGTTCAGATTAGAGGTTTAAGTTGAGAAAATTGATTGAAATACTGTTATAAGGTTATATTGTTTATAGTTATATTGTCAACTCACTTAAATTCCAAGTTCACTTTCCAGTAAATAACTATTTGATAATTATTAATAAAATATATTTTTTTTTTTTAGCCGAAGGTAGTTTCACTTAGATGTATAGCCGTAGATTATAATTAGGTATGTAGCAGAACAAAGTCTGAATTAGAATGAGTAAGCACCAGAAATGTTCACTAAAAATGTAGTTTATAATGCACTTTAAGTTTTCTGTTTTTAAAAGTAACAAGTTATTTTTTATTAAAAAATAGGTACACTGTCAGAATGTAAAATAGTTTCAGCAGGTAGCTAATAAAAGTTTGAGTCAAACACATAAGACCACTAAGAGTCAGAAACACAATAAAAAATTAAAATAGGATGCATTCATTCATTAGTTAACCGCTTATTAACCAATAAAAGTATGTGATATTAACCACTATTAAAGTTTAACACTCAATGTTTAGAGTTTAAATAGTATTTCTTATACTATTATTCACTAAATAATATATTTAAAAGTAATATTCCAAATACATCATTCTCCAGGCCTACGTTGGGTATCGCCAATTGTAATGGTTTAGGGTAGGTAGGAAGAAATTGCAGCTAGCTATGAGACAGTTCCAAAAGATCACAGGGTCATGAATTTTCACCGTCCTGGAGCAGTATGTGTATCTTAAATTTATTTAATTATAGGCGCCAAAGATACCACACCGTCAAACGAATGATGTATTTGAAATTAAAGGCACATAACCAATTCACCACAAATTTATTACTCGGTTGTAACGATAAAGGGAATTTTTACACGGTAGTTCGCACACGAAAGTTCAAAGTCCAAGTTTCCGCTTAGAATAATCTTAGGTTCTACACTGTGTAACGAGTTCACGGAACCAGTCTTTGTTTAATCACAACAACACAATTTAAAGTTATTAAAGTTTACATTACCAGGAAATGGTCCAGGTCAGTTACCAACGCTGGTTGAGTAGAACGAATAATCCAGAAATACCACTGAGACACTGGTTGTCACTGAGACCGTAGGCACAGGAAACCGCCTTGTGTTCCGGGAAGGACTGCTACAGCATCGCGGTCACGGTTGTTCACTCAAACAGCATTAGTTCAATTAAGAACATTCAGTCATAGACTAAGTTGTAAAATTTTCTTACATATTCCCAAGAAAATAAAAAAAACCCTGTGAACAATAATTCACAGTTTTAGTGATTTGGAATTTAAGCATTATTTATGTATTTATAACTCTTTATTGTACATAAAGCACATGAAAAAGATGAATACAGGAAAACACAAATGCATAAAAGTGAATTTAGGCTTAATTTTTATTTACCCCAAACGGGTATTTGGAAGGAAAAAATGAACACTTACCACGGGCCGCGTGGGTTCTTAAAGGTTTTTATGAATTATCCACATTTTAGAAGATTTCGTCATTGGTTAAAAGTGGTTAAGCTGAGGAAAAAGAAAGAAAACAGATGTCAGGATAAATATATCGAAACAAACGAAAATAACAGCCACGAAATTGGTAGAAACGCTCACCGGTTAACAAGAATGCATCTGAAGGTACGTCGAATTACAATGGGGCCGCCATTGTCGGCACGGGAAGCTAAATTATTTAAAGGTGGGCATCAGCCCGACCCGATGAAACAAAACCAGAGAATTTTTTATTCGGTGTTCACATTGCGCACGCTGAGACGCCGGGTTCACGACACACAACGGGATTTTTGTCGATCGAAAATCAATTGTCACTTGTCATAGACAGAGTTCGGATACTAAGCCGAGCGAGAGTGAAAGAAATATCCTCACAAAAAAAACAAAAGGGAAAACTTCACCCTTCATATGAAAAACACTCCATTGAAAACAAAGAATACGAATATCGCCATAAATCCATTTCTGAGAATGAATTTCTACCTAAAAGAAAATAAATAATAGGTATGATTGACAAGCAATGACAACTGCCGGACTTCATCCTGCACTTATCCGAACACGCAAAACGGGTACCGTTCCATTTCAAGCAATGAAGCGACAAAGACAGATTTTATGTTAAGTTTCAGAGTTAAAACTTTACAAATATTTAGAAATACTGAGACATAATCCTTTGGAAAGGTATTGAATGGTTGTTTTAATGTTCATCCTAATTGTATTCCCATTAATAGAAATGTTTGGAAAAGAAAATTTATTTCTGACACTTGAGCGCGCGTAACGAAACGTATTCGTGACAGACCGATGAATTAAAAAAAAACAGAACTCATAACAAGAATCGAATGGCCTGATGGCTAGTTATTTTGTTATTCTAAACCTATGTTTGCAAGTGTAATTAAGTAATTTCGTTAACGTGTTAGTATCTAACACGAAAGGAGAAAGGAATGCCAACAGGAATGCTCTTTGAAATGAATGCTAGAAGCAAAAGATGACGTTCAAATATAAGAATTTAGTAGTTTCCCAGGTACGTAATTAAACTAAGTTTAGATTTAGTTGTGACTAGGATTTGAGCCAGCCTAAAAGTGTTACAAAGTAAGTAAGTAAATGTTTTATTGTACAACAAATATAAAGAAACAGACACAAACCACAAAAAAAAAACATTAAATATAATGCACAATACGGGTGGGGCCCATTGTTTATGTTTATTTGATCATTCAATATAAAATTACATCATCAACCATCATTTTACAACATACCACCACCACCACACACCATACCACCACACCACCATACCACCACACCATACACCATACACACCATACCGGTACTATTCTTCAGTATATTGTGTTTCTTCATATTCTAAATCAATGTGTATCGGTGTGTAAATAAATGTTTCTCTCTCTCTCACACACAAAGGCGAAATTATCCCTATAAGGGATCTCTACCAGTTAACCTTTGAGTAGATGAGAGGAGCATTAAACGAGGGACCGGCAAAGAGTGAGTTTAAATTCCAGATAGTGAATTTAGTTATGCATATTGTTATTGTACGTGTGTATATTCATATACCCTTATTGCAGACAAAATAAAAAAAGCGACGGATAGCACTCCGGGAGTGCCGGCAGAAGTGAAAACAGCAGCTTAGATTAGATTTTAATGTTGTAATCTCCATGACGCTCAAGATGCGTACCGTACTGGCCGCTTACAAAAAAAAAACGTACGTATTATATATATTGACAGACCTCTAACAATGTGCTGAAGTCCTAGTAATTTTTCTCCACGGCTCAACAAAAAAACACTTTAAAAATCGAACGCGATTCATTCGTATTTCAAAATAAGCTCTTAGAGGATCATATCCTGGTACTTAAACCCTCCCCCCGTCTTACACCTAACACACACGTTCAACATTTTTTACTCATCCCAAAAAGTGCTAAGTGCGGAAGAAGTTTTCACTTCAATAAATAAGTTTGTGTGTCTTTCCGTGTATGGATTGAATACCACAGGATACATTTTGTCCCAGAAAACGGCATATTCCCGCGGTATATCGACGTATCTGCCTGTTACATATTTGCCATCCGCATCCGATTCGACGTTTGTATGGGAGCCATTGTTCTTTACTTTCTCAATCCAAGTGATTCCGTGTGAACTTGAACAAAGGGGCGATGGCAAAGGCACAATACCTAATACATTCGCTACAAAGTAATGAGCGAGCTGGGGCGTGCCCGTCAAACGCACGCGCCCATTACTCGAGGTACGGGAAAAGCGACGAGAGAACAGCGATTTACTAACCTAACCTAAAAATTTCATTCCAGATTCAAGCTCTTTGGCTGACTGTACTTTTTGTTGACTGTAATTGCACTGTCATCCGTCCTACATACTTACTGGCTGGGCGCAGTGACCCGAAGTGGACCTTGGCCTCCGACACCAGACTTCTCCATTCCTTGCGATCCTGGACCAGCTCTCGCCAGACATCGGCCCCAAGATCCGAGAGATCCCTTTGGACCAAGTCGCTCCAACGATACCTAGGACGGCCAACTGGTCTACGCCCGCTCCGTCTTACATATGTATATCAAATTTCAAGTTAATCGGACTAACCGTTGAAGAGTTTCCTCCTGCGGAAACGTTTCTGGCTGTGCGACCAGAACTCCACTACCAGAGTATAGTATTGTCATCCGACTTACACAAGTATGCAAAGTTTCAGTTCAATTGGATGAAGATATCTGCTTCAAAATAGAGTCACAAGATACCACCCGGACAAGCACTTAGATATATGGATGAGGACCAAAAAAGTTACACACCGTTGTGTTAGTAGGTAGTTAAAATTATCACTAACTTTTTCCATTGTGATACGAAAGTTATACATACAAATGTGACTAATTTTCGTGTCACAATGGAAAAAGTATACATTTTCTTTTAATTGGCCTATTACGGTGTCCCACTACTGGGCTGGCCTTTCCTCTCGACCTCCATAACTCTCACAATAAATGCATTGCAAGTTCATATAAAGCTTGTAAATAATAATAATAATAAAATGGTAGTGATTAGTGTTGCGAGAGCTGTCTCAAGCGCGAGATTGACTGCCCGTCTCTTTCTAGAACGTACGATTAGCGCAGGATGACACGGTTTTCATTGGGTCGCGACGCTAAATGACCCCATAAAACAATACCATATATAACCATATATATATATATATGGTTATATGGTTATATACCCCAGTTGATTATTGTTAGGGGGTATCTGATACAACCTGTATAAAGCAAAAACTTATAATACATATCTACGAGTTTATTGTAATTAGGTACCTATTTTTTGATTTCTACTATTCCAGCAAGTTGAACAGTTAACATAAGGTTTTCTAGTGTGCAATACAATAGTTTGAAGAATGTCAAATGTCATCTGACCAACCGGCTGGTGATCTGCCCACTGACCTTCGACCCAACTGTAGATGAGACTGGCACAGGACCGGAAAAGATGGAGTGAAAATGAAGAGGCCTTAACTCAGCAGTGGGTGGATGTGGGCTTATTAGATGTACAATAGTTGTGAAAAACAAAAAAATAGCCTTTTATTGTACAACATACTAAATTGTCGCCGAAACAGCACCGCGCCGCCCATAACTTGCCCCCCAACCTAAGTAATGCCTTACTAATGACTGTGTGTTGAGATTTTTCGCCCTCACTCATAAATATGCATTAATGATGGCCTCTCCAAACGTTAAGTATAATTTAAATTTTAGCATCCGCCGTACCTGGGCTGAATTTCCAAATAAAATTATAAGGGAAAGCGGAACGGGAACATTAGGATTCCAAAATTGGAGGGAATAATTGGAAATTGGCTTAATTCACACTAAAAGTGACTAGACTACTCATATTGATGAAATTGTGTTATAGTATAGTATAGTATAGTATATATGTGATATAGTATAGTATAGTAAACAAGGTATTTTTATGATAGGGGGCAAAATAAGCATGCGGGTCGCCTGATATAAAGCAATTACCGCCGCCCATGGACACCCATAACATAGGAGGGTTTTCCATCAGGTTCACTCTGAAACTGCTAAGCAGTGGATTTTGCTCTCATCATCAGCATTTCCTTACTTGACTTCGGGCCCTTCAAGGCCATAGTAAATACATACCACTTTACTAGATTTACTTCAATGTCCTCTAGTTTATGATAACGAGTAGTTATCTATTCATTAATGGCTTAATAAACATACAACACTGCGTTTATCGTTAGAAGTTGTTTTTATTCATTAAACCAATAATAATTGCGAAACATTTTACATGTATATTATTATTTGTTATATTGTAATGAAGACAATTCAGAGGTCAACAGGGCGACTTAGATAATAAATAGATAAAAATTATCTTGAGACAAATTATTATAACTTTAAAATTAAGTTGAAATCAAAAGATAAAATATCGCTAAATGGCATTACTACCGAAAAGTCCGGTTGATATGTTAGTCACGTTCGAAACAATATACAATCAACAGTTTCAAATCCATTACAAATAAAAATACAAAAAAAAAACATATCCGCACTAAGCTTCATCAAAATAAACTTCGTTCGAAATAAACTTGTAAGTGTTAACAACTTACTTGCGGTGCGAGTCGAGTTACCTCCGCGTGTGGTCAAGAGCTGCTTGCTGTGGTTACTTTTTGGATCCGTTTGGGGGGGAAGAGCAGTCCTAGGTCCGGTGCACCCTGGGCATCGGTTAGTGATTTCCGTGCCGATTTTGAGGGATTAGTTAGTGGACGGATGATTTCAATAATGACCCAAAGACTTTGACAGCTCGAAGTGAAAAAAAAAATTAAACGCCCGAGGATAAACAGTCAAGTCAGTTCAGTGTGTTGGTAACACGAGCCGAGGAAGCCATAATAAATAAGCAAGGCCAAACAGAAGCCTGGTGCTGTCCAGTACAGATTATTTTGTTTGATACAGCCTTAAATACCTATTATTTTGTATTTTGAGACAACAAACATTTTTTTAGCAGACAGTTGGGATAAGTACCTAACGACACCTAGCGTCATCCAGTTTCGAAGAGCGGAACTAATATGGCCACGTGACTTCAGTTTGCAAGGACAAACGTATTTTAAAAACCAATAGTCCCTTAATAATCCAATGTAATTATATCCAATGTCAATCCAATTTAATGAAAGTGTAAACAAAGACACCATTAAGACGACCACAGACTACTTTAATGATGTAAAATCCTGGATCCATTGCGGACCGATTAATCAGTTAAATAAAATTGTTAATTTATTAATTTACTTGTGTAGGTACATACTTGAAAAATCGATTAATTTAAATAAATTAGTGTAGACAAAACGGGACCAGGGGCCGTACCATGACGTCTTAATGCGTTCCAGTTTAGGTCCGCTCGCTGTCAGATTCATACTAAAAGTGACAGCTAAAACTTGAACTGCGTCGGAATTAGGACGTCATGGTAAGGCCCCAGGAATTCATTATTTCCAAAACTGTTTAATCAATAATAATAAAAGCATTAACTATTTTTTAAACATATTAAACTTCGCCTACTCCATTGATCATTAATCGATATTTAGGGCCTGTCTCACCACTCCTTAACTGTCAATTGTCAATAATGACGTCTCTGTCTGTTTCGTAGTAATAAATAGAGACGGAATCATAGATAACTCACAGTTAAGGGGTGGTGAGACAGGCCCTTAAAATATCAGACTCTCCTCTAGCTCTACGCTACCATAGATTATAATCTATGACACGACACGTGTTTTATTTGAGAAATGTCAGTTTTCGGCGAAGATTTTTTAAATACAAATTATAAGCTAAAATTAAGTCAATTTTGTAAAAAATTACAAGACGTCAATTTAAAATACACAAAATTGTTTATGAAAGAATTTTGATAAAAAAGATTTGATTGGATATACGAGTAAGCTAGCAATACATTTTTGTTCTCTTAAGTTTTTGTTGTTAAGTAAAAAAACGGGTAGGTATTAAATATAAATAAAATAGCTAATGAATTTTATTTAAATGAGGAAAACTGGAGGGCGGGTATTTACTGTTTATAATTAATGTGATAAATCAGAATAACTTATTAACATAATAATAACCTAGGTATTTGATAAGTTTTAATCAAACAAAAACAGTCCCATTCATTACGGCTTTTATTATTTAATCTGTTCATTAGCTAGCTTTTAGTACCTACCGCTGGCTAGTATGCAGATATTTATACATTTTATATTAAGTACTAGCGACCCGCCCCGGCTTCGCACGGTATATTATGCATGTATTATACATATAAACCTTCCTCTTGATTCACTCTATCTATTAAAGAATCCGTTGCGTAGTTTTAAAGATTTAAGCATACATAGGGACATAGGGACAGAGAAAGCGTCTTTGTTTTATACTATGTAGTGAAGTAGGTCATACAAGCTTTAATTTCATTTTATTTCGTATGTATGTTTACTTCAAATCTGTTATGTCAATCTTATCCCACTTCTATAGACCGACCGCTTCAATGAGTCCTCGGCGCGGGGTGTGACGACAGAGGGGGTCGAGAGAGGTGCGGGCGGCAGGCGCACTACCCGCCCGCACTCGGTCCCCTTTGTCGTCCTACCCCGCGCCCCTGTGCCGCGCGGGCGAGGACCTATTTAAGCGGACGATCTATGGTAGTTCGATTGACTTAAAATTGATCAATGAATGCATAACATTCCCAAAACTCCTACCGAAAACAAGAGACGCGCACGCAAATAGTTCCTATGACCAAGCCGCAAAGGAAAATCGCATGTTGCCTTCTCCTATATTAATTACTACGCCGGTACATTGGTAAGATAAATAAATAAGTACACAACTAAACGATACAACTTCACAAGTCAACGTAAGTCTAATGCCGACGAGTCTACGTTTGATTGACATAGCGTATAAATCTACTAAAGAGTCGTCACGAAACAATTAAGGAAGTTTCCAACAAAGGGCGCTCCAGCCGACAAAGAATCGACGTGACAGGTGTACTAAGTGGGGGGAGCCTGGGGTGTCCACAGTATAAACAAGCATAGTAAGTAATCAACGCGAAGTTGCATTCGAACCGTACACAAACACGCAGCAAGTAGTCTAGTCGGTAGTACTCTACAATACAATACAATACAAATAACCCTTTATTGAACGCCACATATAACAATCAAAACAGAATCAGGTATACTGAACACATCTATATTGTAGACAATATTTAGTTCCACAGAAATTTATTCTGATTTCATAGAATTATCAGTTCATGAAAGACTCACGTTAGTTTCACATCCATCCTCTCAAAGATCAGACCCATGGGCTCGCCGAGTTTTTTAAAATTTTCTCTCATAATAAAAAAAATTGCGAAGCTTTGTTTGAAATCTACCATGTACTTTATAACTAGCACACCTGCGAAGCAGCTCATTGGAGGGAGCGACGCTGCCAATTCCCAAAAACAGCTTAAAGTTAGGCTTGTACACATAAACAGGTAAAAAAGCGGTAGATCGTGAAACAAAGGTACCAAGAACACATGATAGTAAGCAATGAGTGACGCCTAGGCATCCGCAATATCCGCTGAGTTCGAGCGCCGAGGTTGGAAGCGTTCAGGAAATGAAATGGGTGGGGAGAGTGCGTTTGGTGTATGAGGCTCTAAAGATGCATTTTCACAGAAGCAGAGGTGACATTTGCTGTCAACCATATTAGTTGCAATCCTGGCTTGTTCTTCGCTTTATGTGACATTGTTAAGTGGATTTTAACTAATCAAACTGAGCTGTAAATCTGAGCTTCGTTCCAATGAAGACTCACCCTAACTGACCTTTCTGACCAATTTCGGTCATGGCGGCCACTTCGTCTCCTGGTTAAATCGGAGCCCATTATACAGATGCACAGTTAATTTACTAAGAATATATTTGGGTGCTCTCTTTCCTCGGTTCAATGGAACGGAGAACTGCTACAACTGAAAGGGACAGATGTATCTGACCGCCTCCATCTTTATGCCCTCTACCCGTAGCCTTAGGCCACTTTGCCCTGTCGAGTACAAGGTAACGTAACATGCCCTAACTGCTGACAAACGCGAAAAAACTGGTGCTACTACGGTCCATCAAGATAAAAGTATTTACCACGGAAAATTTAAGTCAATATTTCGACCAGTGTTGTTTCCGCTATGCTGTGTACGAACCTCTATGAATTTTATTGAGAGAGAGACAGACAGGCCCCGAGATCTGAAAGATCCCTCTGAACCACATGCGATAGTCTTTTGAGAGACCAAAGTCGTCGGGTGCAGATTTGCTTGCCTTCCGTGCGAAGGGCCAAAGATTTCGGTAGCGATCCGGACGGACATTGAGCAAGGTTCTATCCGTATAATATGAATTCCTCCTCATGCAAGAAATTTCGTTTACGCCATACGTTAACTGTAAATTGCGATCGGCGTGGCCAGCGATAAAATGCTCTTAATTAAATGAATTATTGGGGCCGATTGCGGCTTAAAGCAAAATAGCAGGCAGCGCCGTCAATAACGGTATTACTTCATTAAACTGTGCTTCCACGTTTTGCATAAATGTAGTTTTATTCTAGCTTTTATTTAAGCTATATTGTGGATTCGCGTTCAACGTCAATAGAACGAGTACGTGTCTTCATTACGTGCGGTAAACCTCTGAAAATCACTACATTATTACAAAACAGTCTGCCGCGTCTGTCTTTTCGTGATACGCTCAAAAACTGCTGAACGGATTTTAATGCGGTTTTCACCAGTAGGTACACCACAGTGCAAAAAAAACACCAGATAGCACTGCGGGAGTGCCGGCAGAAGTGAAAACTACACACACGCACACTCGCGCAAAAAGATTTGAACTGCGGTCACCTGAGCGAACACATAGTTATTCCACACCTTTTACCACTAGGCCAAACGCACATACGTTAAAGCGACAAAATCAACGTACACTCCAAAAATCGAACGCGATTCTAGCTTCATTCGTATTTCAAAATAATTGAACATGTCAGAGACGCTCTAAATAATCATATATCTTTAGTTAAATCACCCCCGAGTATGTCTAAACCATTAAGTGGAAAACATGCATTCATTACAAGTAATTGCCTATCCAACGACACCCCGCATCATGGGGTGGACGAGAAAAAATATCCCCACTTTAGATATACAAGGGGGAGGCAGGTACTTAAATTACTACTAATTAATTTACCAGAGTCTCATTCTGTGCTAAGTCGAGAACATTCATGGCAGAGACGGACATGACGAAACTAAAAAGGCTCCATCATTGCCACTTTTACTACGGAGCCCTGTAAAATGAATAAGGAAAACAAGAAGCCCATAGATTTTTTACCTGGTGTTCCGTCTTCGCTTAAGTAATTTGTTTATTCATATAGCAACATTTAGAAATGTCATAACTGTCAAAACTTTAGTTTCGCCTCTTCTCGATAAGTCGTCGTGTCGCTGTCATCGTATCGTAAAGTTCGCGCCGTATATATTTCGTCGAAGCACGGTTAAGTTCAAATCAAAAGATTTATTGTTATAATAATGTCGTAAGAGTGTAAAATCATCATCATCAAGTGCCTTGCGAACTCAGGAGGATACTTCAGCCACTTCTTGTATAGTCAGGTAGCAGGTAACCCAGGACTGGAAGGTAAGACTGGCCAGCTCGAGGAAGTCCAGTGGCCCTGTACCTGACTGCTGTAAAGCTCCCACACAGCGCCAAGCGAGGTAAGTGTCTTCTTGACTCTCACAAGGCTACTTTATCGTTAATTTATGTGTTTCGTTTTCTCGTATCGTATTCGTCGTCAGATACAGTCCATTTAATTAAACTCCCCAAACCTGAGCGTTAACATTTTGGTCCTACGATCCGCATCTTGAAGAGGTGACCTACGGTTAATTTGCTTATTTCGCGTTAATTTCGTTGTTTTCTAGTAGATTCCATGCATTTTGGTGTAAAATTTGTCGGTTTTCGTTGAACTTTTTTCGTCCACCAAATTGTAGGGTATGCCTAGAATCCTTTGTTCGAAAATTCCAGAATTTTGTGCAGAGTTAGTTTATTTCGGAAACAATTATTATAGATTCGTAAATAATAATAATTGAATATAATTTGTTATATAATATATTAATTTAATTTAATAAATTTAATAATAGTTAAATTTATTTTTCGTGATTGATAATTGGTCGTTCAAAACGCCGCAAGTAAATCGTTGCCGTGTAACGAAACGCATTTCGCTGTTTGTCGAGTCTGTGAAACGTCACATTATACGTCAGTCGAGTTGAGTTTGACAACTTTGACAGATTAACAATATTGATATAATTGTTCACGGTTGTTGTATGATATTTTTGGTTTTTAGCACGTTTATTGTTGAAAATGAGTAACCACGGAGATGAAGAATTTATACCCGCGGTTGCCGATGTCTATAGAATTGATAGGGATTACGCGATTATGCGGTTGGAGCACATTGAAAGTTCGGATTTAGTTGGTTATAATGAACAAGATTTTAAAGATATCGAAAAGGACTTTCACAGTGCTCAACTTAGGATTTTGCGTCCCCTAAGCGTAGAACAACGTTCCACGGAATACGAAGTGACTAAAGAGTTTGAATTGCGGATGAAATCTGTCAAAAGTAGGCTTAGACAAACAAGTAGTACAACTGACAGCAAACCGGTGGTGTCTAATGATTCCTCAAACCTGGCTAAGCTGCCGAAAATTATGATAAAGCCTTTCGATGGCAAGCTTGAGAACTGGGTTTCTTTCAAGGAATTATTCGACTCCTTGATTCATAGTCGGAACATACCTAATGTTGAAAAACTACATTATTTGTTGATATGTGTTCAGGGTTCCGCTTATGATTTGATAAAAAGTTTTCCTTTGTCAGGTGACAGTTATGATAGTGCATATGAAACTTTGTCTAAGTACTACAATAAAAAGAGGCAAATTGCAATTGTTTACTATGAAAAGTTGCTGCATTGTGAGTCAGTTAAAAATAAAAGTGATTTGGATCGAGTCTTTCGGATATTTAATGAAAACTTAAGTATATTGTCGAAGTTTGATTTGCCCGATAAGAACTTTATGCTCTTTTATTTATTGTGGTCGAAATTAGATACTGCAACTCGCGAAGCATTTGAATTGCAACTTGACTCTTCTATTGACATTCCTAAATTAGAGGATTTGCAAGATTTTGTTGAAAAAAGAAGCAGGGCATTAGATAATTTGAATATTAAAGTGAATGCAAGTCAGAGTAAACCAGTTATTAAAAATAAGTTTTCTCTTGCTGTGCCGTCGGTCCCTGTGTGTATTTGTCCAATGTGTGCTGCAACGGGTCATGAGTTGGAAAAGTGCGCTAGTTTTACAAGTTTGGCTCCAACGGAGAGGTTTACTTTTGTAAAAGAGAAGGGACTGTGCGTGTTGTGTTTGCGTACATCTCATATTGTGAGGAATTGCAAATCAGTTATTCGTTGTAGTGAATGTAACTGTCGTCATCACTCTTTGATACACTTTCCCAAAAGTATTGAAGCAGCAGACAATGCACAGTCAAATTCTCAGTTGACAGTTTTGTCGGTTCCAACTTGTAGCAATCAAGTTCTGTTTTCAACTGCTGTCGTTCACATAAGGAGCAGTCAAGGAAAATTGGTTCCAATCCGTGCCCTTCTGGATTCTGGTAGTGCGTGTAATTTCATCACTAAGGAGGCTGCGGATAGGCTAGGATTGAATGTCGATGACTGTCAGCAATCGGTGAATGGCATTGGTCAGACATCAACAAAGACACTTGGTTCTGTTGTTTGTGAAATTTCCCCATTAAAGGGAGATACTTCCGCTAAACTTTCGTTGGAAGCTTTCGTTTTGTCGCAGATTTGTGCCAATATGCCACCCGAACGATTTGATGTTTCAAGCTGGCATCATATAACAGATTTGGATCTCGCTGACCCTTGTTTCTATAAACCAGGACCTATTGATATGCTGATTAATGTCGGTTTTCTCGCGTCAGCTCTTCAACCTGGTCTTGTCCGAGGTGAGGCAGGTCAACCCATTGCTGTCAGCACCATTTTCGGCTACATAGTGATGGGGAAATGTGCTTCTAGCAATTATTAACTCTCGTCGTTCTCGTAGCGATCCTTGTGTCAGTGTCGTTACCGAGGATTGTTCCGCGTTTGTCTCCGGACAATTATTTTTTCTCGTCGTTCTCGTAGCGATCCTTGTGTCAGTGTGCGATCGTTATTTGCGGACAATCAATTATTTCTTTTCGACGTTCTCTTATCAATCCTTGTGTCAGTGTCGTTACCAAGGATTGTTCCGCGTTGTTTGCGGACAATTATTTCTTTTTGTCGTTCTCGTAATAATTCTTGTGTCAGTGTCGTTACCAAGGATTGTTCCGCGTTTGTTTGCGGACAATTATTTCTTTTCGTCGTTCTCGTATCAATCCTTGTGTCAGTGTCGTTACCAAGGATTGTTCCGCGTTGTTTGCGGACAATTATTTCTTTTTGTCGTTCTCGTAATAATTCTTGTGTCAGTGTCGTTACCAAGGATTGTTCCGCGTTTGTTTGCGGACAATTATTTCTTTTCGTCGTTCTCGTATCAATCCTTGTGTCAGTGTCGTTACCAAGGATTGTTCCGCGTTGTTTGCGGACAATTATTTCTTTTCGTCGTTCTCGTATCAATCCTTGTGTCAGTGTCGTTACCAAGGATTGTTCTGCGTTTGTTTGCGGACAATCAATTATTTCTTTTCGTCGTTCTCGTAGCAATCCTTGTGTCAGTGTCGTTACCAAGGATTGTTCCGCGTTTGTTTGCGGACAATTATTTCTTTTCGTCGTTCTCGTATCAATCCTTGTGTCAGTGTCGTTACCAAGGATTGTTCTGCATTTGTTTGCGGACAATTATTTCTTTTCGTCGTTCTCGTAGCAATCCTCGTGTCAGTGCCGTTACCAAGGATTGTTCCGCGTTTGTTCCCGGACAATTTTTTCTTTTCGTCGTTCTCGCAGCGATCTTAGTGTCAATGTCGTTCGTTGCCAAAGATTGCCTTATGCTTGTCTCCGGACAATTATTTGTTCTCGTCGTTCTTGAAGCCGTCCTTGTGCTGTGTGAATACTGCAATCAAAGATTGCTTCCTAGTTTCGAATTTGTCTGTAGATAAAATTACATTAAGCGTTTTTTGGACATAGGAGATGTCATCGAAGCTCATATTTTGCTCGCTTTATCGAAAGATGATTGGTCGTGTGAAAAACTTCTGGAGGCATCATATTGTTGAAATCCTGGAGGAAGAATAGTTGTCCCACTAACTTTTGTCGACCCTCAGGAAAAGCCCCGATTTCTAAACTCTCATTGATATCTTAGACATTTAAGGTTTTTTGTGGTTGCCTAAATCAGACACATTCTCGCTGTATTGGGTGGTTGTGGCACGAAACGATCAATCCTTTCCGATATTGCTCGGATTTTCGATCCGTTAGAATTTCTTTCGCCTGTCATATTTCTCTTAAAATATCTGATGCAACTTTGTGGTTGTGTTCGCCCCTAAACTTGTCGCAGAAGAGTGGCTCTACTTTAAATCTCAGTTGTCGCATTGAGCTCACTCTCTATTCCTCGTGGAATGGTAGAACCGTTTCAAGGTGTCCGGTTCCATGGATTCTGCGATGCGTCAGAGCGTGGCCCTTTGAGCTGTGTTATGTTGTCGTGTTGTAACCAACAACAACAAAATTATCGTACATCTGTGCTGTGCGAAGTCGAAGATCACATTACTTCGCAAGCTTTTCGTTCCTCTCTCGGAATACCAAGCTACAGTTTTACTGTCGGACCTTGTTTTGGTGAAATTTTCCTATGCTTCGAAAGATTTTTCATCGGTTCGTCTCAGCTTACGTTCGATTAATTTCGCCTTTGTCGCAAATCGGATTGCTGCCTTCCAGGAGACAATGTTGCTCACGATTGTCGGTATCATGTTCACATTGTAGATAATCCAGCGGACCATTGGCTTGTGCAGTTTGCTCCCAGCTGGTCTAGCGCAGTATAAATCATGGTGGGCGGAGCCTTCATGGTTGTCTCGTATTGTATTTTTTGTCCGTTCGTGGACAAAGCGGGTTTCTTTAGGGTGGGCGGTCGGCTCCATCATAGTAACTACTTGCCTGGATTATGAGAAGAAGCCTCCCTCGGTGGAGGTGAGACCTCAGTCTGAATTTTGTTATTCAATCATCGAAGCATGTCATGGCATCGTCGTTCAACTGCACCCAGGAGCCGATGGTACAAATTTGTCGCGTCGTTACCGTCCGTACTGCAACCGGAGAATACAAGCGCCCAGTGGTTAAACTTTGCTGTTTACCACTGAAAGATTAGGTTTATGTCGTATCGTTCTCGTATTTTTCCAGTTTTCTAGTTTGAACTTAACACACTGTCGTTTCGGTTGAATTCAAGCTATTAAACTTTAGTTATAGAATTAGTTTTAATTTCGCTATCGTCCGTATTTTGAAAATACTCTGTATTTTGGTGGGCGGAATGTTCCGTCTTCGCTTAAGTAATTTGTTTATTCATATAGCAACATTTAGAAATGTCATAACTGTCAAAACTTTAGTTTCGCCTCTTCTCGATAAGTCGTCGTGTCGCTGTCATCGTATCGTAAAGTTCGCGCCGTATATATTTCGTCGAAGCACGGTTAAGTTCAAATCAAAAGATTTATTGTTATAATAATGTCGTAAGAGTGTAAAATCATCATCATCAAGTGCCTTGCGAACTCAGGAGGATACTTCAGCCACTTCTTGTATAGTCAGGTAGCAGGTAACCCAGGACTGGAAGGTAAGACTGGCCAGCTCGAGGAAGTCCAGTGGCCCTGTACCTGACTGCTGTAAAGCTCCCACACAGCGCCAAGCGAGGTAAGTGTCTTCTTGACTCTCACAAGGCTACTTTATCGTTAATTTATGTGTTTCGTTTTCTCGTATCGTATTCGTCGTCAGATACAGTCCATTTAATTAAACTCCCCAAACCTGAGCGTTAACACCTGGATCCTTTTAAAGGCGCAAAATTTGTCAACACCGAATTATCACAAAACCTTTGTAGCTGATTCAATTTGCGAAAACGAAAATTCTCCCTGTAGTCCTGGCTTAAAAAATGAGTTTACATGTCGTATTTTATAATGTTAATGCGCCCTAATAAGGGATCAGGGAGGGCCACCATAAAGCCAACCTTCACGAAATACGGTCGCAAAGTACCCCCAACCGAAAGGTATTGGGGGCGAATAGAAAACAACTGACGGGATGAAATGTACATGCATTTACTGGCTGTGATTTTTGGACTCTCGTAAAAGAAAATGTCCTGGTTGAAAGACTGACATCCTATTATTTTAAAAGTCATTATCAAAGGGCTAAATGTCAATAAAATTTGAGATCGAAGTGCCTCATATCTTGAGGAAAATTTCTATGAAACTAATGAACACACACGCACACAATTACCCACAAGCATAACAGTTAGCGCGATGAAAGAAAGGCGGGCTTACGCGGACCAGGGGCCTTACCATGACGTCCTAATTCGGACTCAGTTCAAGTTTTAGCTGTCAATTTTATTATGGATCTGACAGCGAGCGAACCTAAACTGAAACGCATTAAGACGTCATGGTAAGGCCCCAGTATTAACTACGAGTGTACAGTTTGTCTATAAAGTCGTGACAATAAAAAGTGGCAATACTGTCCCTTTCTAATCTATAGGTACAAGAAAACGGGACAACACTACAGTATTGCCACTTTTTAATGTCACGACTTTATAGACAAACTGTATACTCCAGTTTAACGGCTCGCCTGGGTTAGGTTAGCAATGTCAAAGTACATAGATGGAACTAGCACATAACCCAGAGATATATATTTTTTTTTTAACCCTAGACTGTGCAAGCGGCTGTAAGTATGTCACTCAAGTCTTCTTATAGTTTTAATTAGGTACATTACTGGCCATTGTATAAGCAATTCGTGACGGTTGACCAATTCCTTTCGTACAATTTGTAAAAAGAACTTCCAAATTCAAATGGGACGCGAGTCGGGCATCCCTTGTTGCCAGGTTATTACATTTACGCTACGCTTTTATTAGTCCGGAGTGTAGCGTGGAATAAAGTCCATTCAGCCAGTCGCTATTTCTTGGCAACAATTTTTATGAGCATACTCTGTGGTAGCTCTCTTGCCGCTACTCATCGCACTCAAAGACGTCAAGGACTGAATTATTGTGGATGATTTTGAGTTGATTTAAGTATATCTGAAATTAAACTGGTAACGATCTCGTGAGAGCACGACATTCATTGTTAGTTTATAGTATGTTCTCCTGCACGTTAATTATCGATTCTGAGCTTGGTAGTTATTCATTGAGACGCGTCGCCAACTTCATGTCCATTATCAATATCAGAGGTCAATTAAGATAATTCAGACAGAATGTAGTCATAACACTTACGAATACATGTATATTATGAAAGGATGTTGAAACAAATCTCAGATTCAGGTCACAAGATCGCGGGGTCGAAAGGATAAGAGATAAACATAACAAAAACATGAGGGTTTTTTTGCTGTTTTTTGAAGTTTTTAAAATAATAATAAAACAGCTAATTACGATTCGGATTCGCATACGAAGATAGAGGAAAAAAAACGAGATTCATACTGTTAGTAGAAACACATTCTGTGATAGTTTCAATTGTCTTTACGGTTACACAGACAGTCAGACAGACGAACGGTCGGGCGGAAAGCGGAGCCTTCGTAAAGGGAACAGTGGAAAAACCAGCAGAAACAGAAGCAGAGGCAAAGAATATAGAACAACTAGCTGTTGCCAGCGACTTCGTCTGCAAAGACTCGTTTATCGCTATCCCGCGGGAACTACCTACGCAATTTTCCGGGATAAAAATAGCCTATGTGCTATTCCAGACTTTTCTCTATCTATGTGCCGAATTTCATCCAGATCCGTTGGGCCATTCTGGCGTGATTGAGTAACAAACAAACATCCATCCATCCATCCATCCATACTTTCGCATTTATAATATTAGTTAGATATACACATAAACCTTCCTCTTGAATCACTCTATCTATTAAAATATACCGCATCAAAATCCGTTGCGCAGTTTTAAAGATATAAGCATACACAGGGACAGACAGACAGACAGCGGAAAGACTTTGTTTATGTAGTGATTTATGTACATCATTGATGTGACGTGTCAGTAATTAACCAACCACTTGCCGAAAAGAGCAAAAAACAATCAAGGTTATTTGTGAGTGATTTAATATGAATTGGTGATTCAAATTCAGCTCCAAGAACTAAGTCACAGGTCAATCTCGAGTCAACAAAATACTCATATCGTAAAAACCCATGTTTATACATTAATACGAGTTAAGAGCATGTTATCTCTCGGACTTAACCGTTCGGTAGGGGAATAACTAATACATTTTATTGGACAACAAAACGGGTAAGTATTAAAATACATAAGTTCTAAATGTATAACGGGTTAAAATACATAATACTCCTACTTTTTAGGTGAGGACTGAAAACCAGCAGTTCTGCTGAGTCCTCACCTTTTCACTAATTGTTTTTTTTATGTTCTTTTTTTATTGTATTGTTTGTTTTAAGTGTGAATAAATATTCTTTTATTTTTATTTTTTTATAATTGTTCAAAATGTATAATGCGATTTTCTCAGAAAGTGACAAATTAACAGGATTGTTATAAAACAAACCTAACCCAACCTAAACCAATCTATAGGTTACGATATCAAAAAAGTTTATTTAGCTAATAGTTTTACAGAAAATAGCATTATGTATTTTGAACCATTGTGTATTTTAACCCATTATTTATTTATTTATTTATTATACACAATAATTGACAGATATAACAAACATACATTTTAAACTTTATGTATTCTGATCCGCTCCCCAACAAAACCTTGGACTCCTTGCAAGTGTTATTTTTTTAACGTATATATGTAATACTAGCTGTTGCCCGTGACTTCGTCTGCAAAGAATTCGTTTATCGCTATCCCGCGGGAACTACGCAATATTCCGGGACAAAAAGTGGGTAGCCTATGCAACGTGTTATTCCAAACCATAATCTATCTTCGTTCCAAATTTCATCCAGATCCGTTCAGCCGTTCTGGCGTGAAAGAGTAACAAACATCCATCCTCACAAACTTTCGCATTTCAACCCTCTTAAAGTTAGCATTTTCTGAGAAAATTGCATTACTTACATATTTTGAATCATTATGCATTTCAAACTTTATGTCATTTAATACGTACCCCATTTTTAGCAACCACACTTAAAGCATCACTAAAACGTAAACATAAACAAGTACTAAAAGCGGAATTTCTTTGGCCGGTAAATTTGCTATAGTTTTTTAGCACCGATACGAGGTTGTATTCTGCCATCTGCTCGCAAATATTTCGAGAACCGTCCAGATTTTATGTATGCACTTGACAGTAACTTTTATGGGCGAGTCGACCCGCTCGGGAGATGGATATTCCACCCCTCGTCCGTCATACTTTGGGCTGTCAGCACAAAAATAGGTTTAAAAGGCGTGGTAAAAGACGATTTAAGACAAGTGGCTGTGATTTAGATAGATTTATTGGGAACTAGCTGTTGCCAGCGACTTCGTCTGCAAAGAATTCGTTTATCGCTATCCCGCGGGAACTACGCAATTTTCCCAGATTAAATGTAGACTATGTGCTATTTCAGACTTTTCTCTATCTATGTGCCAAATTTCATCCAGATCCGTTGGGCCGTTTTGGCGTGATTGAGTAACAAACAAACATCCATCCATCCGTCCATCCAAACTTTCGCATTTATAATATTAGTTAGATGAGTTAATGTATACTTCTGGAGAGTAGACCGCGATTACCTTTAGGTCCTATAGAAATAAGTCTAATGTTACTAACACTAAAACATGAACAGTTAATGAGTTACCTAATTGTATTATTTTAGTTTTATCTACACTAATATTATAAAGAGGAAAGATTTGTACCTATTTTTGTATGTTTGTATGTTTGTAATGAATAGGCTCAAAAAGTACTGGGCCGATTTAAAAAATTCTTTCACCAATAGAATGCTACATTCTTCCAATTTGACATAGGCTACATTTCATTTTGAAAAAAATTAGGGATCCTTGGTAAAATTTGAACAATGTAACCGAAGGTGTAGAAAAATGAGTCTTAAAATGTCTTTCGTCGAATGCGCTGCCGAAACTATTAGCGATAGAACAAAATAATGTACAACAATATTGAAGAACATCATAATGTCTACAAAAAACTCCGCGGTAGCATATGTCCAACTATTGTAGTTATGTCACTACAACAAAATATTTGTGAAAAAAAGTGTTTTATATCCAAATTTCCAAAAATAAATAATTGTCTACCCCGTCCCAACAAACACAGATAGCAATACAAAAATCCACTTTTGGTGTAACACAACACCAAAAGCTGTATAAGGAAGCTGTATAATGGTGTTAACAACGCTGTTAACACCAATATAACTCTTATTTGGGCACAAATTATTCAGCCTTTGGTTCTAATTGAGTTCACATTTCTACTTAAAAGAATTATAGTAGCACTATATTGGAATTATTCTGGGTCACAAAGCTGTTTATCTGCTGTTTAACAGAACACGAGTGTCCTATTATACAGACTAAGAAGCAGGGATAGGTCACATATACCCTTAAATAACGCTTTTGGTTAACATAAACCTGTATAATGTCATCAGCCGTATGAATAATATTGGAAATATTCCCTAGTAAATTGTTGTGGACTGTCAGCCGAGTTAGAATATTTGACGTTCGTTCAATGGTGTCGAAAAATAAAGAAATGGCCGCGCGGTGTGACGTATGAAATTATTAGAGCAGTGTATTTTTGGTAAGTACAGTTTGTAACAGCCTGTGAAAATAGCTGGGAATGCATGTTTACTGTGAATGTCTATATGGATTTAAGACTAAATTTTTACGCGCCTCGAAAATATCCCGTTTTTAATTATCAATATCGTGAAAGAAGTAACAAGTAAATATCTATATATATAAAATTCTAAACTGACTGACTGACTGACTGACTGACTGACTGTTGATATATCAACGCACAGCCCAAACCACTGGACCTAGAGACTTGAAATTTTGCACACAGATACCTTATACAATGTAGGCATCCACTAAGGAAGGATTTTTGGAAATTCGACCCTTAAAGGGGTTAAATGGGGGCCCAAAGTTTGTATGGGGAAACAAGATTAGTTAGACTATTTTATTCGAAACTTCACAGGAGTACTCCCAACGATAAATGAGTAAACACGTGTTTCAGGTTTTTTGAAAATTCAACCCCTAAAAGGGGGATATGTGGTGACAAAGTCTGAAAATCAACGTGGGTATTATTATATTATTATTAGTGGGTAGTATTGTTTGTACGGTTTATCGGGTCGCTGATTACGAAAACAACAACACACATACCTACCTGACACACACACGCACACACACACACACGCACACTCAAATTTCCACGGGAACGGGAAAAAACGGGATTTATGTACTTATTCGATTCCGAGTGACCCTATCCCAGTAACTATAATAACTAGACTCTTCAAATTTCGTACACAAGTAGGTGATTACAACATTAAGAAAGCAATTTCAGGATTTTTGGAAATTCCTACGGGATAAGGAAAAAACGGGATTTATATATTCAGGTCAACGAAATCCTATGAACTATAATTATAAAAACGGTTTTAAGGATTTTAGGAAATTCCCACGGGATGAGGAAAAAAGGGAATTTATGTTTAATTCTACGGGATCGATTTTTCGTTTTACTGGTCGTAGAAAACTGAAATTTGGCCTTCAGGTTCCTTGGGGAGTATAGGGGAGCACTACAAAGGATTTCCCGAATTTCTGACGGAAACAAACGGGAAAAACGGGATTTTTTGTTATACATTGGTCGTAGAAAGTTGAAATTTGGCATGTAGGTTGCTTGATAAGTGTAAGGAAATATTAAAAGACAATTTTAATTTTCAATATTCCCACGGAACGGGAAAAACGAGACTTCGTTTTACTGGTTGTAGAAAGCTGAAATTCGACATGTAGGTTGCTTGGGGAGTGTAAAGAAGCATTAAGAGAGGACTTTCTAAAATTCTCACGGGAACGGGAAAAACGGGATTTTTCGTTTTACTGGTCGTAGAAAGCTGAAATTTGGCATGTAGGTTGCTTGAAGAGTGTAGGGAAGCTATAATAGATAATTTCCCAAAATTCCCACGGGAACGGGAAAAAGGGGCTTTTCGTTTTACTGGTTGTAGAAAGCTGAAATTCGGCATGTAGGTTGATTGAAGAGTGTAGAGGAGCATTAAGAGAGGACTTTCTAAAATTCCCACGGGAACGGCAAAAAAACGTGATTTTTCGTTTTACTGATCGTAGAAAGCTGCAATTTGGCAAGTGGGTTCCTTGGGGACGGGAAAAAAAAGGGATCGAAATATTCCTGGTACACGCGAGCAAAGCCGCGGGAAAAGGCTATTTGTCAACAAATGAGTCTACGCGGACGAAGAACATTAAGGTAGGATTTTCCAAAATTCCCACGGGAACGGGAAAAACGGGATTTTTCGTTTTACTGGTCGTAGAAAGCTGAAATTTGGCATGTAGGTTGCTTGAAGAGTGTAGGGAAGCTATAATAGATAATTTCCCAAAATTCCCACGGGAACGGGAAAAAGGGGCTTTTCGTTTTACTGGTTGTAGAAAGCTGAAATTCGGCATGTAGGTTGATTGCAGAGTATAGAGGAGCATTAAGAGAGGACTTTCTAAAATTCCCACGGGAACGGCAAAAAAACGTGATTTTTCGTTTTACTGATCGTAGAAAGCTGCAATTTGGCAAGTGGGTTCTTTGGGGACGGGAAAAAAACGGGATCGAAATATTCCTGGTACACGCGAGCAAAGCCACGGGAAAAGGCTATTTGTCAACAAATGAGTCTACGCGGACGAAGAACATTAAGGTAGGACTTTCCAAAATTCCCACGGGAACGGGAAAAACGGGATTTTTCGTTTTACTGGTTGTAGAAAGCTGAAATTTAGCATGTAGGTTGCTTGAAGAGTGTAGGGAAGCTATAATAGATAATTTCCCAAAATTCCCACGGGAACGGGAAAAAGGGGCTTTTCGTTTTACTGGTTGTAGAAAGCTGAAATTCGGCATGTAGGTTGATTGAAGAGTGTAGAGGAGCATTAAGAGAGGACTTTCTAAAATTCCCACGGGAACGGCAAAAAAACGTGATTTTTCGTTTTACTGATCGTAGAAAGCTGCAATTTGGCAAGTGGGTTCCTTGGGGACGGGAAAAAAACGGGATCGAAATATTCCTGGTACACGCGAGCAAAGCCGCGGGAAAAGGCTATTTGTCAACAAATGAGTCTACGCGGACGAAGAACATTAAGGTAGGACTTTCCAAAATTCCCACGGGAACGGGAAAAACGGGATTTTTCGTTTTACTGGTTGTAGAAAGCTGAAATTTAGCATGTAGGTTGCTTGAAGAGTGTAGGGAAGCTATAATAGATAATTTCCCAAAATTCCCACGGGAACGGGAAAAAGGGGCTTTTCGTTTTACTGGTTTTAGAAAGCTAAAATTCGGCATGCAGGTTGATTGAAGAGTGTAGAGGAGCATTAAGAGAGTACTTTCCAAAATTCCTACAGGAACGGGAAAAAACGTGATTTTTCGTTTTTCTGGTCGTAGAAAGCTGCAATTTGGCAAGTGGGTTCCTTGGGGAGTATAGGGGAGTTTTAAGAGAGCATTTTCCGAAATTTTTACGGGAACGGGAAAAAAACGGGAATGAAATACTCCTGGTACACGCGAGCAAAGCCGCGGGCAAAAGCTATTTGTCAACAAATGAGTCTACGCGGACGAATAACATTAAGGTAGGACTTTCCAAAATTCCCACGGGAACGGGAAAAACGGGATTTTTGTTTTACTGGTCGTAGAAAGCTGAAATTTGGCAAGTGGATTGCTTGGGGAGTGTAGGGTAGCATTAAGAGAGCATTTCCCCAAATTCTTATGGGAACGGGAAAAAAACGGGATTGAAATACTACTGGTACACTGGAGAGAAGCCGCGGGCAAAAGCTCTTTGAAAATAAATGATGTTTACGCGGACGAAGTCGCGGGCAAAAGCTAGTTGTTTAATAAATTTTTATGTGACTTACACTCAATTATGCAAAGTTTTTGTTTTATTTTAGAATATGTGTAATTTTAACGTGTAATTCAAAAAGTAAAAAGGCAGAAATCATGATTAAAACATAAACAATAACATTGTTTTTGAGGTTAAGGTAGCAGCAAAATGGCGACATTCAGGAAAAACCTATGTGAACCGTTTTAATCCTGAATTAATTCCCGTGGCTGCAAAATGATCCAATATTGCTCAATGTGCCCTAGAATAGCTAACGAAAATTCTAATATGCAGACTAAAACAGTATAGAAGTATTTATGTGATGCTAATTTACAGCCAAATGCTGCATTTCTGAGTTATATGAGGATCTCGCAACACCTTTGGTGTTCACGTGTGTTAGTAAAACGCCGTTAAGCAGCTTTGAAAAAGCCGCTAAAAAGCTGTGTAACAGAGTCAAGGTGAACCGATATGCAACTTTTTGCATTAAATCACCCTAAGTGTGCACCACTCTAAAGCTTTTGGCTGTACAGTAGTCCACATTGAGTCTTTTAAGCAGCGGCATTAGAGTGGTATAAGTCTACGTCTTTGTACAGCAATTAACATATTTGACTACCACTAAAATGCTTTTAAGGAACCATGCTGCTAGAGGCTGTAAGAAGGCATTTTTGACATCTGCCTGCACTTACACCGATCGCGTAACAATAGTATCCATTCCTACTTTTATGATGCTATTATACAGGCAAAAGCGTAATGCGCCGCTATAAGTTCACGGTTGAACCATATTAAATGTTTATTAACTCTTAAGGTTCCGTTTTACACCAAAAGTGGACTTTTGTATTGCTATCTGTGTTTGTTGGGGTGCGAAGCTGGGACGGGCTGCTAGTTATAACTGTTTTTATTGTTCACTTGCCTTAGGAAGGATTACAGTTAAATAGTATTTCTGAAAAATAGTGAAAATTGCGTAGTACTTTAACCGTACAATTAAAAAAAAAACACATTTTTAAATTAAGAATCACAATCATCTGGGCCTTCAAAAATCGGGCCCCTGCAATGTAAATACAGAACGACCTTAATTTAAAATCGACAAGTTTATACGCCCACAAATTATGATCAACCTGCCCTCTTGTTACTTGTTACCTTGAGCACTGTCTACCCTGTAAGAGATAAAGACGTGATTTAAGAATGAATGAATGACAAGTTTTTTTGGAATCGTACGTTTAATCAAAGCTGCCAGTATCCAATGAGTCTCACAAACGAGCCACAAAATCTTAACACCGCTTCTGTAGCAAAGGCATTAAATTAAAAAGCATCTTGCACGAGCAGTGTGCTGTGGTAGGACGGACGTTCCGACTTGCGGAAGCCCCGACATTAGCGACATGCCTGCGAATTGCAGCGGAATGCTGTGGCAGGTCGCATCGTCTGCGTAGTCGTTCTTGTCGCACAACTGACGGTTTTATTTTAGAAAAGATTTCAACATAGAAATTGAGAACTTCAGAAAGTTTGTACGTACCGTAAGGTTGGGTTACTTTGATCTAACGGAGGGTATCTTTGGCCCATATGAAAACCACGTATAGAAAGTTTTGCGAAATAGGATAGCCAGAACCAATGTGCCATAATATCAACGCAATGGTAAAACCCCTTTCGGGGCAGAGGTCAAATTACTGTTTGTCCAACTGGTTTTCGACGGTATCCGGGGTACGAAAAAGGGGCTCCGCCCAAGAAACCATTGATATTTAAAGTTCTCATCACACTTTCAGCGTGACCGTTCGTTTTTGGATCATACGGAGGAGCTCGGCAAATCAAGGGTACAGTGAAAGAAACTGATTGCGTACCACCGAGGAACCTTTCAACTACAGTCATAATGACTTCTACACCCCTGCCAAAGTAATTATTGTGAAATCGCATGACAAGGTTCCACAGTACGTGATCTTCAACCGTAACAGTTACGTAGACAAAGCTAAACTCGGTAATATCACTGGGTCTGATGGCTTTGCCAATAGCAACAGCTGTTATAAATCTGGGCCCGTATCAATCAGCGGGCCGCGACAGCTGATGGCCTTTTGAACGAGATCCGATGGTCAGTCTCCCTTACAACGTATTAGGTTTTGTATAGGTTTTTGTTTTATAAATAACTAGCAGCCCGCGACGTCGTCTGCGTAAAATTATACATATAAAACTTCCTCTTGAATCACTCTATCTAATTAAAAAAACGGCATCAAAATCCGTTGCGTAGTTTTAAAGATCTAAGCATACATAGGGACAGACAGCGGAAAGCGACTAGCTGTTTTATAGTTCACTAGCGTTTGACCTAAAAATTATTGACAAAATGATCATTTGACAAACTTTAAATATCTGATAAACCGTAAACTTTTTTAAAAACTTATAAAACAAACCTAACCTAACCTAATGTGAGCCACGCATAAAGGTTTTTCGATTTTTAAAAAAGTTCACGGTTTATCAGATATTTAAATTTTGACAAATTTTAATGGTCATTTTGTAAAATGATGCTTTTGTCAATAATTTTAGGTCAAATGGAAGGACACCGTTTTATACTATGTAGTGACTAGCTTCTGGCCCCTATATTACCAACGCGACAATAATAGTCAAAAACCTGCAGTTTTCCGCATTACACTACGAATTCGTAATTTCTTTAATACATTAAAAATATTCATTCGATGACTAACGCAGAAAGTTTACAAAATTAAGCACTAAAAAAGACTACATCACAAATTGCCTTTTCCAAATAAGAAAATAACATCTGAAGTATTTTTGAAGTGATTAACAACTTCGAATGGTCAGTAAAAAGGGCTGGCTGGCTATAAATGAACTAATATTGAACTTTTCAGCGATATTACTGTTTGTTGTGCCGTTCCGTGAAGATATTTGATTGAGTTTTCAATCAATCCTGGTTATAGATCCGGTTTCATAAAAAGATTGCGCTTTCGCTAAGGGATTGGCTTTTGCTTGTTGTTTTCTGTTACTTTTACATTACTTCTTTTAGTCAAATCAGAAAGAAATACAATAACACTTTTGACTATAAGACACAGCAAGGCTACTATGCACTTCATTCGCAAATCGAGAACTATCATTCACAATACTACCAACCATGTATAATTTCAAACTGGTGACAGCTGAATGTGTGCCGTTTTCAGATATAGAATATTCGGTTGACGGGATTTAAAAAGGTACACCCGTTTGATCTAGTTTTATGGCTCAACTAATAAAATACAATTCTAAACTTACAAAACAAGCAATCAAGCACTAAAGTTACAGAGGAAAGAAAACTTCAGTGTGTTGGCTAGAATCTTGCAATCTCGGATCTTGGTAGATGTTAAACTTGCAAAGCCACGTTACCTCCTGGCGTGGAAGTTCGGATTTCAACTGAAGCAATTGCATCATACGAGATTAGGTATATTTTAGTTTGCAAGCTTTTGAGACCACTCCATTGCACCCTGGGGTGCATTCGTCTTTTATATAGGAGTAACTCTGCTGCTCCACCATCACGCTTTATTGTGTTGGCGAATGGAGACTGGCACGAAAGTTTTTTTTAGCCTTTGCTCTTTATTACTGGCCAGTTTTTATAAGATTGCTTGGTTTGTTTTCTTCGCTGTAGGTAACAAAAGAAACAACATTTCTTGTTTTCTTTATTTATCTCAATTTGCCTTGTATACTTGAAACTAGCTTATGCCCGCAACTTCGTCTGCGTAGAATTATACACATATAAACCTTCCTCTTGAATCACTATCTATTAAAAAAAAACTGTATCAAAATACGTTGCGTAGTTTTAAAATTTTAAGCAGGGACCGACAGAGAGCGGAAAGCGACTTTATTTTATGCTATAATTTATGGTGATTAAATAAAGGTAAAAACAGACCAACATAGAAATAAGTTCACATTATATTGTAGTCTCTTCAGAAAGGAGATCAACATTTTGTCAGCATATCGAATATAACGTGTAACTACTAATGGAATCTTTACAGATAATAACTCAAGATGACATCTTTTTTATTACTTCATCCCTCAAAAGATAGGCAAAGATAACGAGGTCCATGCAGCCATGTTTGTTGTCAGAAAATAACAAAGCACAAACGGCGTTTCATATCTTCTGACAACCGCACTAAAGGCAAACTGGCGAACATGCTAACGAAGATTAAATTGTCACGTCAATTTAGGTATGGTTTACAAAAAAGTACACTACATACATTACATTACATTTTTACATTTTTCTCCTGCCATTTGCTCCAGATTTTCCACAATCCGAGCGATAATGAAGACATGTGGACGCAGCTTAAGCTGGTAGTATGATGCATTGCTTCTTATTTAATTTCAGTTAGGGTTACACCGAGCGGTTGAAGCAGAATTTACAAGGCTGTATCAAATAATGGAACTATATATGTTTTGCTTCGGAACTTGATGAAAATTTTAAGTTAACGATATAACTAAGCACCTAAAGACGAAGGTCTTTGATCTAAGTAAATAAGTTCGATAATCACGAAAGTTTGTATTTAACTTGAGTAATGTTTGGGGATACGCTTCTGGTTGAAAGGCAAACAAATAGATATTCGAAGCATCCAGAATTTATCACTATGAGCCGAAAGGGGGTTCGAAGTTTCTACTCCACTACTATGGTATCCTTTTACGACTAACCACCTTATTCATTAATGCTCTATAGGCTTCTGCTAACTTGGCAATCGTTTGTCCTTATCTGTGAAAGGTAAATGTCAAAATGACAGATAAGGAAAAACGATTACTAAAGTCGTCGCAAAATAAAAGGCCCGTTTTGACACTTGTCTTCCCGACGTAACTAGTCATGTCACCGTACTCGGTACTCGATACTCACGATAAATCGATTCAAGTTTGCATGAGTATTTGATCGATTTGAATATGTATTGTAACTTAACTTAAATTGACATTGTAATTATTTTGAAATGATGCAATGTTACGAAAGGTCAATATTCTTTCATTTAATATTTTTGTTACAAAAACATTCACTCGATCACAAAAAAATCGAGAAAAAGTGAATCTTCAGTCAATCATTTTCTTCAGATGATGAAGACGAGCCATTCTATTGAAATCAGTGTTGCCATTGTTTACGGCTTTGAGCTCCAAGGTCATAATTTTCAGTAAAGATCACTACACAGCTGGTGAAATTCAGTAATTAATTGGTCTAAATAAAATAAATATAACCGGCCAAGTGCGAGTGGGCCTTAAAAAAAATATCTACATCGATTTATTTTTTCCTTAACCGATTATTAATAGTCTGTGGACAATATGAAAAAATCGTTATGCACAGCACTTAGCTGAGTGAGCGATACCCATCAATGAAAAATGCAATTACCTTCAGAACATTTGTATCGGTAAAAAATAAAGAGCTTCATGGGCGTGAACTGTCAAAACGAGCCTATAGAGCGTTTATGAATAAGGGGGTACCTAAAAGTGTAAAAGAAAACGCAGCGCACAATGTTCTTACTTTCTCTTTCACGCCTTTATAAGTAAGAGTGGGATAGAGCTTCACTCGCGCCTTGTAGCACTAACGCTTGTTAACTGGCCTCTGAGTTTATCGGAATTTATGTGCCAAATTACATTTGAATTTTACCATGAGCTTTTCGGTGAAGGAAAACATCGTAAGACCAGCAAGCTTATTACGTAACTCGCTCGCGATCAACATCGTCTTCATTTTGACAGTTCATGTATGGGCTGACAATTGGCATCGGAATCAGCTAGCTGTCATTCATACAAAAACTGTCAAAATGAACACGATGGCGATTGCGAGCGAGTTACGTAATAAGCCTGCTGCACACATCTGCGAAGCAATTCAATGGTGTGTGTGTGAAGTTCCCAATCCACATCGGGGACGCGTGGGAACTATAGCCCAAGCCCTCTTTATAAAAATAACCTAGACCAATAGGTACAGTTGAGGGCATAAATATTGATACAGCCATCGTGCCAAATATATGTCACCGACCTTATTGTTAGTGGCATAAGGGTGTATAGATGTTTTTGACGTCTTGGTAACGTACATTTGTGCCCTTGACTGTACACCGAAAGGTATTGTATTTTCAGTCGTATGATGAAAGTGGATTATTACGTTTCAAGCCTTGGTATTAACGAACCAAAATGATGTTTTGGTTGAAATTGAAATTTAATTTCCCAAAAGTTTTGAAAGGCGCACCTAAAACAATTAACCTGGGGATATTTTCGGAGAGAAAATAATTTGAAAATAATCCAAACAGCGGTCCTGTTATTTCTAAACGTAATTATATTTTCGGTGGAAAGATGATTGTTGGGAATACTCGTGATTTTCTTCAACCAGACATAGAATGTACCAGTTGCTTCTCTTCCCGCGTAGATGGTAAAAGCTCATCGAGAGAATAGGCGAAAATCTTAGGAATCATGTTATAGGCGATGTGGCTAGCAACCCATCACTATTTTGACACCCCTTTCCACCTATACGCCCACACTCATGCTTAACGTGGCTTTTAGTCTTGTTACTTTAGGCACTGTCTACCCCGTATTTATTTTATATTTATTTTTATATGAATAGGAAGGCAAAAGAGCAAGTGGGTCACCTGATGGTAATCGATCACTACTGCCCAAAGACACCCGCAACCCCGGAGGGATTGCAGATGCGTTGCCAACCTAGAGGACTAAGATGAAATGCCTCTTGTGCCTGTTATTTCCCCGGCTGTTTTACTCTCCATACCGGAACACAGCAGTGCAAGCACTGCTGCTTAGCGGCAGGATTAGCGAGTAAGATGGTGGTAGCGATCCGGACGGACCTTGCACAAGGTTAGGACCTACCACCCGCAAAAGCCGTAAGGGATGAAGACTTGATTTGTGTGTGCAGGTATATACTTCATTTAATTTAGAATGAGAAACCACAACAACACTATATTGCGGCTCGTGAACTGTAATCTCTTTACAATTTGTACTAGAGTAACAATTGACGACACGCAAATAAAGTGACATTAAAACAATTTTATTTTGCCGCTGCCAAACTATATTGCCCTGTACTATTTGCTAGGTAAGAAATAGTTCACCAGACGCAATATAATGTTATTGTGGTTTCTCATTCTAAATTAAATGAAGTATAGACGACGTCATCCCTCCACTCCATTTGTAGGTGTCAGCTAGGGTGTAAGGTTAATTTCTCACAAGTTTGTGCTGATAAAAACATCGTGACCTATCACCGAATTCCTCTCAAAGAAGCTCTAACTTATACAACTTTCAGCCTCAGAATGTCAGCAATACTGTTCAAGCCTCGAAACTTCGTAAATAACGTTAGGAACTTCCATATCACCGTATTCATATAACCTGTACGTTTGCGTTTGCGTTTCTTTCGTACCCACTTCGTAGCACAGGCATGTAATAACTCAGTAAAGCGGCTATGTTTACATTTCATAAACCGGTTCTCTTATTGCCTCGCCAGCATCCTCTAAAAGATATATGAAATAGAAAAGCGCTTCATATGTTTCGTTTTATATATGTATTTTTAGAGGCGCCGAAGTTTCCTCTCACTTTATTCAGTTTACTGTAAGAATTTTGGTTTAAATGTTAGTCAAATGAGAAATTTGAAATTTACCATGAGCTTTTCGGTGAAGGAAAACATTGTGAGGAAACCTGCACACAACTGCGAAGCAATTCAATGGTGTGTGTGAAGTTCCCAATCCGCACTGGGCCCGCGTGGGAACTATAGCCCAAGCCCTCTCATTCTGAGCCTGCCTGTGCCCAGCAGTGGGACGTATATAGGCTGGAGATAGGTAGGTTAGAGTCAAAATACATGTTTTCAGCTAGTTGTTGTTGAATGAAGATTTTCATAGTTATTGTATACGCTACTATTAGATACTTAATTATGATAATTTCGCTATTTTGTTTTTGTTTGGCAGCAAATAAATGTAAAATAGTATTTAAAACAAATTTAAAATTATAAACGTTTAAGCTGAATACGTTTGTATTATCATGTTCAGCATGAAGAGTTTTTAATGATTCACGGTTAAGTTCATTCGAAATATTATAAACGGGATGTGAACCGCGATAAAAGAAAAAAAGGTAAAGGTAATCGCGGTTCACATCCCGTTTATAATATTTCGAATGTTCAGCATGGTTTATACTTATTGTATTTCTTTCAAAATGTAATAGTACCATCTGTTCTTACAAAGTGCTACATTTTTCATACTGTAAATGGAATCCAAGTATTGTATTGACTTTCAAACTTCTGATATAAATCAAAGAACACTACCCACGTGTGACATTACGATGCTTAGGGCCGGTACACACGAGTATACTAAGCCGCACGTGTAGCTCGCAATTTCTATACTTAATTTTATTTAGCGCTGGATATATTAAATATCAAAGTAAAACTAAAGACTAGCCCCGGGCCCTTATTCATAAACGCTATGTAGGCTTCTGCTAACTTAGCAATCGTTTGTCCTTATCTGTCACTTTGACATTTACCTTTCACAGATAAGGATAAACGATTGCTAAGTTAACAGAAGCCTATAGAGCGGATTACTAATGTTTGGCAAAGAATGTTCCCCAAATTTTTATTTGGCAAAAATTCAATTGTCAAAACTGCTTATCGCAATATTAGAGTTAGCAAACCTTTTTTTCGAAAAGTGATTATTTAGCAAATAATGAATTGGTCATGTTAATTTTCCCAAATATTTTTTTGGCAAATGTATCGTTTAGCATACGTACTAAACCCAAAATATCGCATGGCATACGATTTCTATCGCAATGTGAGTAATGCGTAGGATAAACATAACAATATGATTATATTTTGTCTTATCTTTTATAAGTTCGAAATTTCAAAATGCCTAACGTTTACAACCGCGTTTTTCAAAATTCCGAATTTCAATACACCGAACAATAAGAAGTCCGAATGAATAATAAATAATCCGAAATATCAAAAATACGAATTCCGATTATTAAAATACCGATTTTCAAAACTCCGAATCTTATTCGAGTAAAACAAACATGTTCGCGGCTTAGGGGTGGCCCAAGGGCCACCCCCGCCGCACCTTAACCTAAATTAATCCAGTTTCTAATAAACATCATTCCGATCATTGAAAACACGAATTTCACTATACCGAATATCAAATTTCCGAATTAGTAATGAAGTATCGGAAAATTAATAATCGGAATTTTGTTTTCGGGCCAATGACACTTCGGGCTTTTCATCATTCGGAGTTATACAAATCGGAATAATATACAACCGGAATTTTGAAATTCGGTTAAATAAATTTCGTGTTTTTTAGTAATCGGAATTTTATTTCTTAGGAATTATGAAATTTGGAGTTTTAAAAATCGGAATTAGTGAATTCGGAATAAAATATTTCGGAGTATTTGGGTGTTCCCGTCTGTTTTGATACTAAATTGTACGAACATTTTCTTTGTTTAAGCAATTAAATACATAATTTCTGCCATTTGTTCATTTTATACTTAAAATTCCTGCAGTGTACCTACTATTGTATTACTGCAACAGTAAAAAATAATTATCATTTGCCAGATTTTTGCTATAAGTATACCATGCAAAGTGTCACATTTGGGAATTTTATTTTTGGAATATAACTTTATGACAAAACAAAACATTTGCTTAATAAAATCTTGACGAAGTGAAACTTTGCCAAATGATAGTTTGACCAAATGAACTAAATGCTAAATGTAACTTTGCTAAAGGTTCACTTGGAAAATGTAAGTATTGCGATAAGTTGTTTGGGAAGTCATATTTGGGAAAAATAATTTGCCAAACGGCAGTACACCCTACAAGCCATTACTTAATTACTGGTCAGTATAGAATAAAAAAACAAAAAAAACTAGTGTGATCAATGTTGACATATTCATTTTCTTAATAGGTACGTGAATTGTGGTATTATTATTTGTTTAAATGCAACACGATTAAATACTTTCTAAATTTCATATCTATGACTACCGAAAGGGGTGGTTATAACCTACCTGACCACACCCGTGGATCCGCCACTGACTGTTCCGTGCCATTATTATCATGGAAATTAAACAGAGTTTTTGGTTGCCAGTACTTTAATTCTTTCACTCCCAAGATTTGTTTTTAACACGAATAAAAGGTTACTAGAACGTTGCTAGTGTTAATAAATGTGTTCGCATGTCACCAGCCAGCCTACAGCGCGTTTATTTGACTCCAGGATAAACTTATAAATCCTAAGTCGTAACTCATCTCCGGCGCAGGCAAATACGTTTTACGATCGCTGACACTATTTTATATCTTTTTGTAAGTCTTAATATTTTACGATCCTTTCATTCGGCTGTGAATAAACTTTAAAGGCGATAAATTTCGGGATAGTTTCGAAATCGTACAGGATTATGATGAGAATAAAGTGTTACAGTAAAAATCTGACATCGTAATAGCTATTTCACGTAGACTAGTTTCAAATAGAGCTGAAGAACTTATAGAGTAAAGTGTTTCAAAGGAAAAACACGTGTAAGTACTTATCTTTTCCGAGGCATAATTTTATGTAACTAAAATTTAATACGGATAAAACGAACTTCGTCAAAGATAAAGTTGTATCTGGCTCATCTCGGTCGTCCAAGTAACTTGGGCACCGCCCAGTAGTTCAGGACTCAAGTTACCGTATCATTGATATAGAACTCACTCTGTCGAAGTTTGGAGACATCAAAAATGCGGTTATTGGTGGTAACTACGCGGAAATCGGAACGAAACCTTATCGCTTAAGGAAATTTAAGATAAAACACATTGTAACAAGTTCGTGACAGACTATGTTTTCACAAAAAATAACAACACGGAGACATGTAAGTCGACGCAGGGTATATTTTTCATTGAAATTTCGGAAACTATAAAATCTGCATTGATCAAAACTGTTATTTGAAAGTAAGTTATTTGAAATTGCCTTAATTTTTTTGCCCAAATTCAATTCAATATGTAATTCTTCCCATGTCAAAGTTGAAGAAGACACTGGGTTCTAAGTGTCAAAAGTTAGAGGGCACATAATTTATACTATTGTCAGACTAAACAGCTTCTCAAATATTATATCTGTCGTAAACTTTATGGGAAACATTTTAATTAATTTTATTAAGACCTAAATACTTACGTACAAGAGATCCCATATTATAAATCTACAAACTAATGTCTAACGTCGTTTGAGTAAAAAATGTGTTTAATTTTTGGACCTGATAATAGATGATGTGTCAATAACCTCACGAACAATCGTATTCTTTAGTGAAACACCGTCTTATACTTTTCGAACAGAAAATCTTTTTCAGCACAATTTTACTTTTACTACTAGATGAAAACCCGGCTACGCTCGGGTGAAATTTGAATCATAATACACTTGTAGGTACAAAATGTAGGTAGAATGTGTAGCCATTATTTCGAATCACTGTTTATTATTTTAATACAAAAATAGGTAGATGTGATAGCATTCACAATAACTGAAATTATCTGCAAGAATATATCCGTGCATGGCGTGAACAACTTGATGAGTTCAAATGGCAATTTTACAGGGCGGCCATTTTAAAGTTTGAAAATCCGTTTTTATTTTGCATGATTATTTTAAAAGTGTGTTTGGTGATTTTTCTATTGATACGAATAACCATCCTTAGCTACGGAAAAAAGTTTCAGATTTGACGACCGGATAGTCTAGTGGTTAGTGACCCTGACTATGAAGCTAGAGGTCCCGGGTTCGAATCCCGGTAGGGGCAGACATTTGTATGATGAATACGAATGTTTGTGCCCGAGTCATGGATGTTGTATGTATTTAAGCATGTATTTATCTAAATTATATAAGTATTCTTATCCGTTGCTTGGTACACATAGCACAAAGCTTTGCTTAGTTGGGGACTGGGTCAGTTGGTGTAATTTGTCCCATGATATTTATTTGTTTATTATTATTTATTTTTCCGTCGAGCCATATATTTTATAAAAATAAAAACATTTTACTCAGTCACTCGGCGGCCTCTATACGGCTGATAAGCACTACGCCAATGACATATCATTTTTTTTAAATTGCTGCTTTAATCTGTGGTAAACGATGACATTTGTAGCTAAAAAAAGCAACGGCTAAGTGGCGCCGCCTGTAGATTGTTTGTGTTACTACCATACATGGGAAATTGACATTGTTCATTTTTTTTAGTATGCTCCAATTCGAAAACCATTTGGAGGAAAACCATCAAATAACCGATTTATCTTGTCCGATTTCAAAAATACTTTACGATTGCAGATATTTTTGTAAAAGTACGTAGTAAGTTTTGACCTTTGTTTGATCTAACGACCGGGTTTTATGTTTTATGTAAGAATCGGCCATTAAATGTTTGCCACAAAAATGAAAAAAAAAAGTCTAGCTACGGTATCTGTCACGCTATCACTGTCACGTCTACATCATAACATTACATTCTGACTTAACCTGCAAACATTAGAAATAAAAGCAAATTCAAAGTATAAAACTGTAACAAACAATGGATATTTATAAAAAAATGTTTTCTGCCGGGATGCAACAATGACTCGAACTATAGCCCCAACAAAATCATTGTGAAAATCAGAGAAGGTTTGCAGAAGAAATGGTGTACGCAAGCTAATGTGGAATATTTCAAAGTTTACACGATGCATTGTTGCGAAGACCATTTTAATGTAAGTAGAAGTCAGGAAAGATGTGCAGGGGTGAAACGAAAAAGCAAAAACAGCACGGAAAACAATAACAACGCCAACGAACGGAAATAATTTCGAACACGCGAACATTGTTGACATTAAACGTGAGTTTGCCGTTAAATTCACACACATCTACAGATCTATGACGTTGACATATAGACAAAACCTTTTTTTATATTTCTGTACGAAGGCGATTGGGATCCTGCCAAAATTAACAAATTATCAAACAGCGAAAAATATTTATATTTATTATTAATAAACAAAGATACGTAGAAGCATAATATTCAAGTTAGTTTCTTAAAAAAGTCAATTCTATCAATTAAAGGTGTTAAAAGCACAGCTTAAAAAAATGAACAATGCTATTTTCAATAAAAATTACCATAGTGGTTTAGTAACACGAACAATCTACAGACGGCGCCACTTAGCCGTTGCTTCTTTTAGCTAGAAATGTGATGACATTTCTACTACAGATTCAAGCAGTTTTTTTTTTAATTTGATACGCATTCGCGAATATTCGCATATTCCTGGAATATTCGCATTCGCATTCCCATTCGCAAAATTACTGCGAATGTTATGCGAATATAAAAAAAAATTGAGGGTATCTAGTAGTTGTTTAATTATATAATTTTCGCCACCCGGTAAGGGAGATAGCCCCATTGGCTTGGCGCTAAATTAAATAGCCCATCTGGCAACATAGAGTGGAATGACATTTCAATCAGATGCGTTCGTTCGTCTCAACTCGGCTATTCTAGGAACAAAAAACAAACGCGTACTTCGTTTGTTCGGGACTGCCACCAAAGTCACCAAGCCATAGACAAATGGTGCCAAATTTTAACAAAAACTGAATATTCGCATTCGCATTTGCATTCGCTAATGTCGAACATATAACATTCATTACATCACTACCGCCGAGTGGCTGAATAAAATGTTTTTATTTTTATAAAATATATGGCTCGACGGAAAAAATCGGAAACTTTTTTCCGTAGCTGAGGATGGTTATTCCTATCAAAAGAAAAATCACCAAGCACTTTTAAAATAATCATCCATTCCCAATTATTCTATTTTTTCTATGGTTATGTTGGCCAATCTCAGGTTTAAGAAAAATCGCACGGCGTATGTGCGCTAGCATGAAACGCAACGTTTTCGTCCTCCGGTGTCAGTTTCGCGCTAGTCTGTGGTGTCCAATATGGCGACTGCGATTTGTCCATCAGCACCGTTAGAATTTTACAAAATACTCGACAATCCGAATTTTGCGGATACATGTTGTCGACTCGAAATCTTTATTTTTTCACGTTCTATCATTCGGGCAACGTTTCGATCGAGTCTACCGTAACCGGTCACGAAATTATTAATATAGATACACTTTGTTCTCCCCACAAGAGCAAATCCTAGTCAATCTTGCTGAACGCAGGCGCAGTTATGTTTTCCTTTATGCTACTTTTATCATCTGATAGCCAGTACAAACTCCCACGTAGGCAAAGGAACGTAAGTGAGTGCGCCTTTGTGCTTTTTTATTTTTTATTTAATTTTAATGTTTGTCAACTGTTTCTTTTTTCAAAGCTTTGATGAATACTGGACATATAAGTAGGTAATTAAAATAACAGTCTTGTTTCAATTCTGCTTGCTGCAGTTTCACGTTTAATTAATGTATTGGTGTGAAATTATGACAAAAACGTATTCCAGGTGGGGAATTGAAAAAAATGTAAAAAAACATTCTCCGATTTTGGAAATTTTGGGTAAATCAGTGGTGTTGTTGATTCTGTGTAAAAGTGACCCAATTTTTCCAAAATCAAAGAAAAACATCTAGTATTTAGGTATTTGGAAATTCCCTTCTACTACTAACGTCCGAAAGATTTCCTTTGAAATTTAAGAATTTCTATAAAGATCCATACCACCAGAATAACGATAGCTGATTTTGTTAATTTCTAGCTCCTTTTCTTCACCTTAAAGAGAGCTCATAAACTCAACAAATCACGGATGTAACACAAAACCCTTACGTATTTACTTTAAAGCGCTCATAATTCCGCAATATTGTACCTGAAACAGAAAAAAAAGCAAATTAGCCTGGATGTTCCCGTAAAACAAGCGGTGGCATTGTGCCCTGATATTCACAATACGGTAGATGAATTTAAAGGTAGATTTGGGTACCTATTAATCTAACTAATATTATAAATGCGAAAGTATGGATGAATGGATGGATGTTTGTTTGTTACTCAATCACGCCAGAACGGCCCAACGGATCTGGATGAAATTCGGCACATAGATAGAGAAAAGTCTGGAATAGCACATAGGCTTATCCCGAAAAATTGCGTAGTTCCCGCGGAATAGCGATAAACGAATTCTTTGCAGACGAAGTCGCTGGCAACAGCTAGTAGAGATATAACCTTAAGGTTGGCTCTGTTCTCGGGCATCGTATCCGCATTGCATTACGAAGAAAAGCAGGCAACGTTATAGTCAGAAGAAACTGGACGAAAATAATTAAACGTACCCCCGATACATTGACATTGACAGTTGAAGAAGTCGATAGATGCATGGTCTTTTGTTGACAGCTATCCGATGCCAAAGAATTAAGTAAGTAGGTATTGTCTTCAACCTCGACATTGGCAGAATAATCGACAGTATCGATGGAGCTATACCTATAAAATTGAATTGAAGTAGGTCTTGCTTTTTAGCTTTCCCCTTTGACCTTCTTTGGCCTGTTTCTCAAAACTAATAGTTACCTACAATTTTACAAGGGTTGATTGGACTAATGTTCTGAGTTTAGACTTCTATCGTAACTTGTAGCTTCCAGTAATAACTAATACACACAAACTTTAATTAAGTATTTAATACGATTATTAAAAAACCAACTAAGTAACTTGATTCGTCTTTTATTTTGCAGAGAGCTGGGGCCGTACCATGACGTCTTAATGCGTTTCAGTTTAGGTCCGCTCGCTGTCATATTCATACTAAAAGTGACAGCTAAAACTTGAACTGAGTCGGAATTAGGACGTCATGGTAAGGCCCCTGAGCAATGGAATTTCTTGCCAGCGTCTGCGTTACCTGAACGCTACTGACCTTATATTCCGAAATTCGATATTCGAAGTTCGTTTCGTGCCGTTCCGTTTTCACTAATAGTTATTAATTTGAGAATGAGAGGGATGGTATATATAATACGAACCGTCTTCAAATCAAGAGTGAATAAGCATTTACTAGGCAAGCGTGTTCCACCAACCGCTTAAGTGAGTCCTCGCTCGGCACATGGCCGCGGGGTAAGACGACAAAGGGGACCGAGAGAGCTGCGGGTGGGTAGTGCCGCTCGCACCACTCTCGGCCCCCGCGGTCATCCTACCCCGCGCCCCTGCACCGCGCGGGTGAGGATTCATTAAGCACAGTCTATAATAGATCACATCTATTGCTTACCATCAAGCTTGAATGTGTAAAAAAAAAATTATAATAGTCTTAAACATGACACAAGTACGCGGAGAACTTTAGCCATTGCTATTTTAAGCAGTCTCGAATCTTCGTTCACTCATCTACTTCTGTTCGTATCTATTAAATCAGGGTCGTCACTGAAGGGATGTCACCCAGTTTTATGTAACTTTTATGCCCCGGGACGACACTCTTACAGAAGGGAAGAAGTACCTATACACAGCCGCGACGTATATTGTACACATCGCTGTATAAAAATAAATATGACGCACGCTGTGTAGCTCTTTGAATATAGCTATAGCAGAACGAGAGATTGGTAACTGTCTCTCAAGCAGTAGGTACGTAATGGTCCCAATTGACAACATTTCATTTTTATAACACCTGAAGATGTATATATGGTTCGAAAGCATTTTGCCTCCTGATCACTGCAATATTTTTATATAATTTTAATATCGCTTATTATAAAAAATAAAAAATTATTAAAAATATGTCCTAATTTTACCAAAACTACCACAGGATAGGTTTTTGCCTAGGTTTACGCCTTTGTTTTTTTCACGAGAAAAAATAAGCGATCATAATTTTGTATTTTTGACAACTTCAAACTACAAGGGGGGCAACTCTGAAATTCTATTTTCGAAGTTCGTTGCATACCTTCTCTCTCACTCTCAAGATAATAACTATTTGTATGAGCGGAGCAGCACGAAGCGAACCTCGAAAATCGAATATTGGAGAATAGGGCCTGACATTGACAATTTGAAATTAACGTCAGTTTTTTTTTTTCTATAGAGAAAAGACAAAGGGATAAGTGTGTATTCTGTGATAGTATCGGAGTTACGCCCTTTTAGAATAAGCACAAATTAATAAATTTATTATAAATTAAATACAAGCCCCAGCGAAAAAATTAAACTGTCAGCATGTTCATCTTTTCAAACAAAATACAGAGAACCATTAAAATTATAGGCTCAGAAATATGAAATGTTGTCAACTTCACCAATTCGTCAATTGTCGATGACAAGTGACAATTGTAATTGCAATGCGTGGTCAATATGAAGCCAACCGGCGTAGAATCTCGTCGAGTTTGTAATGTAAAGAGAATTGTCATTAGTCTCAGACAAATGTCGCTTTGGTAAAATAGGAGTCTGGTGTGGTCGCTTTGTGAACAAACAGATAGACGCGGCAGAAGAATTTGTTTTATGATTATTTAGCGATACTTTACAATATTCAGTGAAGAAGAAAATATTGCCAGGGGGTCAATTTTTGAAATCATACTCGTGAAAGTGCCAGTTGAAAACGGCTAAATTTATCGACGACTGAGTTACTGCTCAACTTTTGCTACAGCGTAATAACATTTTCTTGAAGTTTAGTAAGATTGAAATATTACACTGTCAAGTATATGAACAGAACATCCGAAGACAAACATAGGAACTAAAAGTTTTCCGTGCTGGTATAACTAATATGACTTGTATACAGTTCTATTATCATATTCAATTCTGTGTGGAATTTGTTTCTGAGATAAATCTCACTGATCCTATCGGATACATACCTACAACAGTCTACCTATTACAGTGAAGGTAAGTAAGTAAATGTGTTTAGATTAAATATAAAGAAACAGAAAAAACACAAAAAAAACCGGCCAAGTGCGAGTCGGACTCGCGCACGAAGGGTTCCGTACCAGAAATACTATGAATGGGAGCCCCCCTTAATTATTATTATTATTTTGATTTTAGTATTTGTTGTTGTAGCCACAATAAAAATACATAATCTGTGCAAATTTCAACTGTCTAGCTATTACGGTTCTTGAGATCTAGCTCGGCGAGTGGTAGCCATGAAAAAGGGCTAAAATATCACGTTTTTCGTATGGGAGCCCCCCTTAATTATTATTATTATTTTGTTTTTAGTATTTGTTGTTATAGCGGCAACAGAAATACACAATCTGAGAGAATTTCAACTGTCTAGCTAAAACGGTTCTTGAGATACAGCCTGGTGACAGACGGACGGACAGACGGACGGACGGACGGACAGCGAAGTCTTAGTAATAGGGTCCCGTTTTTACCCTTTGGCCACGGAACCCTAAAAAGATTAAAATATGCACAAAGGCGACCACGATAAGGGATCTCTACCAGTTGACGTTTGAGTGAAAATTTTGTTGCCTTTTTATCCGACAATCTTCGCGAGCTCTGATATTATAGTGCTTCTGTAACATTTAATTGATTAACATATCTTCTGTAACCATTGCTTTCACCGTGACTAAGCGAAGAGGTCATTCCCAACTCACACGGGTGGAACTAAACTTTGCCAATATATTTTTCACGGCAACAACTAACATAAAGGCGTGAACGCACGTCCGCGGATAAAAGTTGGAGTAAACAGTAAACAGTACAAATACTGTTGGGCAAAACAGCCCTTATAAAAATAGGCAGGTATTTGGAAATATACTGTAAGTAATTGAAACTATTATTTTTAGATCTCTCACTGGTTTTATTGAAACTTCATTCATTAATGCACTGGGCATTTAGCAAATATGACTTAGGCAAAAATACCTCCGTAGATTATCTTATTATTTAAAACTTCTCGTGACTTATACTTGTACCATAAAGCATTACTTCCATTCGAAATATTATAAACGGGATATGAACCGCCATTACCTTTATGAACTTAACCGTGAATCACTGAAAACTCTTAAAGCATAACTTACTTACTTAGGTACTATTCAAATAGAAAACGCCACATCCTGTGAAACCGAGGCGAAAAAACCAGTTTTCCCGTACGATAAAAACCGGTTTTGGATGCCCTTGTGCCCGTTCATGTTTTCCCATGGATTTTACGTACAAGTAATTCTGCCAGATGCGTTTGACGACCGCACCCAATTACAATGGAACACATGTGGCACGCGGCGAATGTTAAAGAATATTGCAGGTCATACCCATAACACGTAACTTATGTGTCCCAGGGACAGCTGTGGTACAAGTGGCGGCACGTAAGTAAAACGTGGAGGGGAGATGCGCAGTATGAAAAACAACATCATTTTCTTACTGCGCATATCCCCTCCACGTTTTACTTACGTGCCGCCAACTATACTGTGAACCTACCTCGAAGAGGTACTTCTACTAGTAAGGGGTTCGTTGTCGAAATCCTAATCAAACTTGTAGGGGCCAAAATAATAATAAAATGCAAAACTAACTTGGACCATACTTTTATCAGTTATTTACTTTTTAACATTACAAATAATACGAATTCTGCCCAGACGGAGTTGCGGGGAACAGCTGTAGACTATATTAAATTTTAATTCTACGTAGACGACGTCGCGGACAATAGCCTGCGTTTTAAAATGGTTATTATACAAATACAGTAGCAAACTTAACCATATAATCATCAGCTACAATAACCGCTAAACCGAACCGACGCTAAAAGTCAATACGGCCCACCATATTTCATCTGCGGGGCCTATCTGGAAGCTAAATAGCTTATCTATTATATACATATACATAACATATGTCACCCGACCTGGCGTCGTTCCAACACGGAAATTAGCCCCGCCGAGGGTGTAAAAACCTTTGCCAGGCTGTGTTTTGCCTGGGACAAGATAAAAAATGTTTAGGAATGATAAACGAGAGTGAAATGAAGCGGGGAGGAATCAGGACTCCAACTGCCGGGGTCAGTCGCGCAAGACAAGAGTCATTAAGTCTTATAATAGAATAAGTTTGAATTTGCTTTGACGAGATTGAGCATTTTTTTAAGGTTCCGTACCTCAAAATCGCGAAAGGAATGGGCATATTCTCTTTCTCAGAATTTAGACATTTTACGCAAAACTGCTGCCATGGCCATGATATCGTCCGGCTCCTCGCTCCTGTGATAGTTTGTACTGAAGCCGTCACACATTTCTGTAGTTTTATGTTATTTTTTGTATAATAATAATTATTATATTAACCTAAACTAATTAATGTAAAAAAAAAACATGTGTATTTGTTAACTTTATAATTGGTTAAACCACGTTAAACTAGATGTTGTTTAGTTTAAATCTAGAAGAAGCTCGATCGCTCTCTGTAAACTGTGTGATGTAACTCTATCTAGCCCTATCACAGGCCTCGGTCTACTTGGGCTGTTACTGCACACTATAGTCTTTAAACATTTGTCGGGACCAATGTTTAATCTAATAAGTGGAATGTTGATTTATAATAAATGTTGAATAAATAAATAAATAAATAAAATAAAATATCTCAGGATCATGTTATAGGCGACGCGGGTCAACCCATCATTATTTTGATTCCCCTTTCCACCTATACGCCCAGTCACAAACGTAGTCTACAGGCTTGTTACCTTATGCTCTATCTACCCCGTAAAGCATAAACACGTAATTTAAGTGTTTGTTTATATTTCAAAACGAAACAAACGAAGCCGTTATAGGATCACTTTGTTGTCCGTCTGTTTTATAGACCCAGTTTCTTAAGGACACGTAAAATTAAAATTAATAAAATACATAGATACGCGGTCAAAATCAAAAAAAGTTTCAAGACACATATTGCCCCATGCTCCCAAAAAATAAGGGGTACTTCCACTTGTACTAGAAATTTGGTTTGGCGGCAACTCTCATAATGAAAGTACATATTTTTAAGTCTGTCTGTCTATGTAGGCTACATTTCGTTGAGGAGCGGCTATGCCAACATTGGATTTTAAATATATTAACTTGCTGAATTTCTATGGAACCCGTGATGCGCCAGTCCGATTCGCATTTGGCCGGATTTTTTACATTATTCAATTCAATTCAATTCATTTAATCATTCAAATCATGTTCATGACGTAAATACCAAGATGTTACTGGGTTAAATGGCGGTAGGTAAATGACACCCTGTCAGGGTACAAAATGTCAACAATACTTAATCTAGAGGTATCCCATTCTAATAACATTTCAAATAGTCATCATTAATTAGGTACACGTAAATACAATGTTGTTGTCATGTCAATACTCATTATATTATTAAAATCAGTCTCATGTCAAGTTCCTAGGTACGTACATAGCTACGACAAGGAAGGCAAATATTACACCGCGACGGAACTAGTGCCTTACTTGAAGGTTGTTTCAAAAGCTTCATTAGTATAAATTCGTTCCTGTATAGCATTGCAAAGTCAAAATCTTTTTGAGAGATTTCAATGATGCTTACGTCGACTTTGCGTCCTCGATACGGCCGCTGAAGGGCGGTAAATAAATTTGGTTGCCAGTTAATAATAAATAGCAAGGAACGTAGGTAGCTAAGGCGGAGAGCACCGAAATATAAAAAACCGGCCAAGTGCGAGTCGGACTCGCGCACGAAGGGTTCCGTGCCAGAAAAAACGGTAAAAAAATACTTTTGTTGTATGGGAGGCCACTTAAATATTATTTTTATTTTATTTTTAGTATTTGTTATTATTGTGGCAATAAAAATACAACATCTGTCAAAATTTTAATCACCCTACTATTACGGTTCACGAGATACACCAAAAAACGCCAACAACTACTCTGTTGTATGGGTGCCCCCCTTAATTATTATTATTATTATTTAGATTTTAGTATTTGTTGTTGTAGCCAAAATAAAAATACATAATCGGTGCAAATTTCAACTGTCTTGCTATTACGGTTCTTGAGATCTAGCTCGGCGAGTGGTAGCCATGAAAAAGGCCTAAAATATCACGTTTTTTGTATGGGAGCCCCCCTCAAATATTATTATTATTTTGCTTTTAGCTATTATTAGTATTTGTTGTTGTAGCGGCAACAGAAATACACAATCTGTGAAAATTTCAACTGTCTAGCTATTACGGTTCTTGAGTTGAGATACAGCCTGGTGACAGACGGATGGACGGACGGACAGCGAAGGGTTCTCTATTGTTTGCCCGAATTTCATATAAACTAATTTCACATGCCCGAATTTCATTTGCCATAATTTTATATTCCATAACGATATATATGCTATAATGATCATTAGCCATATTTTCATTTGCCATAATTTTCAGGTGCCATAACGATACGTTTGCCATAAATTTCGTTTTTCCTATTATCAATTGTCCTAATATCATTTGCCATAAAATTCAAATGCCATAATAATTATTTGCCATAAATAACCCAGAATTTTGATTCTTGTAATATAATAATAACTAATTAAAAATGTTATTTTTTTACTACGGGTTGTTTTAATTATCTACGTTTAACAGATGTGATGACATGTGTAGAAAACAAACATAAATATGAACTGAATGACCCTGAGGCGAAGCCGATGGAGCTCCTATTCCGCCTAGTTTTGGCGCTTCGCGCCTTGACGCCATTCTAACCTAACCTAACCTAATTAATTGACCAGGCATGTGGCTATTGAGGGGGGCTTAGCCCCCCGAGCCCCCCGAGCCCTTAGAGATGCTTCTATTTCAGCTCTGAGGGTCGCAAGAAACCTAACTAACCTACCGTGTTTCGGTAGCAGTAAATTTCAACAGTCTGGATCTGTTTTTTCCTTAATTATGGCAAATGATTGTTATGGCATGAAATATTTGTGATTTTGAAAGTTATGGAAAGTAAAAATTATGGAAAGTGATATTATGGTATCTAATATTAGGAATGTTGAACATTATGACGTTTGAGTATTATGGCATTCAAAAATTATGGCCTGTGATATTAGGGCAAATGAAAGTTATAGCCAGTGACCATTATGGCAAATGAAATTAGTACAAATGAAATTATGGGAAATGGAGGGATCCCGTCATAATGATCTGCTAGCTTATTACGTAACTCGCTCGCAACGCCATCGTGTTCATTTTGACAGTTCTTGTATGAATGACAGCTGGCTGATTCCGATGCCAATAGTCAGCCCATACATGAACTGTCAAAATGAAGACGATGGTGATCGCGAGCGAGTTACGTAATAAGCCTCCTGATTTTTTAAGTAAAAACTTCTTTAGCACTTTTTGGGATGGGTAAAAAATGTTAAACTCGCGTCAGGCGTAAGAAGGAGGGAGAGTTTAAGTACCAGGATATCAGATCCTCTAAGAGCTTATTTTGAAATACGAATGAATCGCATTCGATTTTTGAAGTGTTTTTTTGTTGAGTCGTGGAGCAAAGGTACTAGGACATCAGCATAATTGTTAGAGGTCTGTCAATATATATAATACGTACGCTTTTTTTGTAAGCTTTTGCTGTTGTAGAACGTCATGGAGGTTACGACCTTAAAATCTAATCTAAGCTGCTGTTTTCACTTCTGCCGGCACTAGTCGCTTTTTTTCATATCAATTTATGAAGTTTCTACTGTATTGCTTATTGCCTCTATGGGCTCGAGATACGCGAGGTTACGGGTTATCGATTGGCCGCGGCGGCGATTTATTTGCTGCCTTTATTAATGTTTTATGAATGGATCCAATTATAGAATAAACCGGCATGATTGTTTACGTCATTTTGCTGTCACAGTGTCCTTTGCCATAAGACAGACATCATCATCTGAAGACGTCCACTGTTGAACAGAGGCCTCCCCCTTAGTACACCATAATGAACGACAACTTACGCGAGTTTAACATTATTTTCAACACAGTTGCTCGTAAATTGAGTCTAATTGCACCGAATTTAAGCTCATAATTTAGCTTATTACGCACAAGTGCCGTAATAATATTACCGCACTCGTGCGGTAATATAAACTTTTTTTTAAGTCTCAGCAAATAGTTCAGTTATGTATAGAACAAGGAATATTTTCGTGAATATGAAACTATTTTAGGTTAAAGATGATAAATAAACATTAAATTTCGACAAAGTATTCATTTTTATTTAAAAAGTGACCATAATTTGCATACTTAAGACATTTATTAATTTATTTATTATAATTTTAATATTAGACTGTTCAGCAGTGTTGTCAGTGCCTTGTCGCGCGCGTGCAAAGTGCACAGCGCGCATGCGCGAGTGCTGCGCGCGGATTGGCGCGGAGAAATGATATCTGCCGCCATCTTTCACACTCACAGATTTTGTTGATTACTTTACCTTGTTATTCGTTTAAAAATTAAGAGTTGAAATAATAAAGCAAAACTAAATGTAAATAGTGTCCGTCGCCGGAAATACTAAAATATGTTCGGACAGGTTATGTCAGTAAGAAATACAAGGTCTTAATAGCCAAATGACAAAGAAAAGTTCTAAAGCTTTCAGTTAAGCAATGTTTGGCAACAAAGGTAGAGTAAAGTTCTTTTATAGTTACTTATGTGTTGAAAAACGTCGTATGAAACGCGTGTGCATTGATTATTACCACACTCGGCAATAATATTAACGCGCTTGCTCCGCTCGCGCGTACAATCATGCCTCGTGTGTAATGATCAACATAGCACACTTGTATCATAATGTACTATTACCCATCCCAAAAAGTGCTCAGCGCCGCGTAAAAAGTTTTCACTTCATTAAGTGTTGGCGTATGAATCACTAATGCGTTGCAGAATGAGGGCTATCGTATTTGTACTCACCTGGTGCCACTGCAGAGTCAGGTACACATAGTTCGGTGGTTTTATGGACAATAAAGAGTTATGCAAACATACATACACTTCAGCTGTTTTAAAAGTATTGCTATTGCGGATTCTCGTTATCCAGGATTTGATTTAATTAATCTAAGTAATCTTTAATAGCTAATTATTTATTATCCTCAGTGTAGTGCAGTCCCGTTTATCTTCTAAATTAGCTGTACTTTTATGCCCGCTTAACTTTGGCACTTAAGTCTTAGCTCTTCTTTTAATATTTTAATTTCTAAACGACACTGAAAATTATAACACATAGAAAAATCCGAAAAGTAAAGCTATGGCCGGGAATCGAACCCGGTTCCTCGTCATTCCGTGACGCGTGCTATACCCCTACACCACCCATAGCAGGTAAACAGCAGCAGCAGGCAGGCAGGGGCAGCAGGTACCTGCTATGGGTGGTGTAGGGGTAAAGCACGCGTCACGGAATTGACGAGGACCCGGGTTCGATTCCCGGCCATAGCTTTATTTTTCGGATTTTTCTATGTGTTCTAATTTTCAATGTCGTTTAGAAATTAAATTTCTAACGGTAAAACCGTAAAAGTAAACATAAAAAAATCAAGAAATTAATTTCTTGATTCATTTGATATTTAATATTTTAATTAATCTGTCGTACCTATGTCTGCCATAGTAATCCTGAACAATCTTTACAACACCAAAAATTCGTGATATAAAGCCGTAAAACGCAAGCTTTACTACTAAATTGACGTTTCTATATACCTCAAGCGAGAATTGTATGCCATTTTAGTTACATTACGAAGTTTGACAGATCGGTTGAATCCGGTTTACCCGGCAACCCGCAATGTAATGAAACTTGCATGCAATTATTGCATGCGTCTAAATGAGCCTTCACGCTACACTAGCGCCTCTAACGGCGAATTCAAGCACGGTAGCTCGTATCGGACAGCCCATACACTATTTGATTTCATCTACGTTCGAGCCTTACCCATCGCGTGTCTCGGGCGTCGGTAAAACGAGAAATCAAAATGGCTACTCCGTTTATAAAATCATAAGGGTCGAGGACACGGGGCCGATTCTTGACCGTCCGGCCGTAAGACGTGGGGGATATCGACCCTCAGGGAAGGCACGTGATTTGGGCAATTTTTAGGAATCCCTGCTCACATAAAAGGGAAGAGACATGTTGAAAATCATGAGTGACCGTTACAGCTCTGCAACCTTACGAGTACGTTTGCCGTAATTTCATTTGCCATAATAATTTGACACTAGCTTCTGGCCGCGACTTCATCCGCATAGAATTAGACTTACGAACTGATGTTGATAGTATATTCTGCAATAATTATTTACGCTGCGACTCTAGGCAGCTACAGGTGGCGGCACGTAAGTCGAACGTGGTTTACGCCCGCCCGCGACACCCGCACTCCCCCGCGATACCTTATTTTCGACTAATCCGCATCAACGGTCATCGCTAGACTTACGTGCCGGCACTTGTATGACCTTTAACATGGTTATCGCTATCCCGCGAAAACTATGCAATTTTCCGGGATAAAAAGTGGCCTATGTTTTAATCTAGGGTACCAGCTATCTTCGATTCAAATTTTATCCAACTCCGTCCAGTCGTTTTACCTTGAAGAAGGAACAAACATACACACTCACTCACTCACATCGTCGCATCGTCACAAACTTTCGCATTTATAATATTAGTAGGATAACTCTGTTAAAACTAACCTAACTTAAACTAAAGTGTTCTACAGGATGTTCACTTCAAAGCTCCTGAAATAATGATGTAAGAAAAAAAGAAGTTGTAAGCGCAGCACGACGACGACCATGTATGAAGAGATTGATGAATGTGGATGAAGCGAAAGAGGTATGTCAGGATCGTAGCAAGTGGAACAAAGTAGTCTCTGCCTGCCCCTGTGGGAAAGAGGCGTGACTATATGTATGTATGTATGTGTGTAAGCGCAGCGCAGAACTTCCACCAACAAGACAACGGATGACTTACCATGACGTCTTAATGCGGTTCGATTCAGACTCAGTTCAGATTTTAGCTGTTATTTTCCTTATAGATTTGACAGCAAGCGAACCTAAGCTGGTACTGAGGTCTTGATGTCCTAATTTCGACTCAGTTCAAATTTTAGCTCCACTTTTAGTATGAATCTGACAGCGAGCGAACCAAAACTGAATCGCATTAAGATGGTAAGACGGTCTTACTAAGACCCCTGGACGTTAAGAAACTTAAAATTTATGATTACTGCACATCACTACGCCGCGGTTTGAAATTGAAAACAGTTGAGAAACCATAGAATAAACGGTATTGAAGTACAAGATGATTCCGGAAATGCCAACAGTACTGGTAGGGGATGGATTTCAAGGTATGCAGGATTTCATAATTGCTCGTTTAACGGTAGATTTAAACTTGCAGAATCCATTAAAATTGGTTCTCTATTGATTTGCCGAAAATTTTATTGCCGAATTTCACTTGGCCACTTGACCATTCGGCTATATAAAAAAATGACATTTTAATAAGTGTCCATGTAAAAAAAAAACAAACGTTGAGTTGGCAATCGTGAGGTCGGGAAATGAAACTTATCATTTTAACAAGTTGCCATATGACGATTCGGCAAAATGAAATCCGGCCAAATGAGAGGTTGGCATACAAAAATTTGCCAATTGTCAGTTGTCAAAGTGAACATTCGGTGAAACGTTGGCTGCCAAATGAAATTCGATCAAAAAAAATTCGGCGAAAAGGCAGAACACCATTAAATTTACATGAACTCACGCTTTACCTAGTTCCGTATGAATAGGTCTGATTCAAAGGGCCCGGCCCTTGGGAAAAAATTCTAGACTTAGCCCTTTCAATCATTTCTAATCATCTTCAACGTATTTATAATAACCAAGCGGGTCACTGAACAAGTTTAATAATATTAAGGAAACATTCGGGGCAAAAGTGACAGGACTCGGGCGTATTTTTAAACCCCGACGCAAAAAGGGGGGTGTTATAAGTTAGGTCGATGTCTGTGTGTGTCTTATAGCATTCCCGCGGGAACTATGCAATTTTCCGGGACTAAAACTATCTCTGTACCAAATTTCATTAAATCGTTCCAGCCGTTTAGGCGTGAAAGTGTAACAGACAGACAGACAGACAGACAGACAGACAGACAGACGGACAGAAAGAGTTACTATCGCATTTTAGGGATTAATGGGAACGTGTTAGGTCTCCACATCAGGATATCATTACTTGTTTCGACTGATTATCCAATGAAAATCCCATTAAAAATAACATTACTCGTAATGAGAAAAAAATTAAAAACTCCTATTGGAAACTGTCGTTATGGGATCTTAGTATAAATTCTCGTGAAAGTTTCTGGAAATTTCTGAGAACATTCTTGCAATTTTGTGTGTGCTACAACTTAAAGCTAATAAATAAACTGACACAAATCACCGTCTTTATCCCTTACGGGGTAGATAGAGCTTAAGGTAACAAGACCTACAGGCCACGTTTAGCAAGATTGTGGGTGTATAGGTGGAAAATGGAATCAAAATAGTGATGCGAAATATTATAAACGGGATGTGAACCGCGATTACCTTTATTGAGCTCCCGATATTTCGATACAGTTGCATGTATCATGATCACGGGTAGACTGAAGAAATTGCGGGTGGATGTTATTGTTGGGTAGACCACATCCACCCGCAATTTCTTCAGTCTACCCGTGATCATGATACATGCAACTGTATCGAAATATCGGGAGCTCAATAAAGGTAATCGCGGTTCACATCCCGTTTATAATATTTCGAATGAACTTAACCGTGAATCATTAAAAACTCTTAAAATAGTGATGGGCTAGCCGCACCGCCTATAACATGATTCCTATGATTTTCGCCCATTCCCTCGATGGGCTTTTACCATCTGCGCGGGAAGAGAAGCAACTGGTACATTCTATGTTTTTTCTTTGCTCACAGACCAGTAGGCTCATTGTCTACCTCGCTCGCGATCGACATCGTGTTCATTTTGACAGTTCTTGTATGAATGTGACAGCTAGCTGATTCCGATGCCAATTGTCAGCCCATACATGAACTGTCAAAATAAAGACGATGGCGATTGCGAGCGAGTTAGACAATAAGCCAACAGCATAGAAGTCAATAAACAGCGTGGCAGCTAATAACGTCGCTGTGGCTTGACCAACAGTGCGTATTCCGTAAATAGGACTGGAATGTAAGTCCCGTGTCGCAACGCAGTAAAAGCATGCGCTTGTATGCATTAATAATGCACGTCATTGCTCCGCTTCGCACCTTATCGCGCTTTCAGCGTATTTCACAGAATTACCCCATTTTATTTTTACCCGCGTCATAACTAGGGATGCTCCGTTGAGTGCTTAAAGGACGCAGGAAGTCAACAAAATGGTTTTAATAGGACATTTTCTTAAGACGACTTACTGATTTGCCGTGTCACGATCGACATGCGTGTCTACGCATGTCGATCGACTGTCTAGTCGACGCAGCCAACTAGCCAGGGGCACCATGACGTCTTAATGCGATTCAGTTTAGGCTCGCTCGCTGTCAGATTCATACTAAAGGCCCACTTAAGGTATTTTCAATCTTACGTGTCCTATTTGGTAAACAAAATTATAACCTCAATGTGCAAATTTTTGTAAAGAATAAGGTATATTATGTTTTCAAATAAATCTGACGCAATATTTTGTACATAATTTTGCTGATATTTTATCTCCAGTTCCTTTATTTACGATGAAATAGTTAAAAAGTAACAAAATGAGACGTTTTGAGGTTAGAATTTTGTTTACCAAATAGGACAGGTAAGAATGAAAATACCTTAGACACATACAAGAATTGTATGCCTTTATAGTTACATTGCGAAGTTTGACAGATCGGTTGAATTCGGTTTACCCTGACAACCCGCAATGTAATGAAACTTGCATGTAATCCTGGCATGTGTCTAAATGGGCATTAAAAGTGACAGCTAAAACTTGAACTGAGTTGTTTTAATGTCACTTTATTTACGTGTCGTGATGTCGTCAATTGTTACTCCTAGTACAAATTGTTAAGGCGCTGTCAACAGCAAATGACCTGGAGCAGCGCCACTCTTCACACATACGGTTCACGTGCCTGTTAGTGAAAGAGAAGAAACTATTCCGGCAGCTTGGCGCGCGTCTAAAATCTTGCAAATAAGACACAAATCATAAGAAATAAACAAAAGTATGGATTATTTGTGAAATATGACTCGTTAGCCGTTTAGGTATGAATATGTTGACTTTATGTTTTTAATTGCAGACCCATACGTCGAAAAAATAAAGGCATAGAACCGTTTAATGATGATTTTAAGACCAATCTTTGCAATTATTTTCTATCGAGCCGATTTTGTTCAATTATGTATCGAGCCCGTCTAGCGTGTTTGAAATATATGATGAAAATTAACATTATATTTTTTTGTATTTTCTTTGTGTGCAGTTTTTCTTAAAAAAGTGTTTAAATAACATCAATTTCAACAAAATTAGGTGTTGTCAGCCTCTTAAAAGATTACAGTTTACGAACCACAAATATAATGTTATTGTGGTTTCTCATCCTAAATTAAATGAAGTATACATCTGTACTTGATTATTATTATTAAACCAGCGTTAAAGAGACGCATCGAGCTCCACAGATCTAACGTATTTTTTTAACTCCTTTGTTTTTTCACACAAATCTTGCATAAACCACCAAGTTAATGATAAACGAGGAACAGCATTGCGCTAGCCGTTCTACACGAAATGAAAAAGAGCGTGGCACATTATAGCGACAGTCACTTGTTTTAGTGCCTTCCTTAATTTTACTTTACGCGTTTCTAAGGGTCATACGCGTTTCACGAACTTGTCTATTTTATATCTCCTCACACTAGGGATGTACCTTGCGTTGGCTTTCGACTACGATTTGTTAAAAAAAGTAAAATTAAAAAAGTAAAAGTAAAATTTAAGCCCAGTAGGCATAAACTCGCAGTTAAGTTCGCTTTTATGCATTTGTGTTTTTCTGTATTCATCTTTTTCATGCGTTTTACGTACAATAAAGAGTTAAATACGTATATACATACATAGCTACTTGCAAGAAAAATGGAAATTACGGTTCGAAAAGTTATAAATAGAGCGACTGCTTAAATAAGTCCTTGCCTGCACCCCTGTTAGAGGAATTATTGTGATTATATTTTATATCAAAATCACTTAAAAATAATAAATACATTAATATGCCTTGTGTTGCCGCTTCATAATTGTCAAAATTACTGTCGGAAGTGATAAACATAATTAACTTAACATAAACGGTTAATTTTAATATATAAGATAAAGTTACTTAAACACCTGTGAATATTTATAAAACAATGCAAAATGATGAGCATAAATAAAATATGAATGTCATAAATCAATTAAAACTTCTTCATGAATAAAAACGATTGTTAAAAGAAATCGAATCGGTAACGCATCAGGGCATCACTATTTTAATTAGTACTCGAGCTGTCAAAAGTTAATTAAACGATTGGAACAAGTATAAGTACTTAAACCTACAAATTGACTGACAAGTGAATAGTGAAAGTTGATAAATAAGTGTCAAGTTAATTTACTTTCTTAATTTGCTTTTGAGTGTTCCGAGAATCACGTGTTCAGAGTATTCTGAACTAATTACCTGATTTATTTATAGTTTAACTCATTAAGGGCAGAGCTTGTACATTAGTAAGTAAAGTACGAGTATTAGTACGAGAGGAAATTGTGTTAAACAGTCACACGAAACCTTTGTAATAAATGTAAAATCTAATTATTTCTTGTATATGTATATATTTTTTTCCCAATTATCTTCTTTCTTAAACTTAAACAATTATTGTAGCTATTTTCTATTTTTCTCCGCGTATTGATGTACCTATTAGAAAAACAAGTAGAATTGTGGCATCCAATAATGGTTTATGAATGAATATAAACGCAAAAAAGAAATTAGTAGGTAGCATTAACAAAAACCTTATTTCAACAACCGTGCGTTTTCTCGGCCAAACACAATGGTCGTCTAATCGCCGAATAAATTTAGCCGACAATCCGGCATCGCCGACGCCTAACGTCACTACTCAAAACCCTTTGCCTCGTAAGGACGTTTACAAACGACATTTATTTACGCACTCGTCTCTGTTTTATTGATGCCATGAATATGAAGACGAATTCGGCATAGGAAGTGAGCATGGCAGGGTTATTCGGCATTGAAGTCGGCAAGTAAACATGACAGCTCGCTTTTTCTTTTTTTCCTTTATGCGCTCCAGTTGACATTGATTATTTTCTTTGCTTACTTTATTTGTTGGTACAACCCTTTATTGTGTAAAATAAAAATAAAATAACAACAATTTGACGAACACCGTGAAACAAGCACAATGGCTGACTTATTCCTTTACGGGATCTCTTAAAGACAACCTTTCGATTGGAGTAGAGGAGTATTATATGTATTAGGGACGGACAATGAGTCAAAGCAATGGCCGAAAAAGAAGGGTAAGAGCTGGGCTCTTAAATTTAAGAAGAAGGACAACGAGTCAGTGTCAAAATTACAAATACTGAGAGCCAAGGAGAGCCAAAATACATAACTGTGTACAAATGTTTGTGATATTTCAAATTTGCTATTTTTGTCTCATTCTTTTTAACTGATAGCAAATACCTGCCTATACCTGCCTACCTGCTATGGGTGGTGTATCGGTAAAGCACGCATCACGGAATGATGAGGATCCGGGTTCAATTCCCGGCCATAACTTTACTTTTCGGATTTTTACGTAATTTTCAGTGTCGTTTAGAAATTTGATAGTAAATGAACACCACCATATTCGCACTCAAAACACCAAGGAGGCTAAGATCCTCATGTGTCAGTATTCTCCACGCCGGAACATCGCAGCGCAATCACTGCTTCTTTGCGGTAGGATTAGCGAGTAAGACACAGGTCTTGCTCAAGTTCCTAACACGCTTATGCGATCTCGCACTCGTAGATTAAATGAGGAACGCTTGATGTTTTGTTTTAAGTGAACGTTCGAGTCTATTAGCACCTAACTCCTAAATAAAAAAACCGATAAAAACCAACTGTTGCCACATCAAAACAAAAACAACTTTATAACTGCACCTTTTCAAACCACCTTTTTCCTGTGTTCCAGCGTTCCAATTTCAAATATCGGAGTCGCGTGCTAACAGCCAGTTCCAATGTCACTTTGATGGAAAAACGCTTCCTCCATTTCGATATTCAATTACGTGATTCGTCTCGAACGATAAGACGTCTGTAATTCCCGTCTCCAATTACTATAATAGCCCCCTTTCAGTGCTGTAAGATTGTGAAGGTTTTCTTTATCGCATTCAGGTTTTTGCTATAAAGGGTAAGGGATGGTTAAGTGCCTTTGGGGATAGTCTCGAACTGTGAATTAGTGAATGCACTCGTTTTTCAAGAGACCGTGTTATTGGACCTCTTGAAAATCGACTGGCTCTACACATGGTGCCCTTAACGAAATTATCTAAGTTTGTTACTTTAATGCGGGTGGTAGGGCCTTGTGCAAGTTCCGTCCGGATAGCTACCACCATCTTACTCGCTAATCCTGCCGCTAAGCAGCAGTGCTTGCACTGCTGTGTTCAGGTGTGGAGAGTAAGACAGCCGGGGAAATTACAGGCATAAGAGGCATTTCATCTTAGCCAGAGGGCTAAGATGAAATGCCTCTTATGTTGGCAGTCTTAGGTTGGCAACGCATCTGCAATCCCTCTGGGGTTGCGGGTGTCTATGGGCAGTGGTGATCGCTTACCATCAGGTGACCCACTTGCTCGTTTGCCTTCTTATTCGGATTAAAAAAAAAATATGTTTTTTTTACATTGAAATAACCTTTGCAAAGTAACGCTCGATTCAATAAATTATTTTCTATTGCTATGTCTATAAATATACCCCAGTGAATTAACGCAGCGGGTGTTTGATACACTATGTAAAACCTGCGAGCTAACGAGTGTCAAAATTTTAACAGATGGATAACGTCCCAACAGCTCTTTCTTTTTCATAAAAGGTACGAAACTCTAAAACCAAAGTTTTCATAGTAATCTATTACTCCGTCTGCAAAGAATTCGTTTATCGCTACCACGCGGGAACTGTGCAATTTTCCGGGATAAAAAGTAGCCTATGTGTTAATCTAGGGTACCAGCTATCTCCATTCCAAATTTTATCCAAATCAGTTCAGTTGTTTCAGCGTGAAGAAGGAACAAACATACACATTCACATCGTCACATCCATCCATCAATCCTCAGAAACTTCTGCATTTATAATACACTCAGCAGCATATTTAGTGGAACACTTAAAAAAGGTGTACGTAACTATTTTTTTTTCCGCAAGCATTAAGCTTAAGCTTATTGCTAACTTTTTTGTGTTCCGCTAAATATGCCGCTGAGTATATTAAGTAGGAAGTTGGATAGTAGGAGTGGAATTTCACACACCCTTTCAAAAATATCTGTACCTACTTACTCTAGATACAGGTGGGTATTGTGTTGATCGAATGGCCTAGCCCTTACGAGGTCAAATACATCGGAGCGATGGCTGGGACATCAATGGCCAGTAATTTGGAAGATTGAGACGCTCCTGACCGTAGGAATTTTGTGGTGGCACGAGGAATTCTGTGCCCGAACGATTGTGTCAATAGTATTCTAGAGGTTGTATCGTTTTGTGGTAAAAGGGTTTCGGGTGCATTGAAGATCTAGGAGGTATGTGAACCGTAAAATATGGTATGTTTTTGTAAAACTACGTAAAAAGAATGTTATGAGTTTGATCGCTGTATCTGTGTCATGTTGGGAAAAGTATCTTGAAAATCTTTTGCACGACGTTATAGTGTATATAATGATAATGTACTCGTAGATAAGACGCGGATTGATTTGAAAGATAGGTGTAAGACAACTTTTTTTGATGTTGTCATTCGCACTTGATTTTGATTTGCCTGCTCTATAGATCGTTGCGTACTTTAAAAAAAACGCTTTTTTCGAAAACGCTTATGTCACCAAGTGGCTTTTGATCGATTCACTCTTGCTCCGACTGAACAATACAGAAACAGATGCAAGTAACGACCTTTTGACAGTCAAAACTGTATCAATATCAAGTCGTTTATTACGTTTTGTTGAATTGAACTGGTTCAATAGTCATAGAGTAAATTACGAAATACACTATTTACATGTGTTCCGTCAGTTTTGTAGAGACAGTAAAATAGTTTCAGTAAAAACTGTTTTTGGACCTGGCAAGAAAGTGTCCGTTCGTTTCTTACTGAAAAACGCTTTCTCAAAACTGTTATCAAAAATAACGCCGAGGCCTAGTACAGGGGCCTTACCATGACGTCTTAATGCGATTCAGGTAAGGTTCGCTCGCTGTCAGATTCATACCAAAAGTGACAGCTAAAACTTGAACTGCGTCGGAATCAGGACATCATGGTAAGGCCCTAGGTCTGCATTCCTACTTTTTTTTTATGTGAATAGGAAGGCAAACGAGCAAGTGGGTCACCTGATGGTAAGCGATCACCACTGCCTATAGACACCCGCAACCCCGGAGGGATTGCTGATGCGTTGCCAGAGGACTTAGATGAAATGCCTCATGTGCCCATAATTTCCCCGGCTGTCTTACTCTCCACACCGGAACACAGGCAGTGCAAGCACTGCTGCTTAGCGGCAGGATTAGCGAGTAAGATGGTGGTAGCGATCCGGACGGACCTTGCTTACGGACCTACTCAAGATAACAGGTGAGTAGCTATTACAACTGTTAAATTTCCATTGCAATTCCATAGCGTGCTCGCCTTAAGTAAAGAAAAAGAGATTCCAGTAGACCAGTATAAATTTTGCTGGTTCCTCGGTGATATTTTGAATTCCTTAAATTATAGTACACTTGCGCCCCGCCCCGGCTTCACACGGGTGCAATCAGGTATTTATACAATAATAAACCTTCCTCTTGAATCACTCTATCTATTAAAAAAAAACGCATCAAAATCCGTTGTGTAGTTTTAAAGATCTAAGCATACATAGGGACATACAGACAGCGGAAAGCGACTTTGTTTTATACTATGTAGTGATATGTAGTGATTCCAATCCTTTTTGTAAACCAAATATCCCTGTTATTGCAAAATCATTATACTAGTCTAGTTGTAGTATATATGTAAATAGTTACGCAGGAATTACATTCAGCTTTTGTATGTTACCGAACACGGTTAACGAACATTCGAATATTCAGCCGCTGAATTTTTGGTTGAGTAATTTTAACAATTGTGGCGCGTCAGCAATCCCTAAGGTATTCACAAAATATTGATGAAATTGATTTGGCAGCCAGTTAAGAATTACAAAATATATTCCATTTTAATTAATCAGGGTGTCTTTCAAGTAGTAAGTACGACAAACGTAAGGCAAAAATAGGAGGGCAGGTCATCTACCAAATATAGAAAAAAAAACCGGCCAAGTGCGAGTCGGACTCGCGCACGAAGGGTTCCGTACCAGAAAAAAAAAACGCCAACAACTAATCTGTTGTATGCGAGCCCTCCTTAATTATTATTATTATTTTGATTTTATTACTTGTTGTTGTAGCCACAATAAAAATACATAATCTGCGAAAATTTCAACTGTCTAGCTATTACGGTTCTTCACATCTAGCTCGGCGAGTGGTAGCCATGAAAAAGGGCTCAAATATCACTTTTTTTGTATGGGAGCCCCCCTTAATTATTATTATTATTGTATTTTTAGTATTTGCACTTAAGGCAAATAAACATTTCATTTCATTTCATTTCATTTCATTTGTTGTTATAGCGGCAACAGAAATACATAATCTGTGAAAATTTCAACTGTCTAGCTATTACAGTTCTTGAGATACAGGCTGGTGACAGACGGACGGACGGACGGACGGACAGCGAAGTCTTAGTAATAGGTACCCGTTTTTACTCTTTGGGTACGGAACCCTAAAAAACGAGATAATCTAATTTTTATTTCTCTGTTTGGCTATGGGTACGCTTTGACCTCGCGTTCGGAGGTAAATCGGACTTATTCATATTCGAAATTCGAATCGCGTCGCCTCGCTAAGGGACGGTATAATACGAATTTCGAATTTCGGGTTTAGAAGTGTACCCCGGGATTGCATGTCTGGCCAGTACAGTAGCGGTGGGGGGTGAGGGGGACCTCCCCGCGGTACAGACCCCGTAGCTGTCCTGTCTAGACGGCCGAGTTACCTCATTATTAGTGTTTATTACGCTATGCTTAAATGATGACCGTTAGCACTTGCAAAATGTTCATCGTAAAAAAATTTTTGGGTATGTTTTGCATATTATAATTTTATAATATTTTCCTACATTCGCCCGTTCATAGCGTCACTGCCTGAAATAACAGCCGGGGAGATTCAGGATTCTCAATTTTGAAATAGACTTAAATATTCATAAGGCATTCAGAGTGAAGTCGGTGTTATTACTGGGTTTTAAAGGTTATTTGGGGCTTTTATAACGATGGTGGGTTGAGGATTAATTATGATAATGTAAGTACCTAATGTACCTATTTTTGGAAAAAGCTGTGATGTGAAAAACTAGGCTTAGGCTGGATTCCACCAAAGTTTTTATCTTTTAACATGAAACTACCGTGAGACTCACACATAATTACAACACAACGGATAACTCACGTATAAAAGCCGAATAGTAGTTGTGCGCCGATGTCAGCTGCGCCGAGTAGCCGCGCGAGCAGAGCATTGGCACGCAGTGTTCGTTTCGCTGCCGCCGGGGCAAGCGCTCCCTGATGAAGGGCTTCGAAATAGTCCGAAACAATTGTCGGAGCAATTCGGAATGAGTTATCCGTTGTGTTGTAATTATGCAAAGTTTTTATCCCAGGAATAACACTTACTCTCTGATACTAATGTCTAAATTGTATGTGTTATTCCTGGAATAAAAACTTTGGTCGAATGCAGCCTTAGTGATTTAACTTGTGGCTTCTCAAGCAGAGGGTCGTTGGTTCGAATCCGGGCTCACACCTCCGAATTTTTCGGAATTTATGTGTGACATCTCATTTAACATCAAATGTATCATTTATTCGCTTCCAAGCGACGAAAGATAACATCGTGAAGAAACCTGCATACGCCTGCTAGTTAGTCCAATGAGCGTGAAATTCCATGAGGGTTCGCGTGGGAACTATAGCTCAAACCGTCTCATTATAAGAGGCCTAGTGCCGAGCAGTGGGATGTATATTATATGGGCTGGAAATGATGATGATGATTTCTGTTAAAATAAATATTTAACTTCCAATTGAGAAGTTTTAGTACTTTTTTAGGGTTCCGTACCCAAAGGGTAAAAACGGGACCCTATTACTAAGATTTCGCTGTCCGTCCGTCTGTCACCAGGCTGTATCTCAAGAACCGTAATAGCTAGACAATTGAAATTTTCACAGATTTTGTGTATTTCTGTTGCCACTATAACAACAAATACTAAAAACAAAATAATAATAATATTTAGGGGGGCACCCATACAAAAACGTGATATTTGAGCCCTTTTTCATGGCTACCACTCGCCGAGCTAGATCTCAAGCACCGTAATAGCTAGACAGTTGAAATTTGCACAGATTATGTATTTTTATTGTGGCTACAACAACAAATACTAAAATCAAAATAATATTAATAATTAAGGGGATTAAATTATACAACAGAGTATTTCTGGTACAGAACCCTTCGTGCGCGAGTCCGACTCGCACTTGGTCGGTTTTTTAATGTTACTGAATTTAATAACAGTATCATCGGTTTCTGTAGTTATTTAAATTTATTTACCTAACTGTAATACACTAGAGTGCCTACCTAAAAGCCATATCACTGAAATATTGACTAAAACACATGACGGATGGTGTTGATATTTGATGTAGCTGTTCGAAATATTTTTCATCTGCTTTGGCAGCTAAAATAACTACAGCTCTTGAGAGGCTGACAACACCTAATTTTGTTGAAATTGATGTTATTTAAGCACTTTTTTTAAGAAAAACTACACACAATAAAAATCCAAAAAAATATGTATGTCAATTTTCATCATATTTCAAACACGCTGGACGGACTCGATACATAATTGAACAAAGTCGGCTCGATAGAAAATAATTGCAAAGATTGGTCTTAAAATCATCATTAAACGGTTCTATGTCTTTATTTTTTCAACGTATGGGTCTACAGTTAAAAACATGAAGTCAACATATTCAATACGTCCACGGCTAACGAGTCATATTTCACAAATAACCTATACTTTTTTTTATTTCTTATTATTTGTGTCTTATTTGCAAGATTTTAGACGCGCGCCAAGCTGCCGAAATAGTTTCTTCTCCTTCACTAACAGGCATGCGATCCGTATGTGTGAAGAGTGGCGCTGCTCAAGGTCATTTGCTGTTGACAGTGCCTTAACGTCACAAGTTTAGGCCGATTTTAACAAAAAAAAAACCATGTTTCCCCTGAAAAGAAATAATCATCCCTATTTCACACCCATAGGGAAAGACTTTCTTGAATGTGACCCCACTATACTTCATTTAATCTAGAATGAGAAACCACAATAGCATTATATTGCGTCTGGTCAACTGTTTCTTACCTAGCAAATAGTACAGTACAATAGTTTTGGGAGCCGCAAAATAAAATTGTTTTAATGTCACTTTATTTGCGTGTTGTCAATTGTTACTCTAGTACAATTTGTAAAGAGATTACAGTTCACGAGCCGCAATATAGTGTTCTGTTGTTTCTCATTCTAAATTAAATGAAGTATAGCTGGCTTCGGAAACGCGATGCAATACCAGTGTTTTTCAAACTGTGGCTCGCGACCTCCGGGGTCGCGAAGCGGTCAAGGGATCTCGGGTGGCTAAAAAGGCAATTGTTTCTATATTTAGATATCTTATTACAAACATACATAAATCACGTCTTTATCCCTTACGGGGTAGACAGAGGCCTAGGTAACAAGACCTAAAGACCACAAGGCCAGGTGGAAAGGGGAATCAAAATATTTATGGGCCGCATCGCCTATAATTATGATGGATGAGTGGATTAAGGTGGAAACTCCAGAAAAAACATTCGCGAGAGAACACAATCATCGCAGTTGACACGTCGCTACAGACTGACGGCGTCAGGCGTCAGGCGTCAGGACGTCTCGCAGGCTCGGTTATCAAACATGCAAGGGCTACACAAATAAATCGCATTACAGCGCGAACGTGAGCGTACTCCATAGGGCTCAGATAGGGTTGCCATGCCAGTTGAACGGGTCTTAGTATATCAGAGGCCTTACCATGACGTCCTAATTCCGACTCAGTTTAGTTTAGCTGTCACTTCACTACATAGTATAAAACAAAGTCGCTTTCTCTGTTCCTATGTACCTATGTCCCTATGTATGCTTAAATCTTTAAAACTACGCAACGGATTTTGATGAGGTTTTTTTAATAGATAGAGTTGTAGGGACACAAGATTGCTTAGCTTGCGTTCTCACTCACACGCGCTAGCTAAGCCGCCTGTAGCGTCAGTAGTCTCTTGCCCGCCACTGTAAACTAACGTGTGCCAACAAGTAATAAATGGAGTCAAGCTGAAGAATATGTATCAATTAACCTCTACATCACTTCCCCCACAGAGTGAATCAAGAGGAAGGTTTATATGTATAATACATGCATAATATACCGTGCGAAGCCGGGACGTAAATCTGACAGCGAGCAAACCCTGATCTCATGGTTGAATTTCGCCTAATGTATAACACTTGGTCGAATTATCGTTTCGCCTAATTTAAATTATAACAGCATCGACTTTTTAGTGCATCAATAAAAGATAAAAAATAAATGTGTGCGTCTTGGGACGCCCGACAGAACTGATAACTTAAACTAATCTAAGTTACTGACAGAATAATGTCACTAAACACTGAGTAGAGAGAGGGGGAAGCGTCAGTCCGAAATAACACAAGCGCTGTGGGTTAGAGTGAGAGAGGAAGAGTCTGCCTACCGCTGCCGTATACGTCAGAGAAAGGGAAGCCAGACAGACTGGCGCCGTAACGCGTTACGTTACGAAGCGATTTACCCTCCCACAAGAAGTTATCACTACCAAATCGTTAATTGTAACAATAAGTACAGAACGCCGTTCTATTTTTTGCTATGACATAATATATAGTGGTCAATCAGCACAGCACCACTCATGCATAACCACAACACAAGAAGATTTTAAGTGGCCTTTAGGTCTTGATACCTTAGGCTCTGTCTACCCTGTAAGGGATAAAGACGTGATTTATTTATTAAATTACATTTCATCATTTAATATTTAGTAATAACAGATTACATCCCTACGCAGACTATGAATAAAAGAGGACCTTCGAATTCGCGTTTCGCGTATCCTCCCGCTGACGATCGCAATTACGCTTTTAGAAGGGCTTATTCGTACAACACCAAATTTCAAATTAGACTCTACAACTAACCACGTTAGGTCTAAAGTCGCAGTTTAAATAAATGTAGACAGGCCTCTTTGAAAAATTTCGCAATTACACAAAACGTTGTAAACAAAGCCGCGTAAACAAATGAATAAATAATCGACTTATGGGATACTGTCGTATCGACTAGCTAATAAATTATACGAGGTCGTATCCGCGTTGAATACTGAGCCTTTAGTGCAGAGTTTTTACATATTTTTGAACACTAACGCGACCCCTTTACTTACAGGTTGACAAATTCTAGCGACCCTCAAAGAAACTATGTAACTAATATTATAAATGCGAAAGTATGGATGGATGGATGGATGGATGTTTGTTTGTTACTCAATCACGTCAGAATGCCCCACGGGTCTGGATGAAATTCGGCACATAGATAGAGAAAAGTCTGGAATAGCACATAGGCTACTTTTTTCCTGGAAAATTGCGTAGTTCCCGCGGAATAGCGATAAACGAATTCTTTGCAGACGAAGTCGCTGGCAACAGCTAGTATGTATATAACTTACAGTTTGAAAAACACTGCTTTAGTGTCCGATTTTTGTCCCTGCAACGGTTTCAAATGCGTTGGCGTAAACTTCTCATGCTATGGGACTTAGGTACAATTGATTTGTTCTTTATAAAGTACTAGCTTCTTCCAAGAATAACTGGGCTTTTGGTAGAGTAAAAGTTAAATTTCCACCACAAAAACACTTCTTATCACAGTAACAGTTCTCTCAGATTAGATTTATTGTTTTGAAAATGTTACGCAGAGGTTAGACAACCACCAGGGATTTGCGGCAGACAGCTGACGGGTGGAGTATAAAACAATTGCTACACAGACGTGCGCAGACGTCACCCGGCGGGAATACTTAGAAATATGTGGTAAGGTAAGGTCTGTACAAATGAAACGATTGAGAGAAAGATAATTTTTGTTTTTATATGAACTGGGTTAAACTAAAATAGTGATGAACAAAAACATACGTTGCTACTCCGCTACTCATGAGGTAGCAAGTAGTAGTAGTAGTAGTAGTAGCAGCGGAGTATTGAGGTAAATGTTTTTTGTTCGTTGAAATTTACCACCGCAAAGTAACGCCAGATTCAATAAAATATATTATTATTTAAAAAACTCAATGAGCTAAATATTTTCAATTTTTAATAATTATATTTAAAGTCTTAGGCATAAATAAGTTTTTAATGTTGCATGCTAATATTTAGCAAAAAATGATGCTCAATTTTCAAATGTAACACCATACTGTACCATTTTTTTATGCAAATAAAGATGATTATGATTATGATTATAAAAACATTGATTTCGATACACCGCTACTATACGTGCAAGACAGCTACGATGTCAAAATATCACACAAAGCAAACTTTACTATCATTTACACCCAACACCATCTTATGGAAATTTAGTGGGACGAAGTATTAGAATACGTCTGTATTAGAATTAGATCTTAACCCTCTAGGCTGGCAACTGGCAACGCGGTAATCCTTTCCATTTATAAATGGGCCGGCTAGCTCGAGATACCGCAACTAGGTTTGTCACACGATATGTCACTTGCGTAATATTGATACGGGAAAGAAAAAACCTGAACGCAAGCGTAACTACGATACATCAATTCAGAAATTCAGAAACACAATTTAAAGCGCGCGCATATTCATTAATTTTACATCAAAATTCCAGGCGAGCTCATCACGCGTGACATTTTAATTAATCGCAATTTCGCTATTATATTTTACACTTGCTTCGAACTAAACAGTTGTCAGAATTTGCCGCCTACAACACTACAACACTACATCATCATCAACACAGAAGTAAAGTACAGCGAGCACACAATATAAGTAGTAGTAGTGCCTTCAATCCTCTAGTATGAGTAGTAATTTTAGTAATAGTAGTAGTAGTAGTAGTAGTAGCGGTAGTAGTAGTAGTAGTGGCAGCATTATTATTAGTAGTAGTTGTAGTAATATTAATAGCAGTAGTAGTAGTAGTAATAGTAGGTAGTAGTAGTAGTAGTTAGAGATGTGTCGACTACTTGCCAGCCAGTCGGGAAAACCGACTAATCCGCAACTTTTGTAGTCGCCAACTTTTCTGTTAAAAATAACGACTATTTGGTTTGTTGACATTATGCCGCATTCAGATAGCATCTTTATTATGCCGCCTTTGCTCACGTACCCTCGGCATAGTGTGTTTAGACATAAAGTTGCATTTTTTTTTTAGAAACTGCGGTAAGTATACATTTTTACCATTACGTATTTTGTGCCGAATCTGGAGCTTTCTTTGCAGTCAAAAGACTAAAGCCGAATTTACATTATGCAACTAATTTCGTGCAACTAGCATTACACTGCGGCGTTTAATTAATCACTTTTGAATAATGTATATTTGGCTTAACAGTCAAAAAAAGTTAGTAGTTAGTTAAAAGTCAGTGCTTCCTCTGTGGACGCATAACCTGTAACGCATGCACTCATGCGTCACGCCATTCCATAGTCGGCTTCAGACCACAAAGCGACCATTAAACAATCAATCAGTAATTAAAATCGAATCGATTAGCTTGCTACAGCACTACAAAAACGGACCATCAAATAAATTAGAGTAGACAAAATATACGTTTTATTTTCCAACGTTAAGTAAAATAATTGGTTATTGGAGAACGTATTAAAATCCATAAAGGTTAAAATACATAATGGTTCAAAATATATAATGCCATTTTCTCAGAAAATTGCAAATTAACAGAATTGCTACAAACTAAACCTAACCTAACCTAAACCAATCTATAGATCACTCTATAAAAAAAAATCATATACCTAATAGTTTCACAGAAAATTGCATATATTTTGAACTATTATACATTTTAACCCATTATACATTTTAAACTATAAATTCTGATCCGCTCCCTTGGAGAACTTACGCATGGCAAGAGCATTGTTGCCGGCCGACCTTAAAATACCTTTTGTATGTAAGTACCTATTATTTATGTTTAGTTTTCTATTTTTAAATATAAAAAAATAAGAATATATGTCTTAACGCCAGACAGATGAAGGATAATAAAATTGCTTGTTTCCAAAGTTCGTGTTCTCTTACTCATACGTTTCAGGCATAAATATATGTACGTTACCAAGACCTCAAAAACATCTATACGCCTTTATGACAAACAATAAGGTCAGTGATATATATTTGACGTAATAAGCTGTATCGATATTTATGCCCTCAACTGTACAACCCAACAAAACAAACAGTGCGTGAACTTTTAAAATGCCATTCGGGTTTCGAGTACTATCGGCCGATTCAAGTATCAAACCCATAAGAGTGAGTGAGACAGCAAGACTAAACCGAATGTCATTCAGGAGCACACAGACTAAGTTAATGTATAATGCGTATATTTCTTTGAAAAATTGAGTTAGGTATTTTTCATGCATCAGTGTTTTCCGGACTTTTTTGGTTACTCTCATTAAAGTAAGTAAGTAAGTAAGTAAGTAAGTAAGTAGTAAGTAATTTATTTTGCTTAAAACATTGTACAAAAGATGGTCAGTATAAATAATGGAACACACATTTCACCAGCAGCTGGCATGCAAAAACAACACTGGCAGAAGAAAAATAAAATCATACATACATACATACATACATATCGTCACGCCTCTTTCCCACAGGGGTAGGCAGAGACTACTTTGTTCCACTTGCTACGATCCTGACATACCTCTTTCGCTTCATCCACATTCATCAATCTCTTCATACATGCTCGTCGGTTTCGGGTACTCTTGACCTGGCCTTTCTCCAAAACGTCCCCAATTTGATCACGGAACGTCCGCCTAGGCCTTCCCCTCCCAACGCACCCATTCACACTCCCCATATAAATCTGTTTAGTTAATCTTCTTTCATCCATCCTCTCTACGTGACCAAACCAACTAAGCATACTTTTTTCTATCCTAGTCACTATATCTTCTTTCACACCAGCACATTCCCTTATCACACTATTCCTTATTCTATCTTTCAGTGATATACCTTCCATACTTCTACTAAATAAAATCATAAGTACCTAATCTCTTCATATTTGTAAACCATAGTGTCAATAATCCACCATTAGTTCTCATATAAACAGAATACCAATTACACACAATCAAAATATAATCAAACTAATACTTACAACAAAATAACATGTCATAAAAAGGGTGGTTATTGACAGACAGACGGACACACGCCTATGTCTATCTAGACAGACCAGTAATCCTACAAGGATCTTCGTTAAGTAATACCAGCACAACATTTCAGCAAAAATTCGTAACAAAAATTTTCATAACACACGCTGACATCAAAGAACTTAATTCAACTTTGGCGGTGGCGGTCTTATTCCCGGTCCCTTTTCCACAAGTCCAGCATGGCAACAAAACATAACCTTTTACACTATATTTCAGTACAAAGCGCTTAAGAATAGGTGAGAGAAGTCCCGTGCTGGCCCTGCAACCTTGTAGGGACATTAAAATTTCACCAACATTCCTTTTGTGTCGTATAAAAGTTGGTCATATATCCTGGTCGTTGACAGCCCTAACGTGAATCGCCTCAGGGGTGCCACATTAGAAATATAACGCAATTTATTGCTTCAAAGCGACAGTTATGGTGATGCTGTGGTTATGAAAGCCTCTTCCAATGATGATTTTATTTTGCATGCTCAATTACATACATAAATGCCTTCAGGCCGCTTTCCCAGAGGGATAGGCAGGAACTACTTTGTTCCACTTGCTACGATCCTGACACCTTTCGCTTCATCCACAATTCCACATTCATCAATCTATTCATACATGCTCGTCGGTTTCGGGTACTCTTGACCTGACCTTTTTCTGTGTTCTAATTTTCAGTGTGGTTTAAAAATCCCTAGACATTTTTGATGAGTGCACTTTAGACACATTCGGGAGGCTTATTATGGGTGTATTGGAAGAAAACTTACGCTAAGGATTCTGAACACGAATATGTGTATAACCTGAGCCGATTCTATAAGGGTAAATATTTTTACCAAACATACTGTGTCACATAACTCGTTGTATTCTTTCTTGAATTACAATTGCCTAGAAGAGAGAGACGTGCCCTTATAAATATTGATAAGGTATCGTATGAGACCTTTCTAGCTGTCTTATAACGTAGGTGTTACTTTTAGTCTATGTAACCACGGATTTCTTATCTAACAAAAAAACGCGAAAAGAAAAGATTAATTGGATTGATGGAAACTGAACTGGGGCCTTACCATGACGTCTTAATGCGATTCAGTTTATATTTGCTCGCTGTCAGATTCATACTAAAAGTGACAGCTAAAACTTGAACTGAGTCGGAATCAGGACGTCATGGTAAGGCCCCTGAATTGCAAAGTTGAAAAAATGTAATATCAGACAACATTTTATTGTTTTACTAGCTGTTGCCAGCAACTTCGTCTGCAAAGAATTCGTTTATCGCTATCCCGCAGGAACTTCACAATTTTCCGGGATAAAAAGTAGCCTATGTGCTATTCTAGACTTTTCTCTATCTATGTGCCGAATTTCATCCAGATCCGTTGGGACGTTCTGGCGTGATTGAGTAACAAACAAACATCCATCCATCCATACTTTCGCATTTATAGTTAGATTTATGCTTATTTACTTCTATTCTCACATATTACAGTTTGTCTTTTTAATTGACATTTATTTTTATAACAATCACTCATAAAATGCAACCGAAGATCCCCTGTAAACTTTGAACAGTCGAAGAAATTTCCGTAACGAGAAAAAAACCGTAAGTGCGAGCTGCATTTATAAAATTTACAATTACCTGTATCCAATTCCATTCCAACCTTCACTGTAACATAACACCCTCTTTAACCGGATCAAAAATTCAAACCGGTTCACACCTGACCGGTTTTTATGAATAAACGATGAGCCGGCTAATCAAACCGGTTTAATACAACGGCCTTTCATTACCGCATTAGCTAATTGGTAAGAGGGATTCATTACTCTACATTTACATAGGATTAGATTGTTTCTCTTAACGTTCTGGATACGGGTCGTACAGATTTTGAGGTCGAGTTTTTCCTTAACATTGTTACGCCCCGAGGTTTTCAGCAGATAATATTAAGTTAAGCTGTGTCTTTACCTGTAGGCTTATTGTCTAACTCGCTCGCAATCGCCATCGTGTTCATTTTGACTGTTGTTCTTGTATGAATGTGACAGCTACCTGATTCCGATGCCAATTGTCAGCCCATATATGAACTGTCAAAATGAACACGATGGCGGTTGCGAGCGAGTTAGACAATAAGCCTACTGTAGGGGGTCTACTCATCATCATCATCATCATCATCATCATCATCATCGTAACCAGCTGTAGCCCGTTCGAATATAAGTTACAATTTTATAAGTGCACTTGCAACGTTGTTCTGTCACTACTATTTATGTGTTTTTATTGCCTTATTTCTGTTAGCGAACTTATGTTAAAAACAATTAAGCGTACTGTCCAGTTAGGTAGGTTTCGCTCAATATTTGAATATTGTCGCCTGGATATTGCATTCCTGGGCCGGGTCTGCCGCAATTATGGGGAACACAGCACACAGGTTCGCAACAGTAGGGTAAGGTTTGCATGACGAATGTGTTTTTACGCCAGGATGAATCTATCATAAGCAGGGACCTTTCCATGACTTCCTAATTCCGATTCAGTTCAAGTTTTAGTTTAGTAATCTGACAGCGAGCTAAGCTAAACTGAATCGTATTAAGACGTCATGATAAGGCCCCAGATATCACTAAAAGCAACTTACTGCCTTTTTCAAAAATACACAAATGATGACACGTAAATGTCAAAGTGACAGATAAAGAGAAACGAATATTAAGTTAGTACAATATACAAATACATAACTTCAATGTATGTGTTGTCTGTTTTAGATTCTCAACTGAGTTCCGCTACCGTACATCAAAGCCACCGAACAACGGTTAAATAAATAACGACACTGTCTTCTTCAACCTCGACATAGGCAGAATCATCGACAGTATCGATGGCGCTATTTCTTTTTTAAAAATTGAATTGAATTAAATACATAACTTTAAAAATTGTTTATGAAACAAAGAGGTTAATGATAACTTTTACTGCAACGAATTTTCGACACTGATTATTGTTAATGGGTGGCTTATTTATTTTTATCGCTCTGAAATACATCACTCAAAAGCATGCGTTGGTATTTCATGTCTTGCCTGGCTGTTTTCATTTCAATTCAAGTTGGCTTTTACTATAATCACTATATTTATTTATTTATTGATAAACACATCACATGTAAGTTTTACAGTAGGTATAAAACATAAACACTCCCACGTTAATTAAAAAAATTCATACTTATCTTTCAAAAGGCAAATATTATATAAAAATTACATTGAAATTATATTAAAGTTACAGTGCAATTAAAGTATGACAATCATCTCATATTCCTTGAACAAAAGCCCGCTGTCAACGTTATTAGCTGCCCAATACGTATCGGTTTACTCTGACCCAAGCTATTAATCCTTTCTTTCAATTATCTAACTCTAACTTCTTATGGCCTTAGGTACTGTGATAATATTAAACCTCAAACGCGACTTAGATAAGGCTGTGTCGTAGGTTTGTTATGGCATATTTTAATCTATGATGAACAGGCCTTATAACGGGGCAAGCGTTTTTCTTCTTAAGAATAAGAATAAGCAAGAATATTTATTTGCAAAAATGTTGAGGTGAATACAGATGAGGAAGCGTTTTTAGACCACATTTCCGGTTGCATCAGGCATGACTATTAAAACACAAGTTAGGATACTGTTTAAAAGTTCTTTACTGCGTCAGTTGACGACCTGAGAACATTGTGGGCATACCGTTCTCCTTAACCGTGCCCGGTTATATCATTCGTGGGTTCGGTGCCGGCCATAAACAAATACGAGTGACCATCCAAGGGAACACAATAGAAACAAGTGACTGAAGTTGTGAATGACTAGGGGCCGTACCATGACGTCTTAATGCGTTTCAGTTTAGGTTCGCTCGCTGTCAGATTCATACTAAAAGTGACAGCTAAAACTTGAACTGAGTCGGAATTAGGACGTCATGGTAAGGCCCCAGATGACCAGACACGTGCCTCAGTATAATATCTACGAGAGAACAGATCAAGTTATGATTTCTAACCCTCGGCGCAAAAAGAGGGCTGTTGTAAGTTTGACGTCGATGTCTCTCTGTGTGTGTATGTGTCAGTCTGTGGCATCACAGCTCTCAAATGGATGAACCAATTTCAATGCAGTTTTTTTCATTCGAAAATCAGTTTCCTTGCGGTTGTTCTTAGCTAAGTTTGGTAAAAATCACTCCAGCAGTTTGAAGACTATCAGCTTTTTTCCAAAATCCAACTACAACTACAAAATCCATTATCCCGCGGGAACTATGCAATTTTCCGTGATAAAAAGTAGCCTATGTGTTACTCTAGGGTACCAGCTATCTCCGTTCCAAATTTTATCCACATCCGTTCAGCCGTAACAAACACACACAAACTTTCGCCTTTATAAATCGTCCTAATGAAAAAGGACGTACATGCGTTTCATATGACACATATATACGTCGTTTTTAATTAGGAGGGCAGAATTAGCGTGATGTGATGTGATGTGATAGATAGTTATAGGTGCAGAATTGTAGATAAGATAGATGTATTTATTATTATTGGATTGACTGAATAAATTGCTTAACACAACTTTCCTTTTTACAAAATTCTCGGGTCACAGCTGATGTTTTGTGATCGATACCGAAACCAGATACCGTATTTCTACGGAGGGATCGCCGCCTCAAGTTCCAAAGCTGCCATTTGCAACACCGGTTACCTGTCTACATTTATAATGGGCCGTAATGGATTGCTGTCGTGAATAGTCCAAATTTAAGGAGAAATTGATGCGAAACTTTGAGAATAATTCGAGTTACTATTCCGGAATGGAGGCAAAGCTGGAATTATTGTTAAACTGAGTGACTTATTGTTGTAACGGCTGTATTATGTTATTAAATTAAGGGTGAATAGGGTTTTATTAGACAAGCGCGTTCCACCCTAGATCGCATTTATACTTTGATTTTTTTAGCATTAGAAAAAATTACAAAAAATTTGACATGTCTTTTTATTGAACAACAGTTTTAAAAAATAAATAACAGCAGCTTTAATTTTAAAATCCATGGAATATTGTCATTGTTTTGATATGGTTTTATATTTTCCAGTTAGCGATTTTTAAAAAGTGGTTTTCAATAAAAAGATATGCCAAAATTGTTGACCTTCTTTCTAATGCTAAAAAAATCGAAGTATTATAATGCTTGCTATTAGGCATGATTGCGGTCAAACGCATGCTTATTTCGTATAAATAAGAAACTATTAGTAACTACTAACTGACATAACTAGAAAATTACACTGTAAATTGTACATTGTCAAGTTAGGAGAAATTAGATTGAAATCGTCAAGAGTAAATCAATATATGTATGTATATATAAATATGTATGTATATTTTCATGTGTCCTTGTATAGTGGTAATAAAGATTTTATACAAAAAATATTTGCTAAATGAAACCGAACTTTCGTCAGCCTGTAACTTAAAAAAGTGACTACATAACTAAGGCAATATCTTACCAAAATCAGTTTGGTTAATTTTGTTCTTTATAAGTAAACCTGTTTGTTAAATCAAATTAACTTTATTAACGCCTTACCGAATTATGGTTATTGACGAAATAGCCGAAGTAGTTTGGTTAAATATTTTTTTCAGTGTTCTTTCTTTCTTTCTAACTCAAAATACGCTCTTATTTAGTAGTATTCATATTAATTACAACACACCGGATAACTCACGTATAAAAGCCGAAGGATTGCTCCGACAATTGTTTCGGACTATTTCGTAGCCCTTCATCAGAGAGCGCTCGCCCCGGCGGCAGCGAAACGAACTTCGGCTTTTATACGTGAGTTATCCGGTGTGTTGTAATTATGTGTGAGTCTCACGGTAGTTTCATATTGAAAGTAGGTATTCATATTGTTTAAGCAGAAGAGAGCTACATTTATAAGTAGACACCAAAGGGGGTCACGCCGCGCCGTGAGAAAGGTTCAAAACACTGCTGCCCCTTCAAGCCTGTCAGGCTGAGGTGCACCCTTAACCGACAACAGGTCGATGCCGCAGTTATGGCTTTGGTATTGATCCGGTTTCGGTATCCGACGAGCCCACCCTAGCGAAAAGGCTAACTTAAAATCGATGACACATTTTCTCATCAGGCAACTCTATATTTCAAACCGTACCTGATACAAAGGTGACACTAAATTAGGAAACACAGTACTCCGCCGTGGCTGTCTGTTAATAAACTCAAAATTAAATAAAAATAATCAAAAATAAATAAATTAAATTAATTATTGTCGGAGCAATTCTTCGGCTTTTATACGTGAGTTATCCGTTGTGTTGTAATTATGTGTGCGTCTCACGGTAGTTTCAGGTTACTCAAAACTCAAAATTACTGAACATATTTTCATGCGGTTTTGCTGACAGATAGAGTGATTCTTAAGTAAGGTTTGGTTAGGTAATTTGTAAAGGTTTCTTTGTATTTTGGTTGAAGTATGACGATAATGCAACCGCAATCCGCACTGAGCCCGGAGGAACTATAGCCCAAGCCCTCTCATTCTGAGAGGAGGCCTGTGCCCAGCAGTGAGACGTATATAGGCTGGAGATGATGATGATTTGATGATGATGATGATGAAGATAATTGTAACAACGTCGTGTTGGTTAGGTACTTTTTACTTTTAACGTAATGACAGTAACTACCACCTAACACACTAGGGCTATCCACCTGTAATGCTTTGGTGTTGCGTGTATCCTGGGCAGTGATGATTACTTGCCATTACGTGTCTACTTGCTCGTTAGGTACCAACTATGAAATGAATCAAGAATTTTAAGTACTTCTTGATTTTTCACATTTATTTTTACGGTTTTTTTGAGAAATTAAATTTCTAAACGAACACAAAAAAGTCATGTTACAGCTGCTACAAAAAATACGAAGCCTTATTCACCAGCTATGGGTGGTGAAAAAGCCAGGTCAAGAGTACCCGAAACCGACGAGCATATATGAAGAGATTGATGAATGTGGATGAAGCGAAAGAGGTTTGTCAGAATCGTAGCAATTGGAACAAAGTAGTCTCTGCCTACCCCTGTGGGAAAGGGGCGTGACGATATGTATGTATGTATGGGTGGTGTAGCGGTATAGCACGCATCACGGAACGATGAGGATCCGGGTTCGACTCCCGGCCATAGCTTTACTTTTCCGACTTTTCTGTGTTCTAGTTCTCAGTGTCGTTTGGAAATTTACTTGCTCGTTTACCTCGTTGAATAAATAAATAAGTAAATAAAAATCTCTTGTGTGACCGCTGCCTTAAGCCTGTGTAATAAAAAGGCTGTATAACAACAGCTATTCAGACCGACTTTGCACTCTAATTAAATCAGCATTAACACCAATGTTGCGTGATCGCTGCTCGTAGCATAGGTGTGGAGGCAAACCCATAGGCCTCTGCTAAGTTAGTAATCGTTTGTCCTTATCTGTGAAAGGTAAATGTCAAAGTGACAGATAAGGACAAACGATTACTAAGTTAACAGAGGCCTATAGTGCGTTTATGAATAAGGGGGTTAGCCTCGCCTTATAAAGCTTTATTCACCTAATTAGCCTAGTTTTTTTTGTAATAAAACAATGTGATGATTTTGGTAACCGGTAAATTAGAAACGTGAAGAATTTTAAACCCTTTAGGCTTCTGCTAACTTAGCAATCGTTTGTCCTTATCTGTGAAAGGTAAATGTCAAAGTGACAGATAAGGACAAACGATTGTTAAGGGGGTTGCTCTTCCATACAAATCTTCCGTGCAGCTGCATTTCGTCCACAGGCTTAATTTTAATGCGGTTTTTTGAGGATAGTTAGATATGCATATATTGTGTGCGCGAAAGGAGTGCATTTATCATACCTAAATTGCAGTACGATGCAGTTAATTTTGATGCATTTTACAATAGTGTGAGTAGCTAATGTCAAATAAAAATCGTTAGTGACACCAGCGTTTGTGCAGCTATTCTCCGAATTGGTGCATTGTTACCATTTGAGTGTGGTCTCAAAAAATCGGCCGTATTAAATTGTGTGCGCAAATCAATTGATAATCTATAAATGTATTAAGAATCTTCTAAAAACTACAAAAAACCAACAAAATTGATTATAGCGCCATCTAACGGGACTTTTACAATGAGGTAACGCGAGCATCCGCCTTAAGTAAGCAGAAGCCTACAGAGCGTTTATGAATAAGGGGGTTATTATTTAACTCTTTGTAATCCTTCCACGCTGGTCTGGGAGCAAAGAAAGAGCAGAATGTATAAGTTGCATCTCTTCCCGCGCAGATGGTAAAAGTCCATCGAGGGAATGGGCAAAGTAGGAATCATGTTATAGGCGATGCGGCAGGAACCCATCACTATTTCGAATCACTTTTTCACCTGTACGCACACAATCATGTTAAACGTGGAATTAGATCATGTTACTTTAAGCTCTCGCTCTGTCTACCCCGTAAGGGATAAAGACGTGATTTGTGTATGAGCATGTGTATGTATCATTTAACTTCTAAAGAACTTATATGTTCCCTCAATACTCTCCACTACTCTCTCTCTATCTCTCTCTATGTCCCTCTCTATCTCTCTCTATCTATCTATCTCTATCTATCTCTCTCTCTCTCAATACTCTCTAGCCGTCGTCGAATAAAGTTTGAATTGGCATTTACTACACTCCAGTTAGTAATTTATCTTGACATGTCTTTTTATCGAAAAACACTTTTTAAAAATCGGTAACTGAAAAATAACAACCATAACAAAACAAATCACAACATTTCAGGCATTTTAAATTGTAACTTGCTGTTATTTATTTTATAAAATTGTTTCTCAATAAAAAGACATGTCAAGATTGTTTACCTCATTTCTATTGGTAAAAAAAAAATGAAATATACTCGTAGGAAAGATCCATGACATTTGCTTACCATCAGGTATAACAAAGATCAAACGCATGCCTCTTATTAAAAAAAAATAGAGCGATCGGTTGTCAAAACGTTGAGACTCATTGGGTCATTCAAAGCGCCATTTACCTGTAACAAAAAAAAACATTTAAAATACGGAACGATTTTTCTGCACTGGCAAGTTTAGTATTAAATAAGTCAATTTTAATTCAACTTTGTAGGGAAAATGGCAACTTTAATAGCAAGCGTATCTAATTTAAATCATGACAATACGTAAAATTAGCGTACAATCACGTTACACTATCACAACAAATCTTATTAAGTGAATAAGTCACACAATATTCGCGTTATCGATTTAACAATCGGATTATTCGCAAGGAAACTCGATTAATAGTCTCATTCATCGTTTAATTAGGTTCTTTAGAGGGATCTGGATTAATTACTATTGAGAACACTCGCTATCATTTTAATAATCGAGAAAATTCTAGAACAATCGAGGCGAATCGATTAAGGAGATAATGGCACTGGAAAATGTAGAATGAGGCAGCGGAGAATTGGAACGCGACTCGGTTCTTTAATCATTTATAATTGTTAAAGAGCTTGTGTTTGCTAATAATAATTATACGTGTAAAACAAATATAATACGAAATCATATTACATCGTTATCGTGTGTTGGATCCTGCGGCAGAGTGAAAAATTAAAATATCGGCCCTGTGTGCATACGTACAACACAATCGGCAGAGGCACTGCAAGCAAAACCATTAAGGCGCTGTCAACAGCAAATGACCTTGAGCAGCGCCACTCTTCACACATACGGTTCGCGTGCCTGTGAGTGAAAGAGAAGAAACTATTCTATCTTGCAAATAAGACACAAATAAGAAGAAATAAAAAAAAGAATGGATTATTTGTGAAATATGACTCGTTAGCCGTGTAAGTATGAATATGTTGACTTCATGTTTTTAATTGCAGACCCATACGTCGAAAAAATAAAGACATAGAACCGTTTAATGATGATTTTAAGACCAATCTTTGCAATTATTTTCTATCGAGCCGATTTTGTTCAATTATGTATCGAGTCCGTCTAGCGTGTTTGAAATATGATGAAAATTAACATTATATTTTTTTTGTATTTTTTTTGTGTGTAGTTTTTCTTAAAAAAGTGCTTAAATAACATCAATTTCAACAAAATTTGGTGTTGTCAGCCTCTTAACCCTTAGTTAAAAGTAAACCCTGAATCAATCTGTTAACCCGCAGTTAAGTCCTCATAGATGACATTAATATTTAATGAAAAGGTCAATCAACTTATCGAAGCTATAATTTACTAAATAAATACAAAGGATACAATTTAGTTTTCAATCGCTTTGAACTCGCACCTGAATAAATACTCAAATAGACTATGTATGTACGTTATTGTACTAATTACGGCGTGCTCAATTTGTTTGATTGGTTGTAGAGCACAGATCCAAAATATTACTATTGATTTAACGCACCAAATGTAGGTATTTTTCACGTTCGTATAACTAATCATACAGGTATTTAAATACAGACAAGAACAAAAGGAAATATCAAACATATTCGCATTGAGCGTAAACCCTTAACTAATAAACTGCAGTTTATGTAAATGTCAAGGAAAGGACACTATTTAAAAAAAAATGATATTTTTCCTTTTAACGTATTCCATCCTGCCAGTTAGTGAAACACATCTAATGTTTCCTTTTGCCGAGTCACCGGCTATAATCGAATAAGCCAAGTCGAGCGGCCAGTGTTGAATAACTTATGAATTCGATTCAACCTCATCGATTCGAGGCTCGGACTGGCTAATGCTGGCAACACTTTATCTGTTCTCTTTCAAAAATGGAAGTTTATTCAGTTTCAAAGTTAAATTGGCCAATGAACGGGGCAATGGTTGAAATGCTGATTTTATTGTTAGCTTAGCTTCTAGGTGCGAGCGAGACACACTTATTACATGTAGAGACAAGGAATTAATTCAGAAGTAAAACAACTGCCTGCAGTTATAAGAATTAAGTGTTTATCTAAACTTTTGGCATAATATAATTGTAATTATGAATGATGAGAAATATTTGAATAAGAAAATCGTTACCCTAAATAACATGGCAAAACATTACAAGTAACAAAGACATTTTGAAGACATTCCGGGTAGCGGTACATTTGATAAGGACTGCAAAAGACATAAAAAAAACTAACCACAGTCGGCCAGGCAATTTTATCAGCGCATTTAGCCAAACAAAAATAAACTTTAAGCACTCGTAACAGCAGTGGAACTGGCTGAATGAGAAACTTTGCTCCCTCTTTTTTCCAGTGTTCCGGGAGCATTGCCAAGTGAATGTGGGAAACGCACATTTTGGTCTGTTTTTTTTCACATTGCATACTAGAATGGCCCTTGAGTTGGAAAATATTTTTTCAAGCCAGTTTTAAATGACCTACTTTACCATTTTCGTTCCGATGCGAATAATTATAATAAATTTAATAATTTTCATTTAATTTTTTTTGTCTCATTCTGAGTGGCATGTGCCCAGCAGTGGGACGTACTGGGGTCTTACCATGACGTCTTAGTGGGATTCAATTCCGATTCAGTTTAGATTCGCTCGCTGACAGATCCATACTAAAAATGACAGCTAATACCATCTGATTTGAATAGCATTAAGACGTCATGGTAAAGCCCCTGGAGATGATGAATTCAGTGTTTATTTAAAATTATAATTTAGCGATTGAGATACGCAAGCTATACCGAAATTCGAAATTTGTATCACACTGTCCCTTTCACTCTCATTTTAATAATACTGTAAGCGGAAAGGTACGACGTACTTCGAATTTCGAATTTCAGAATAAGGCCAGACTTGCCTCGTCCAGAGCTCAAATTATAGACGCCTACAAGCAAAATGGCGTACTAAGCGGCTTTCAGAAGTGGGATAAACTTTGAGGTAATTTTAGCATGATTTAAATACATTAAGCATTTATTATGGAAGTAAGCTTGGTTATGAGAACGGTTATATTAAAAATGCATTGGAAACTTAACAAATTTGGTAGTTACTGTGCGTCATACGTTCATTTAGAATTTAGATTCATGTCGTACATATAACCTCTTCGTGTGTTCAAACGCTAAGGATCCCCTCTAAGGGGGAAAGAGAAGCGTTTGTGCCGATGCACCCTAGGCAGCAACGGTTAACTAATATTTTTTTTTAAAAGCTAACCGTTGGTTATTGCCCAACAGCGATCGGTGTGCGATTTGTTTTTTTTCTGCGAAATCGTATTTTGGAAAGAAGCAATGCTTATTAAAAGAAAGAAAAGCTAAAGGCACTCGCCATAAGTGATTTATGTTTAGAAATTACAATTTCAATAAAGCAACCAAGAGTCCTACTAGGCCTCTTATATCACTCAGTATTCCAACTAAAGTTATAAATGGTTTTCATATGGCGTTTCATATGCATGGAAAAGCTTGGAACGATGTATATGTCAGCAAAAGTAAATTATTCTGCCTCCGAACGGACGAAATAGGCCGCCCTTTCTCTGCATAATCTGGCGAAGTGTCTAAACTACAAATGTATTCTATATTACTTAACCTTTTATCTTTATTCTAACGTCAATACATTTCTATCTTTAGCACTTTGATCTAAAATGTGAGATAAGTGGAATATCTAAGTTTCTCTTTGATCCTTCTCTAACATTCTATGTCAGGATTTACTCTCACTTAAATACTAACAAGGGCCTTACCATGACGTCTTAATGCGATTCAGTTTAGGTTCGCTCGCTGTCAGATTCATGCTAAAAGTGACAGCTAAAACTTGAACTGAGTCGGAATTAGGACGTCACGGTAAGGCCCCTGGGTTGTTCGTAACAGCTTGTTGAGCTCATGTTAACTCTACATTCAAAACTGATCAGCCGTGGTAGCCTAGTGGTTCAACCTGTGGCCTCTCAAGCAGAGGGTCGTGGGTTCGAACCCCGGGCTCGCACCTGTTAGTTTTTCGGAAGTTACGTGCGAAATTACATTTGAAATTTACCATGAGCTTTTCGAAAGGAAAATTATGATGAGGAAACCCCAATCCCAATAAGGCTTAGTTGCCTTTCTGGGTTGGAAGGTCAGATGGCAGTCACTTCTGTAAAAACTAGTGGCTACGACAAGTCTTGGGATTAGGTTGTCAAAGCGGACCCCAGGCTCACTGAGCCGTGGCAAATGCCGGGAGAAACGCTAGGAAGATGATGATGATGATGGTCTATCTAAAACTGAAAATTGTCTTTGCCAAGCACAGAAGTAAACTACCCATGCCATGACAAGTTAGAATTTTAATTTTATTGATTTGGGAGTAACTTTTTAGTCAGATTTTATAAAGTAAGTAAGTTTTTACCAGAGTTACGCGAGGATTGTTCATTGAAATATTTTTCAAAGAAATACCTTCATTTTTCAGACAGTTCACCATATAAGTAGCTCAAGGTTTCCTTACACATAATATATATTTAGACGCGCGGTCCTGAAAATCAACTAGGCACACAAATTCGTTGTTTTGAGAAATTATCAACAAAAGCAAAATAGTTAGAAAGAAAGAAAGAAGACATTTACTATCTTTTGAAAGACACAGAAATACACACAATTGTACAAAAATGAAACATAAAACACAGACATGAAAATAGAGCAGCAATGTATTAATGTGTGTGTGTCTAATTTGACTAATTATATTATTAGTTTGTAGATGACTAATTCGAGTTGAATAAAGTCAATAAACCTGCTGGCAATAAATTATCATGTATAATTGGAGCAAAGTTCACCATTTCCTTTTTAAACCGCCAGCAATAACGTACAAGTTGAGATTTCCAACTGTCAAATGTATCATGTCCTTTAAAACCTCGACCAATTCTCAGTTGCAACTCCGCATAACCAGACGTAACGAGGCGCTTGCCAAAAGCCATTCATTAGATTACATGTGTGTCCATAGCAGTTTCAATAAATCGATTCCAGAACCGAGCGAGTCACGTACTAGGCACAGGGGTACCAACATAACGGCGCAAGTTTAGCTCGCCAGTTGCTTGGCTGTTTGTTATAAATTTCTAATCTGTGCTCAGGCGGACTTGGAAGTATTTTGGGACTGGCCAGTATTATTTTGACCGGAGGGTTGCTTTCCTTTTTGAATTCAGAAATGAAGAGATCGCATTTATCAATTGATTCTAAAATTGAATAAAAATCTTCAAATGTTTTACGCTTACCGTTTTGGCTGTTAGAAAGAGTGGTAGTTTGCACTACTAATTTACAAAAATAATGTATTCATCTAAGTATTGAAAAGAAATTCTGAAATACAAAAAATCATATCTGAATTCTACATTCAACATTGTGGTAATGGATAGCCTCTAGAAACAAACATCCCTTTGTATTTGGATATTGAAACAAATGACGGAGGTCACGCACGTCGATCGATATCAGGCTTGGGAAATGGAAGTCTGTTTTAACTTCTGAATAACACATAATTGAGGCAATGTCAAGGCAAGTAATTACGATTTATAATGGTAAAAAGTCATTTCGGTATAAAGGTAGCCTTAATTCATTTTTATTATTACTATCTTGTTTCCCTTAACTCTTTACCTTTTAGCATGGTAACGTAACTTCAATATCAGAATCCCACACGAACATTCTCCGATGATCTTTGAACTACAAAAGGTACGCCACACCGGCTTGTTAAAGAAACATCAATCGCAGTAATACCGTGAACACAAATATTGTTGAACCACAAATATTTAGCCAAACAAAATAAACAATAAAATAAAATACGAAGCAGAATTAGCTTCACGCGTCATGCCGCCGGCAGCGAGTTGGCTTTATTTCAAACTAGCTTCTGCTCGCGACTTCGTCCGCGTACAATTAGGTTGAAGAACTGATGTTTGAAGTTATATTCTGCAAAAAAATATTTACGTTGCAACTCTACGCAGCTACGACTTTTGACATGTTTATCGCTATCCCGCGGGAACTATGCAATTTTCCGGGATAAAAAGTGGCACATGTGCTATTCTAGATTTTTCTTTATCTATGTGCCGAATTTCACCAAGATTCGTTGGACCGTTCTGGCGTGATTGAGTAACAAACAAACATCTATCCATCCATCCGTCCATCTATCCATATTTTCGCATTTATTAATACACAAGCTGTTGCCAGCGACTTCGTCTGAAAAGAATTCGTTTATCGCTATCCCGCGGGAACTACGCAATTTTCCGGGATAAAAAGTAGCCTATGTGCTATTCCAGACTTTTCTCTATCTATGTGCCGAATTTCATCCAGATCCGTTGGGCCGTTCTGGCGTGATTGAGTAACAAACAAACAAACAAACATCCATCCATCCATCCATCCATCCATCCATACTTTCGCATTTATAATATTAGTTAGATACCTACGTAAAACATTAAGGGCCTTTACGTCATCTCGTAGGTATTACAAATAAACCTAATATGATAAGTCTTTGAAATAAAACCACCGTGCAACATGGACATAATCACTACAATCTAACTAATATTATAAATGCGAAAGTATGGATGGATGGATGGATGTTTGTTTGTTACTCAATCCAAACGAATCTGGATGAAATTCGGCACATAGGTAAAGAAAAGTCTGGAATAGCAGATAGGCTACTTTTTATCCCGGAAAATTCCCGCGGGATAGCGATAAACGAATTCTTTGCAAACGAAGTCGCTGGCAACAGCTAGTGCATAATAATTATCTGTCTGTCTATGGTTTTTACCGATAGAATGAGTGATTCACGAGAAAAGTTCGTGTAAATTGGTTGAAATGTAACGACAATTTTATTGTTTGAAGTTTCGGGAAAAGTCAAACAGGCAGTTACAAATTTTAATTCTGTGCCGACGAAGTCGCGGGAAACAACTAGTTTAACATGTAAACTTGATAGATATATTCTACATATTATTTGTTATGTAAGGCTGCAAAGTTTTTGTTTGGCGCGAGTGCTTGTATTGAAACCCGAGCAAGCGAAGGATTCTATGATTGAACCTCGAGCGAAGCGATGGTTTAAAAGAATCCTGAGCGTCGCGAGGGTTTCAAGGCACGTGACTCTAAACAACTTTACTGCCGAGCGAAACACAATTTCTCACCTCACTACAGGGAGAAAAATGGTGAATGGAAGAAAAACAGTTGAACGTTAGCAAATCTTGAAAATAAGTTAGGAATTAGCATATTTAAAAATAAATTAATAATGGATAACGGATTGCGTTTCCGAACGTGACATTATGTTTTTTTAATCGAATGAAAAAGTCAGGGGGTCTGATAATAAGTTCTACATTTAAAGTTAGCATTATTCCGTCCTTTCTCACTCGCCTAATAAGTACTATTCATGTAAGCGGGACGGCAACATACAAAGTCCAATTTCTAATTTCTCAATATTTTATATGAGTAGGGGACGATGGTGGTCATCGTCACGTTCGAATTTCAAAAACCTTCCACCAAAGGGGGGAAAAACACTTATCCACGCAGATTTTGAAGGAGAAAGACAACCGTTTCGAGCAAGTGAGGTTAAAGAGGTATTTTCAAATTGAATTAAAAGACAGGTTCAGCAAAAATATCTGGTTACGCTCCGACGCCCTTGGGAATAAGGTTGGGTAAGTTGCGTTCGCTCGGATATTTTAGGAAGCCTTCAATGTTCACGTCCCAATATTTTATACATCACAGCTAATTTAACAGGAATTAAATCGCTAATAATTATGTCTTTAGGCTACACAAGGCCTTAAAATTGTTTCGGAATATTCCAACAGGTTGTTAGGTTACTTTGACCCGTCCACGTCCACCCTTGCATTGGTAACAATGCGCGGCGCGATGACGCATCTGTAATCTTACTCTACGTAACGACGCACGACTGTTTCGCGCTGACATATTAATGGAGCGGGTTGCGCGGGCGAGAGGCAGAAGCTCCGCCCGTACGCTCAAGGACTTTAGCGCGTGTACAAGCCTTAAGGCGACTAGCGCCTTCAGAATGTTGTCTTTCTCTTGTTCTTTTTTTTTTTCTTTTTTTTTATATTCTAACTAACAATTCAGCAGGCTTATTGTCTAACTCGCTCGCAATCGCCATCGTATTCGTTTGGACAGTTCTTGTATGAATGTGACAGCTAGCCGATTCCGATGCCAATTGTCAGCCCATACATGAACTGTCAAAATGAACACGATGACGATTGCGAGCGAGTTAGACAATAAGCCTGCTGGTTCTGATTCTGATTCCTACATTATAGCTGTCATTTTTGACACTTCTACTATGGATCTGACAGCGATCAATCCAACTTTGGTTCGGAATTGAAACGCATTAAGATTTCACGTAAGCCCCCAGGAACCCTTAACTAATGATAAGTACATGACCAAATTTGAACTAAGTATAAAAGCAACAAAATTGTTCCAGGAACCAACTAATGTTCTTACTCGACTAACACACACGAAGCGTAAAGCCAAGGATATAACTCACAGTTTTCAATTCTCAGTAACACGGGACGTTACTCAAAGGAAGTTTGTGAAAAATATTAAAGTTCTTAATTAAATTACTCACGGTCCGCCTCTTTTATGACAGGGGGGTAAGGCATCCGAGTGCCTCCCGTGAGCGCGAGAACTCCTATTGACGTTTGTAAGTGGAAATCGAATTGTCATGTTGATTGTATTACGTTTCGCAGAGTATTTCTGTTTTGCTATTCGACGACAACGGAGTCATTTAGACGTGTACTTGAAATCGGTGTTTGGTGAATTTTTATCGAAATGGAAGGGAAGTGTGATACTTGGCGGTTAGCCACTACCGTACACAGATGCCTGTTCTAGAGGACGATGTGTTACTGATAAAGAATATCTTTGGATGCCTGAATTGTTTTACCCTTTACCTACGGGTGTCAACCAGAGTTGCCAGTAAGGCAGTACTGTACTCCAGTACGAGTGGCATCTATAGTTGTCCGGAGAGTTTTTTTTTCCTGACAAAAATAGACCATATGTCTATGTAATAGGAAGTATAGTACGTAAGCAAGCCAAAACATGCCCGTATTGAGAAGTGACTTGGGTTACAGGTCCCCGTAGGTATAGGGGTAATGATAATTGAGTTTTTGAATCAAAATTTTTTTTGTCATAAATGGAAAGATCATATATAAGTTTTGTTAGAAAAGTATTTTTAGTTTTTTTTTATTCGCTATAATTAACGAGTTATACCGATTTGAAAATTGATCGTCGAGTACCGCACCGAAAACACACCGACAGTTCCCGAACAAGGCCGAGCCGCGTGTGACGTCACAATGTTAGTTTCCACTCGTAGTTAGTATACAGGTGATACCGTTTTTTGACTTTAATCTACTCTATTCTGTTATTATCCTACTATTATTGTAAAATGCTATTGTTTGTGAGAGCGTATTGGTTTGTGACTCTTTCACGCTAAAACGGCTAAACAGATTTCGATAAAATTTGCCATACACAAACTTTATAATTTATAATCTGGATTTACGTACCGGCTATAGTAGGTGTCATTCACGATGGATGCCATCCACCGTGGTTCTTATTAATTTGTAGTTAAAGGTTAATTTTAATACATCTACGAGTCTTTGTGGATGGCACTATCTATACTTCTATCATGCTTCTATCCCAACTTTCCACGGTACCGGGATTTAAAACAATAAAATTAGATGAGAATAGTGATGAGTACACTTTGGTAGTAACTATTTATATGAATAAGTAAATAAGTCGTGGGATATCAGTTCAAAATTCCGTTGATTTTATCCCAGGGGAATTTCATAAGAAAACCCGGAATTTCGAGCACAAAGATGGCGGATGACATTTTGACACTATGACACTAAAAATGTTTATGGGTGTCGTTTTTGAGTAATTTGATGGCTCTCAGCCCGATTTTGGCATATTTTTTTAGATTCAAGATGGCGAATGACATTTTGACACTATTGACACTTTGACACTAAAATATTAATGGGTGTCGTTTTTGAGTAATTTGGTGCTTCTGAGCCTGATTTTGACATACTTTTTTGGATTCAAGATGGCGGATGACATTTTGACACTATGACACTAAAAATGTTTATGGGTGTCATTTTCGAGTAATTTGGTTCTTCTCAGCCCGGTTTTGGCATACCTTCTTGGATCCAAGATGGCGGATGACATTTTGACATCACTGACACAAAAAACACAAAAAAGTGTAAAATGTTACTCGAAAACGACCCCCATAAACATTTTTAGTGTCAATAGTGTCAAAATGTCATCCGCCATCTTGGATCCAAAAAATTATGCCAAAATCGGGCTCAGAGCCACAAAATTACTCGAAAACGACACCCATAAACATTTTTAGTGTCAAAATGCCGTCCGCCATCTTGGATCCAAAAAAGTATGTCAAAATCTGGCTCAGAGCCACAAAATTACTCGAAAACGACACCCATAAACATTTTTAGTGGCATAAGTGTCAAAATGTCATCCGCCATCTTGTATCCAAAAAATTATGCCAACACCGGGCTCAGAGCCACCAAATTACTCGAAAACGACACCCATAAACATTTTTAGTGTCAAAGTGTCAAAATGTCATCCGCCATCTTGAATCCAAAAAAGTATGTCAAAATCAGGCTCAGAAGCACCAAATTACTCAAATACGACACCCATCAATATTTTAGTGTCAAAGTGTCAATAGTGTCAAAATGTCATCCGCCATCTTGGATCTAAAAAATCATGCCAAAATCGGGCTGTTTTACTCTCCTCACCCGGAACACATCTGCGCAAGCATTGCTGCTTGGCGGCAGGATTACTAAGATGCTGGTACAGTCGACGTCAAAGATATCTTTACACTTTAGTGCCTTGTCGCTCCAAGCACTTTGACAACTTCATATGAAACTTCAAACATGTAGTTACCACGACAAGGTACTAAAGTGTAAAGATATCTTTGACGTTAATCGTACCTAGCGATTCGAACGTACCTACATAGAACAAGGTTAGGCTCTTACACCCGCAAAAATTCCCATTGAATATATAATACAATCCCACGGGATTATAAAAAAAAACTAGAAATACACCTATCAACCACAAAATCTAGCCATTAAAATTTACGTACCTACGGTCGAAGAAACTGAATCACGTAACCTACCTAATAGGTACAATTTAGCAATAATATCTCTGGCAGGGTGTATGTTAAAATTCCACAGTGGTAGGTAAGCGATTCAGTATCTTTCACTGTACTTAGGTACTTTATTGTGAAATCTCAGGTCCAGTAAAATCAATCCAGTTCACATAAATCAGAAACATTATCAGGATTAAGCTTTTATTACCTACCTACACATGACTAAAACAAAAATTTGCTTACTATAAGGTGATACTCGTGCTCGTTTGCCACCTTATTTCATAAAAAAAACTTCAGCAGATATTTTTTGTATTAAATTTCGGATATTTTTAGTGAAATCAGCCGTTAACCCAGTACTGTCGTGAAATTGCTTTAACATTGTGACGTCACAGCCATGGCGACCAATCATGGCCCGTTCCCGGTCAAGTGGTCATATTTCAAATTTCATCAATTTTGAATTGCTTATAATTAATTTAAAAAAATTATTTTAAGATTTCTTTGAATTAGATATTATATAATATGCTATAAAGTTTTAAAAAACATAAAAAAAATCGATATTTTTTTTAAATTCAAAGACTCAATTGAAGATTTGGTCTAACATGAAGCACGCTTGGCTTGTAACTGTCACTTCCAGTAGAAAGTTGTATGAAAAGTGAAACTGTTCCTTTGCTCCCCAGTATATGTAGTACTAAAGCTTATACTATCATAAAATTAATCCGGGAATACTTAATCAGGTGGTTGGGTTCCCTTGACCTAACACCATTGTCAATATGTTTCAGGATTTCATTGTTGTTGACAAAATGTTTCAATACATCGCTGTCTCAGACGAACACAACTTCAATACAGCGTACAAGTGGCGGCAAATAAGTAAAACGTGGGGGGTATGCGCAGTATGAAAATGATATTGTTTTTCATACTGCGCATATCCGCTCAACGTTTTACTTATTTGCCGCCACCTATAAAAGGAGTGATTTAATTTTGTGTTAAAAACTACGAGTACGCTAAAATACCTTAAGAGAAGGTGTCGATTACAACTGACCCAATCATCTGCTGTAATATGCAAGAATAATTTTATGGCAACTTGCACCATTCATTATGACAATAACTAAGTAAATTAATACATACTTACTTCAAGATCCAAGTACGGAGATAAATTAATGAAAGAAGAAGAAACAAGCTCTCAGGGGACTCTTCCTCCATCACCGAAATTTTAATATTTAAGAACAATATCGTGAACGTTCATAGTGAAGAGATCGCTTTATAATTTTTTAATAGAAATTCCTAAATTAATTGAGACAGTCTGTTTGTATTTTTTAGTATTGTCATCAGTGAAACCTTAGCCTTTGCTACTCGAACAGTAGAGTTTGCAGAAAAAAAATCCTACTTGAACTTTTAAGCGTTATTAATAAAAACTGTGAAATTTCATCCTCGGCATCCATCAAAATTCAAGTGAAGCCCTGATGGTAAATATAGATAAGTATTAAACGAATAAAAGACTCCTTGAAGTCTCGACGAGACGAGCGGTTTCGTTAAAAATTTCACGGAGTTGAAGAGGGGGTTTTAAGGCTGTAATAAAGAAAAGTGTTGCCATTTGACTGCAGGCATTTCCGCTGTCGCTTAATAAGCTAAATTGGAGGGTTGTGTGCAAAAATGAAATGTAGAATAAGTATAAAAAATAAGGAGCCTTAAAGTCCTAACTTTAAATGCAAGCGCAAACTTTTCTCGATTCACAGTGAGACGAGTCAGCCGTCAAAAAGTTATTTATTTCAAACAATGCTAGCGTAGTCTGATCAGACGTTGCACCACATTATTTACGAGTGTGACCCTTCACCAAATTAGCGGGTAAACGGCGGATTTTAAGTTTTAAGATCCTCTCGACGGATGCTGTACTTTGCATAAGTACCTCAAATCCTAAATTAAAAAAAGTATAGAACTATGTAAACCATACGATAAATAAATAACTACTGTGAAGTTAATCTGAAGTTGGGTTTCATAAAGTGAAACAAATCGCATGGCTTGTCCCTGATCAGTGCGAGCAAAATGTAACACCACCGACTCCATATGCACGACGCAAGAGAAAAACAAGGTGTTCTTTTTTTGTATTCAATCCTCCAGAGATAGGCAAAGGAAACAAGGTCCATACAGCCACAAGTTTATTACTAACTGTCTCTAGCACTCTGACTGGCATAATATTTTATAATTAAAACCTTCTTGGTACTTCCCGTAAACAAAGGTCTCAACAGCACAAAAGGTACCTGTCTCAGGACATAAATATTCAAATCCATTAGCACCGCCAGGTTCCTAAAAGCTTAAAATAAATTACCTACCTTAATTATCGCTAACGTGGAGCTCTGTACTTATTGGTTACATTTATTTAACCTTCAATTAAGTACATTATGGTGATTTCAGTCTTCTACTATGACAAACGCTAAATTTCAAAGTCCAATAACTGTGAATCACTTTTCATTGACTTAGGTAACTCTACCATTCATTGTTTCATAAAAAGTAAACGAGAACAATACAGGTGATATTTTATATTTCGCGCAACCAGTAAGGAAGGGACGCATTGAGCGACAAGCGAGACAACGCGTGTTCACAAATTACGCTTTACATACTATATTCACGAGCAAAAATGACGCGTCACTTTTCATACATCTTTCTATGAGAAGTGACCCTTAGTTTTGGTCGTCAGTGTAGTAGGTTCCAACAATAATCGTAATATTTCTCTAATCTCACATGTCACACGAAGTAGATTCGTCTCTATTCTTCATCGCATTGATTCGGTTCGTAAGCATAAATCAATACAGTTATAGTGCGGGATAATTATTTTCATCGATATCGATAAAAAGTCTGTAACTATGGGGAAACGTAGATGTAGCAACCAGTCATTTACACAGTAGATGAACGTCTACACATATGTTATTTTGTTTTGTAGCTAACTGAAGAGAATACGTAGAAAAACGGCACCATAGCAAAACAGAGACGTATACCGCGTCAGATCCTCAAGACTTAGCTATTAATAAAAATGAAACTCCTCACATAAACCGCCGTAGCTATTATTATAACTACATAAAGGCTACCTATATTAATATAGCAGTAATCCTCCGAAATGGCGGGCTGTCCGTCGCAGATAAAAGGGCCCACTACTTATCAGGAGAGCTTCGTGTCATGAACTGAACTGACACTTTTCTAAGGACCCACAATTGGTTATCCTTATCCCCACTAATATTGTATTGTGGCCGAAAATATTGGATATTTTTTGCTCTTTCAAGTTTGATTTTTAGCGCGACCGCTACACTTGGCCTTTGAAGGTGTTATGTTACAGAACAAATAACTTAAAGAAGTACTATTAGAATATAAGACATCGCCGATGAAATTGATGGCACAAGAGCCTGGCAACGCATCTGCAATGCTCTAGTGTTGCTGGTGTCTATGGGTGGTGGTGTTCGCTTACCATCAGGTGACCCACTTCGTATATAAAAAAAGAATATGAAGAGTAAATTGCGTTTTTAAATTCATCATGTCAGTTAGAAGACGTCTGCTACTGCGGAGCTACTCTGAAACTCGATTCTAGAAGTTCATGTCGCTTCGTCCCTCTCACTCTCAAATTAAAGACTATTAGTATAAACGGAACAGCACCAAATGAATTTCGAACATCGAATTTCAGTGGCCTGGGCCAGGGAACCCCAAGAATCTCCACGACTATCAATTTCGTGCTACTCGCAGCCAATGAAATAGCGATACAGATGATTTTTTGTAACTAAGAAATAAAATTGTAATCAGAAACATTCGCATCGCATGCAAAAGATCGTATTCACGTTCATAATACACAGTAGCGTATCAGATCGGAAGTAAGTCGGACGTCCGAGCGAAATAGCTGGAAATCGCGTCGGATGCATCCATTGGCTGCGTCTAGAGATTACCGGTCATCGCAGCTTCCATTGTTCATGGCGGACAATGAACGAAAATGGAAACGAAATGGATACTCGCTGTGGTGAATTGATAATTCTGGTCACCGAGTAGCTTTACCCGAGGGTTTTTAATACCAAATTCTTTGAGGTAAACGGTTGAGTTCTTCTGTTAAAGGATTCTTTACGGCGAGCCTTTGTATGTATTAAAATAAGGTCGACTTCTGACGGTTGAGTCGGCATAAGTGGGAAACTTAAGACCACATTTTACAGTAAGCAGGTAAACGTGCTACGCTGAAGAAGTATTTTTATGCAACAAAAAAGTAAAGGAAAAGTTCTTATGCAAAATGTAACTTAAAAACGTTTTACATAGGTAATTGCAACATTTATACAGAACTTCAAGATAGCTCATCAAGAAGACTTTGCTTGTGAACTTTCAAACAAAATAAGACGCAGTAAAAACATGGCTTCTTATCAAAATACAATGACTACTGGATGAAACACTCCGCCGAATCCATTTAATATTCTTATCGATGTCGATAGTCGATATTACGTTCCGCCACTCTAATTATCGGAATTTGTAATCCAATCGAATGATTTTAATTTAGGGCTGACAGCACTGGGAGAGCGCGAGTCTCAAATTTAATGGACTTTTTTATAAGATCTATAAAACACTTAAGTAATTTGACACGCATTTTAGAAATTATTCCCTCTGGGATCGGGAGAGAGCCTTTACTTTATATTATACTGTTCTTGAAATACAAATATAAGATAAAGGATAATTGATTTCCGCACTCGAGTGACGCAAAAGTTTTTCATTTCCATTCAGATTCAGATCATTTATTAACCAAGTAATCAACATTTTTCATCATCACCGACTGATTTTTCTTGACCTCTAGCATTTAACACAACAATATGTATCGTGTTAAGAGTTTATCCTTGGTTTAATAGTCGGCAGTTATCTAAAGTGGTTGATTTATTTGTGAGTAAAACTGCTGGTAGAGTTGAAGGCAAACATCTTGAGCATGACCTTGAATGCGCAGAAGTGAATTTAGCGTCTCTTTGGTATAAGCGAACTTACCCTTTCCACGTCGTTCTTGCTCAAGAAGTATGCCGTAAGCTGTACCTCAGTGAGTCGGCGAGCCAGAGGTTAGGCTCTTGCTGTAAACTCTGGATTCTAAGACTACCATATTTTTAACCTCCTAGAACTGCTTCTTCTCTTATTGTGTCCTCTCCACTATTCCTGGTCTACGTCAACGAGTGACCAGTCGTCGATGAATCAAGTGTTACTGTGAGAAGGTCCATTTTCGTTTTTTTTTTGTTCATTGAACGGCCAGTTCCACGAGATGTGCAACTCACCCGACCATTCCCATCTGGGGCTGATGAATCATCAGTTTGAGTTTGTGAGACTCCAACCTCCAATTCTTGACAGAATCTTGGGCAATGTATGCGTGTGGACCGTGTGGTCCCTTTGTAATAAGTGCCTTTAAGTAAGCCACCGTAGACTTAGCGTTAAAGTAAGCGTAAGTATATTTGGCCTTGTATGCGCAGAAGTATAAAATACGGTATCCGTGGGTGCGCAGATCCTCTCCACGTGACTCGTCATCGTTAGACTTACGTGCCGGCACGTATATACGGCAAAGCTGACCAGCCCAGTCCTTCAGCTTGCCCGCTTTTCCCTCTGTGACTTGAGTCATGGAGCGCTGGGTAGTATCCTATATGGTCCACCACTACACACCTAGCTGCGTTTCATTGCTAACTGTCGAACCCAGTTTTCATCGGCTTAGAATCATCACTCTGACTGTATCAACTCTTAGTTTAAATTGTTAAGCAGTTTTTTAACACCTCTGTTTATTATTAACTAGCTGTTGCCAGCGACTTCGTCTGCAAAGAATTCGTTTATCGCTATCCCGCGGGAACTACGCAATTTTCCGGGATAAAAAGTAGCCTATGTGCTATTCCAGACTTTTCTCTATCTATGTGCCGAATTTCATCCAGATCCGTTGGGCCGTTCTGGCGTGATTGAGTAACAAACAAACAGACATCCATCCATCCATCCATCCATCCATCCATCCATACTTTCACATTTATAATATTAATTAGATTAGATTAGATTAGATTAGTTAGATTTTATTTTTCGATTTGCGGCCAGTGTTATTTGAATTCACATACCCTGATACCCTGCATTTTCTGCATTCGTTTTTCCAAGCATCACTATCCTGTATAGGTACTTATATCGGATTCAACTCACGCGCACGGCATCCTGCATCGCATCTCAGAGGATGGCCGATGCACGCGGTTCGAATAAAAATGCCGGTTCCTTAGCAACTCCATTTTAACTGTAATTTACAATTAACTACCTCTTTGTTTCTGAGTGGCGATTATGAGCTCTTTTGTCTTCGGGATTGTCTACTCGTGACCAGCTAGCTTATTACGTAACTCGCTCGCAATCGCCATCGTGTTAATTTTGACAGTTCTTGAATGAATGTGACAGCTAGCTGATTCCGATGCCAATTGTCAGCCCATACATGAACTGTCAAAATGAACACGATGGTGATCGCGAGCGAGTTACGTAATAAGCACGCAGGCTGTTGCAAGTAACTAAAACAATTGATATTCATGATCTTTCGCATCGATGTTGACACAATCTGATCTAGCACTTATCTGATTTAGTCTTGTCTCTCTCACTCGGCCGATTCAAGTATTAAACCCATATGATTGAGTGAGATAGCACGACAAACCCGAATAGCATTCTAAGAGGCTCACGGACTGTACGCTATTTGCAACAGGGATAGTCGCGGGACCACTGTCTTTGTCATCGGTCGTTAGGTACTTTTTCTGTGTCTATCTTTATCTCTTTCCTCGGCACACCTACTTAAAGTCGCAAGAGTTTAGAAGGCTGTTCAGAATTGAAATTCTCTGAAATCTCTGACCGCGTCTGTGTTCCCTGAATGATATAACATTAAATTAAAAATACCCCCACGCATTATCGATTCGAGTATCCGAGTATTATTATCGAGTATTATAGTATTATTCGAGTATGATTCGATTTTGTGCAAAAAATGCCTGTACATCATTTTGGAAGACAGATATCCTTCTACTGGACCGATCTTTATCAAACATAGCTAAGAACTACTGCACGGAAATTGGCTTCTGAATGAATAAAACCGCATAGAAATCGGTCCATCCTTCTGAGAGCTACAATGCTACAGACAGACGCACACACGCAGCCATCGACGTCGAACTTATAACACCCCTCTTTTTGTGTCTGGGGTTAAAAACTAGCCGACATCAATTCTAGTGTTCTTTTAACTTAGCAATTTGTTTCTCCTTATCTGTGAAAGGTAAATGTCAATGTGACAGATAAGGACAAACGATTGCTAAGTTAGTAGAAGCCTATACAGTGTTTATGAATAAGGGGGTTAAGCTACATCTTCGCGTACCATCAAGCCCCTATTCCACCAATTCGACAATTGTCGTTGACCATTGACAATTCGACAATGTCCATGTCACACTCATACCGGTTACCATTGGGGGCGATACACTCGAAGTTGTGGACCACTACGATTATCTTGGACAGATTGTCCAGTTAGGCAGGTCCAACTTTGACAAAGAGGTCGCTCGGGGAATCCAACTCGGATGGGCAGCGTTCGGGAAACTTCGCGATATCTTCTCGTCCAAAATCCCGCAATGCCAGACGAGAGTCTATAATCAGTGCGTGTTGCCAGTGATGACTTATGGCTCTGAGACGTGGTCTTTGACTGCTGGCCTGTTGGAAAGTTCAGAGTCGCTCAACGAGTTATGGAGAGAGCTATGCTCGGAGTTTCTTTGCGCGACAGAATCCGAAAAACGGAGATTCGCCGAAGAACTAGAGTCACCGACATAGCTCGAAAAGTATGTACGTTGAAGTGGCAATGGGCAGGCCACATCGCTCGTAGAACAGACAACCGTTGGGGGAAAAAAGTTTTCGAGTGGCGACCGCGATCCGAAAGACGTAGTGTTGGCAGGCCTCCCACTAGGTGGACTGACGACATCGTAAAAGTTGCGGGAAACCGGTGGATGCAGGTGGCGACTTGTCGTTCATTATGGTGAGCTAAAGGGGGAGGCCTTTGTTCAGCAGTGGACGTCTTCAGGCTGATGACGATGATGATGTGATTGACAATTCGAAATGCAATACGTATTCAATGTAACCGGCGTAGATTCTCGTCGAGTTTGTAACGTAAACAGAATTGTCACTTGTCACTGACAATTGTCGCGTTGGTTTTATAGGGGCCGAGCATGAGTCATTTTGAGTGTAGGATTATTCTCTGACATTTCAAAATATCAGGTATTACCTATCCGCCCATAATCCGCCATTCACGACGCGACCACTAAATCACAGTCAACCTTATCATCTAGCAATAAAGCCACTATTCCTATGCGTACACTTGAAGCTAGCCATTAAGTGGTGCTATTCATTTTGCTCCTCTTTAAACGAACAATGACCTAAGAGACTAATGTTTCCAATTATTCTGGGGTATCGTTTACCCTTCCGAGTCTGGGCTCCGTAGATCAAGGGAGAGTGGGTTATCTATCAACTAAATATACTGGATTCTATGTAACATAAAAAAAAAAACACCGGGTAGCACTCCGGGAGTGCCGGCAGAAGCGAAAACTACACACGCGCACATTCGCGCAAAAAGAAAAAAAAACTTTGTCTACACGAGATTCAAACTGCGGTCACTTGAGAGAACGCACTGTTATTTCCACACCTTATACCACTAGGCCAAACGCACATACGTTAAAGCGATGAAATCAACGTACACTTCAAAAATCGAACGCGACTCTAGCTTCATTCCATTCGTATTTCAAAATATGCTCTTAGAGGATCCTGATATCCTGGTACTTAAACTCTCCCTCCGTCTTACTTCTGTCGCGAGATATTGACGTCAAACTTACCCCTTTTAAGCATCGGGGGTTAAAAAAGAAGCTTTACGTCTGCCTTAATAAGGTTGTTATTTATTACGGTTCTAAATAAAATAATGTTAAATAGATAAGAATCTTAAACTTACGTGAACTGAGCGATACGTTAATATAGCTGCCTTTACACAGCTCTTCGTTGACTTGAATATAACAGTTAAAATTACCTGTAAAGAAAAAAAGCTTATTATTGTGTCATCTTAATATTCATGTACACAAAGAAGAATGGAGGATGTAAATAGGGTATTATGCATTCAAAAAAAAGCGACGTGTAGCACTCCCGGGAGTGCCGGCAGAAGTGAAAACGTAGCTTAGATTAAATTTTTATGTTGTAACCTCCATGACGCTCAAGACGTGTACCGTACTGGCCGCTTACAAAAAAAAAGTACGTATTATCTACATTGACAGACCTCTAACAATGTGCTGATGCCCCACGACTCAACAAAAAAACACTTTAAAAATCGAACGCGATTCATTCGTATATCCAAATAAGCTCTTAGAGAATCTGATATCCTGGCACTTAAACTCTCGCTCCTTCATACGCCTGACGCGAGTTTAACATTTTTTATCCATCCCAAAAAGTGCTCAGCGCCGCTAAAGAAGTTTTACTTCAAAAATTTCGATCGGATTCGACTGGAAGAGATCCCTTTAGGGATAAGTTCGCCTTTGTGCATTCGTGTTTTCCTGTATTCATCTTTTTCATGTGTTTTATGTACAATAAAGAGTTTTACATACATACATACGTACATACTATTCCATTCTACCATCAATCGACGACCGATCCATCGGTATGGTAACAGCCAAGGAAGCCGAGCAAAATGCAGGAAGTCTTCAAACCACAGCGATTAAACGATTACCCAGACTATCCTAGCATGTACGCACGAGGAAATCTGTTCACTGCAATTACGAATGACCAAAATGATGCGATGAATTGTGAAAGTTTGATGGACACCGGTAATTAAAAAGATCGAGTTAATTACAATGTAACGCTCGCGCTCGTCGGGTGCGACCACACTGCCGCTTAAAAAACGGTGACGTTACGGAATCGCAACAAAATGTATAAAGAAACGGTGAGAAAACGTGACGCCTACTATTTTATTGAATCAGGCGTTACTTTGCGGAGGTCCATTTCAATGAACACAAAATATTTACCTTGCTACTCCGCTACTTAAGTTAAGCTTAAAAGCAGTTTGCTTATAAGTAGCGGAGTAGCAAGGTAAATATTTTGTGTTCATTGTGACGCCTACGACACGTCACTGCGTATACGCGGCGGTTTGGTCGCACCCTTAGCGTAGTCAGTGGACGCTCGAGCGGAGCGTACAGCGGGGCGTGCAGCGTTCACGTTTTTGAACACACGCAAATGTTATGCCGATTTCAAACATCTTATATGTTAAACATAATAAGTAAATTGGTAGTGCAAAATAATTTTAATTTTAAGTTTCTAAAGTAGCGTCACTAATACAATTTATTATGAAAGCTATAGGCGGATTTAGGCTATATTTGGAGGCGGTTCTACTTCCTTATTTATTTATTTTTTTCATGTACGTATTCTATAGATAGAGAAAAAACAGTGCATTTGAAAATACAAACTATACCTTAAATCCAATATAGACAATAGAATTTAAAGATACTATCAAATGAATCAAGAATTTGACTACTTGACTTTTGATATTTATTTAGCAAGTCACTTGACAGCTGGTACAGACGAGATCCGAAGGCTTACTCACCTTCTATGGGTGGTGTAGGTGTAACGTAATGAAGGATCCGGGTTCGATTCCCAGCCATAGCTTTACTTTCCGGATTTTTCTGTGTGTTCCAGTTTTAAGTTTCATTTAGAAATTTTAAATTAAAGACTAAACATTGTTATGAGAAAAACGGGACTTAACCGCGTAAATAAAAACTAAACGTAAACACTACTTAAATACTTTCTATTTACGTGATTAAGTCCCGTTTTCCTTATAATAATGTGTGAAAATCGCGAAAGTTAGAATCGATACATTATAAAGACTAAACATAAAACATACACACACTGTCACGGCAGTAACTGCAGTATATCAAATCAGTGTAGTTGTGACATAACGGTGTCTAACCACGCATATCTAGAATACATTGTTGCATTGTAAAATAATTGCCTGCATGCATGCAATGAATTGAAATGCCTAAGGGGTCCTAACGCGAACATCAGCAGAGTAGCCTTGGAGTGGAACCCTGTTGTCGGAAGAAGACAGGGTCATCCCACTGAGCCCTGGAAGAGATCCATCACGGCGGAACTCAAGGCTGCCGGGATGACCTGGGCCGAAGCCAAAGAGAGGGCTCAGAATAGAGAAGTCTGAAGAAAGACTGTCGAGGCCCTATGCTCCACGAGGAGTTAAAGGATCAATCATCATCATCATGCAATGAATTATAGACATAGACTTGTCTTCGTCACATAGAAAACAAAACCACTTCCCGCCGTCCGTATGTATGTGTGTACAGTAAAGTCTACAGTCGGGCTACCAGACACTGGCAGATAGTTTATTGAATCAGGCGTTACTTTGCGGAGGTCCATTTCAATGAACACAAAATATTTACCTTGCTACTCCGCTACTTACGTGCAAGATAACCACACACAGGCACAGGCACAGGCTTGGTTATCTTGCACGTAAGTAGCGGAGTAGCAAGGTAAATATTTTGTGTTCACTGGCAGATAGATCACTGCAGTAAAATTACACATCCAAATGTCATTTTACGAAATAATGATAACACATTTATTTGCAGTGCTCGACTAAGGTCACGTAGTGAATGGTTTGATTATAGAACGAACGAAATGTTTTATGAATGCGAGATTACAATACAATACATTCGATTCGAGATTCGTTTAGTTACTATATTTTAAATAGCGCGTCAGTTTTGGGGGTTCAAGATTCATACTAATGAACAAAAATGACTTCTCCATTCCACACTGCAACCAAACTCAAAACTTATTTGCCAAAATATTTGCGATTAATTTTTTAAACTTCCACTTTCCCTCATATTTAATGTATTACTGTCGGGACTTAACCATACTAGAAGTGTCAAAAATGACAGCTATAGAATCGTAATTGAATAGCACTAAGACGTCATGGCCCGTGCACTCAAACTGCCAATAATAATAATAATAAAATTCTTTAAGAGGCTGACAACACCTAATTTTGTTGAAATTGATGTTATTTAAGCACTTTTTTAAGAAAAACTACACACAAAAAAATACAAAAAAAATATAATGTTAATTTTCATCATATTTCAAACACGCTAGACGGACTCGATACATAATTGAACAAAATCGGCTCGATAGAAAATAATTGCAAAGATTGGTCTTAAAATCATCATTAAACGGTTCTATGTCTTTATTTTTTCGACGTATGGGTCTGCAATTAAAAACATGAAGTCAACATATTCATAACTACACGGCTAACGAATATATGAATTTCACAAATAATCCATACTTTTTTTTATTTCTTCTTATTTGTATCTTATTTGCAAGATTTTAGACGCGCGCCAAGCTGCCGGAATAGTTTCTTCTCTTTTACTCACAGGCACGCGAACCGTATGTGTGAAGAGTGGCGCTGCTCAAGGTCATTTGCTGTTGACAGCGCCTTAATCAGACAACAATAAGGTCCAATCCGTCTTTACCGGCGATATCAATAGCTTTTAGTTTCTAACACGCGCATGGACAACATTGTAATTACAATAGCTTGCCTGCATTCAAGCTATTAATCATAGACAAATGCGTGAGAAAAAAGGCTGTCAAAAGTGTTTTTCTTTGAAGTAAACGCAATAGCGGAACCCTCTGGATTCTCCTTTTATGACCGTAAGTCATACCACGACATTATCACTGGTTTTTAGAGAAATTAAATTGCTTTGTATTCATATTGACTTCACAGGATTTATTTGATAGCAAGTTGGTTTTTTTTAAAACGTAATTTTAATAACAGTTCTTTTGCTGGCTGCGCTTTCTATTTACTGGTACCAAATTTCGAGCCACTAAGACTATCGGAAATTAGTAAAATTAGCTACCTATTAAGCAAGTACTTTGGTAAACACGCTCAGCTATTAAGTAAGTACTTTTGATACTTCCATTCGCCTGGAAAAAGCCGACAAAGTTCTGTTTATTCAATACTAGCTGCTGCCAGCGACTTCGTCTGCAAAGAATTCGTTTATCGCTATCTCGCGGGAACTACGCAATTTTCCGGGATAAATAGTAGCTTATGTGCTATTCCAGACTTTTCTCTATCTATGTGCCGAATTTAATCCAGATCCGTTGGGCCGTTCTGGCGTGATTGAGTAACAAACAAACATCCATCTATCCATCCATACTTTCGCATTTATAATACTAGCTGTTGCCAGCGACTTCGTCTGCAAAGAATTCGTTTATCGCTATCCCCCGGGAACTACGCAATTTTCCGGTATAAAAAGTAGCCTATGTGCTATTCCAGACTTTTCTCTATCTATGTGCCGAATTTCATCCAGATCCGTTGGACCGTTCTGGCGTGATTGAGTAACAAACAAACATCCATCCATCCATACTTTCGCATTTATAATATTAGTTAGATTAGATACACTGAGAACTAAACAGTTTATATTCCACCTATAACAGTACTGGACAGTAATTGAATATGATTATAATGCTAAATGGTCCTTGACGCCCGTCACAAAGAAACAGGCACGCGTAATAGGTATATTTCAATCAACGCCAATTTCCACTACCCTTATCTGTTGGCAGGGTAATTGGATGTTGCGATAGCGTCCTATCTGAGACGTTAGGGCGCGTCCTGAAATCATGTGATGAAAAGTACGCGACTCTAGCTTCATTCGTATTTTAAAATAAGCTCTTAGAGGATTCTGATATCCTGGGGCCTTACCATGACGTCCTAATTCCGACTCAGTTCAAGTTTTTGCTGTCACTTTTAGTATGAATCTGACAGCGAGCGAACTTAAACTGAATCGCATTAAGACGTCATGGTAAGGCCCCTGGACTTAAACTCTTCCTCCGTCTTACGCCTGGCGCGAGTTTAACATTTTTTACCCATACCAAAAAGCGCTCAGCGCCACTATTCGCATTCGCATCCCCACCTCCTAAAATTTTTGTATTTGGGGGATCCAAATAGTCGACATCACGCAAAAATTGCATTCAGTCAAATTTGTCACTGACAAGCATAGATACACATTACACATGCTAAAGGCATTGAACCTTTCGATGGAAAAGTAATTACTTTGTCAACTATAAAAGAAACCTGAATAATACCAGCCAATCTCTCTGAGTAGTTAGAAGTAGTGGTGGCAATAACGGCTGTTTTGCAATAATGTATAACAGTGTTGTGTTATTCTTAAATAGCTGTTATTGTAAACTGTTGTCTGTTATCCTGTTATATTGCTGTTTTACAAAACGATAATGAACTTATTATTAAATAATTGTTATACTTATTTCGTTACGTTACGAATGTTACGATACAACGCGCGCGATCGCAGCGTAATAAAAACGTACGGGACCGAAAGCAAAACAACGCTCTGTTACCTTGTTTGTTATTATACTGACTGACAACAAACAGCAACAGCTAATACCAACGTTGACAACAGACAACGAATAATGATAACAGGATAGTTGACGATTCGATAATGTGTTGTTCGTTGCGTGCAAATAATGCATTACGTTATCTGCTGTTGTAATAACAACCACCACGGGTTAGAAGTAGAATGTGTTATTCATTAGCTTCTGCCCGCGGCTTCGTCCGCGTAAAATTAGACTTAAGAACTGATGATATCTTCTGCAATAATTATTTACGTTGAGGCTCTAGGCAGCTACGACCTTTGAGATGTTTATCGCTATCCCGCGGGAACTATGAAATTTTCCGGGATAAAAGTAGTCTATGTGTTAATCTAGCTATCTCCGTTCCAAATTTTATCCAAATCCGTCCTGCCCTTCACATGGACAAGGAACCAACATACACACTCACATCGTCACATCCATCCATCCTCACAAACTTTCGCATTTATAATATTAGTAGGATACATACAAAGCTTAGAGCTACGCTTTCGTAGTCTAGTCATAATAAAATATGCACACATTCGTCTGAGAAACTTCGACGTCTAGAAAACTAGCTTAAATAAATATTGGCGTTCAAAATTATTCATTTGAACTAGAGTGTTGGATTGAGACATGTTGTTGTGAAACATGACTGAATTTAGAATGCTGTAGAGAACATAAGTTTTACAAGTAAGATACTAAAAGTCCTAAAATTTATCTTCTATAAAAGAGTTACTTGACTGACTGATTGGATAATTATTACGGATATTATAATAAACCTGCGAAGATAAAAACTACGAAAATTCAACGTATTTCCATCTCAGCTAATAGATCAGACGACCTTATTCAATATTATATAATCTACCTTCATAAAGTCAAAGGGAAAGAAATGTCAACCACGACTAGACGTGAATCAATTTACTTTAATGAAAAATCTCATTCAATTTGTGATCTAAAATCGTATTTAGGCCTAGGTTCTTATTCGATTACAAATCCCGTCAAGTCAGCCTTTCCTGGCATTTGTTCATCAAATATTTGTTTTAACTCTCCTGAAGATTAGCTCGTCAGTAAACGAACTGAAGTAAATTGAAATAATGATTTGAGAAATTCTTAACTTTTGAAGTCTCAAATTAGCAGTTATGATGAAATTATGATGAGAGGGATTCGACGATTCTTGAGTAAAAATATCAATAAAATTATACATAAGCGACCACGTCATTAAGGGAAAAACGGGAGTTCATTATTTGATGAAAAAACTTTCAGTAGGTATCTGCCTAATTTATTAATGAATATTAATAAATTTTAAGAATAGTCCATAAACTGTCGCGTAGTTTATTATTATTATTGAAAAAGTTAATATAAAAGCAGATAAAAGATGAGTCTGTGAAAAGTTTTTTAGCTAATTACAATTTTCGGGTACTCCTGACCGGACTTTTTTTCAAAAAGTCGCCTATTTAGTCACGGAACATCCATCTAAGCCTTCATCAACGCAACCATTCAAACTACCCATAAAGATAGGGATGTTAAACATAAATATGCAAGAAATAAAGTGCCGAATGAGCCGCAGCGCTGATCGGTAGGCCTATCGATATTATGGCATGTCTCGATTAAAACTATCGATAGGGAAACTATCACTCGCATGTCGTCTAAAACAATTCCAGCCAACTTCCAATATCGCACGAACGTCCACCATCCGGTTGATATCTGACAGCAAACAGATGCGTGCCCAAATACGACCGAGGTCGTCCGTAAAAGAATCCAAGTAACCTCAATTCTCGGTGATGTAACATTGTCTTGCCTGTATCATTATGGCCAGGAATGGTTAAATGATTAATGCAACAGATGGTACAAGCGCGTTTTTAAAGCCTTACTTGGTACCAGTAACTGAACTGTTCCGACCAACGGGGTGTATACATCGACGATTTTATTGACAGTTTCGAACTACGAAAAGTAACGAAATTTTATTCTGACTCCGACTCATCATCATCATCATCTTCAGCCTATACACGTCCCACTACTGGGCACAGGCCTCCTCTCACAATTAGAGGGCTTGGGCCATTAGTTCCCACGCCCATTGAACTACGCTAGTTAATGAAAGACGAGGGACAGTCATTTACGTCCTATTGTGCTAGTGGTTCTAGCAGTTTTTTTTTGTATAATTAACGTTTTTATTACATACGTACACAAATAACGTCAATATCCCTTACGGGGTAGCCAGACCCTAAGGTATCATGACCTAAAGCCACGTTTAGCATGATTGTGGGCGTATAGGTGGAAAGAGGAATCAAAATAGTGATAGGATGCCAACCGCATCGTCTAAACATGATTCCTACCATCCATTACCATCTGCGGCATTACCATCTAGGGAAGAAACTGGAAGCAACTTATAATTTGCTTCCCCACCAGCATGGTAGCAACACCACTGTTTTTACTAAAGTTTTATCACATTTTATTGCACACGGGTCATCAAGATAAAACGCAAGTTTTTCACGACATTGGCCCAAAATCATAAACGATATAGGTCAAAGACGATACTGAAACCAAAATTGCCGCATTAAAAACAATATTTACATGTTATCCGCTCACAAATAAAAGCGCGCTAAATCGTTAAGGTTAAAATTACGACTCGATTTATGATCCCATACAACGCTCGATCATTGGGGCCAATGACGTCAATTTCTCGAATCTGAATGCCAGCGCATATAGATGATTGTGGTATGATACGTCAGTTAGTTTAACACTTGTCTATTATATAAGTGGGTACACCTTATATTTAATACATGCCATCATAATACCTACTCGTATACATATACCACCACACCACCTACTCTACCACAACCACCACCACCTGCTCAGATCTGTTCTTTTCTCCAGTCCGTTATGGTTGCCTGGTAGAGATCGCTCTGTAGTGATAAGGTCGCCTATTGTTACCTACCTTATTACTTCTGTATACCTTTTTTCTGTTTTGATTGTTATATGTGGTTTTCGATAAAGAGTTATTGTATTAAGAGTTTTTAATGATTCACGGTTAAGTTCATTCGAAATATTATAAATGGGATGTGAACCGCTCAATAAAGGTAATCGCGGTTCACATCCCGTTTATAATATTTCGAATGAGTTATTGTATTGTATTGTATTGTATTGTATATACTTACTACAATGATTTAAGAGGGTTATATTCTTATATTATATTCAGAATAGAGAAGTCTGGAGAAAGAGTGTCGAGGCCCTATGCTTCACGACAAGTTAAAGGTTGAAAATCATCATCATCATATTCTTATATCCATTTAATATGAAAATAAAAGTCAATCACGATTAATGACTGCATGCCACAAAAAAATATATGTAATAGAAATTTAAAAAAAATATATGTAATAGAATATATCATTGCGCATATTATATCAAAATATGATAGGTGTCGCTAACTTGCAAGTAAAAAAAAAAAAAAGAAAAACTAAAACAGCCAAAATTGTGTACTTTAAAAAACGCTATAACTTTTATTTTTTTTCCATAAATGTATCTTAAATATGTGTACAAAATATCCAAACGGCAAGTTAATCGGTAACGTAGTTTGGCTAAAAAAAAAAAAACTGAATTTTTATTTTTTTTATTTTTTCGCTAACCGTAAGCATCTAAGTCTTAATATTCAGTAAAATTATATCTTATAATAAAACAAACAATCGTGCATAACAATATTTCAAATACAGCCAGGGGCGATTTACTATTACCTTCCGGCCAGACCCTTTGCATTCAATTTCTATGAAATAAAAGTAAAAAACACCAAAAATGCGACGTTGCCAGCTCAGTAGGATAGGAAGAAATGCTTTTAGTGTTTATCTTTCTTGAAAGTAAGTACGTGCGTAGCACTTGACTGTGCGCTTTCTAAGAAACAATCAATATGCATTGAGGATTTGTATTGACACTATCTTGCAAGTTTATGCGAGTTCAATACCACAGTTCGTTAGCTCTGAGAACGCCATTCGGGTTTGTATCTGTCTCACTCACTCTTATGCATTTTATACTTGAATCGACCGATGGTACCCGAAAGCCGAATGGCATTCTAAGAGCTCAAGAACTGTAAGACCTGTTACCATAGGCTCTGTATACCCCGTAAGGTATAAAGACGTGATTTATATATGTATGTTATAGAGACAAACGTAAGTAAAGTCAGTTTGAAGATGACATCTAATCTAATCTAAGTATCTAAGTAATATTATAAATGCGAAAGTATGGATGGATGGATGTTTGTTTGCTACTCAATCACGCCAGAACGGCCCAACGGATCTGGATGAAATTCGGCACGTAGATAGAGAAAAGTCTGGAATAGCACATAGGCTACTTTTTATCCCGGAAAATTGCGTAGTTCCCGCGGGTTAGCGATAAACGAATTCTTTGTAGACGAAGTCGCTGTCAACAGCTAGTTTTTATATAATCTTAGGTCATGCTATAGCATATAGTAGGATTATAATGTCAGTAGGATTAGTAGGAAGTAGGATTTTCACTGAAAATATATCACACGAGTTTAATTCGAAATATTATAAACGGGATGTGAACCGCGATTACCATTATTGAGCACCCGATATTTCGATACAATTGCATGCATCATGATCATGGGTAGACTTAAGAAATTGCGGGTGGATATTATTGTTGGGTAGACCGATGCATGCAACTGTATCGAAATATCGGGTGCTCAATAAAGGTAATCGCGGTCCACATCCCGTTTATAATATTTCGAATGAACTTAACCGTGAATCATTAAAAACACGAGTTTAAGTCGGTATGTACCTCCGCTAAGACATCCGAAGGCTGAATCTAACTCTCTTGAAACTGCATCTGAGAAGCAAAGTTTTCTTGACAGACGATTCATCATTCAACGCGCCGGAATTGAGAAGCGGTCCTAACTTTTACTACAGTTTCATTGATGATAGGATAGGATAGTATCAACCCGATATTTACATTGCATGCATTTGTGCAAGTTTGTAACCCAGGCGGAGATACCAAAATATAGATAGAAACACGTATGTTAGAGAAAAATACGAATGTTCAATACAATACAATACAAATACTCTTTATTGAACACCACAAATCAGTACAAAACAATACAGAAACAAAGAACAAAGTATACATTAGGCAGTCTTAGAGTCTGTCTAACCAAAGCTGAACCTGTAAAAGCGCGGCAATTTCAAAAAATCATGAGCGGGTAACACAGGATCACTCACACAGCTGCAATTTTCTTAGAGAAATGTCAATCTGACATACAACATGACACCTCAAAAAGTCAAACGTCAAAAGTCAAAAGTTTATTTTGCAAATAGGCCGCCGAGGGCTCTTTTACATGTCTTTTTTTGAATCTACCAGCGCATTCGGAAAGACCATCATTGCCAAGAAGAATGCGCCGCAAGAAACTTGGCAGAAAGTCATTTTTTCAAAATAAAATAGATTTACAATAGTACTAAAATTCTACTTAACTTACCTATAATACAATTAATACATTTTATAAAAGGGATGTAAAAGGTCCCTAAGTTAAGTCCGTACCTTAAATTACATTGGTCTATAGTAGAGATGTATAAAGTCTCTACTGGTCAAAGCGAAACAAAATATGCTATAATGATAGGAAAGAGAAAGAAAAAAGTGAATAAAAATAATTTAAGTTCAGTGGAGGTGTAAAACGCCTCCACCGTCAAATAAGTTAATTGGAGATATCTCCAATGTCGATGAGAAAAAGAGCAAAAAAAATATATATATAATAAAAAAAAATTATGAAATTCAAATACGGGTTTTCCGGTATTTCGATATTCGTTACCTATTAAAGAAAAATTAATGATTATACCTTTCCGGTACTAGCAACGTAAGCATGTTCGATTTTAAGTTGTTGGAAAATAAACTTCAGACATGGCATGACTGTTATCATAAATTTAATTTATATTTGTGACTTTGGCGAGTGTTCTGTTCAAAGCGTTGACTTGAGACTATTTAAGACTGGGATTCTCTTATTTAAAAAAGAAAATTAATATTATCTGGTATAGGAAAATATCGACAATATCGAAATACCGGTATTAAACGATTTCAATATCGATTTTACCAAAATCGGAACTTTAGTCCGATATTCCGGTTTTTCGATAATATCGAATACCGGTATTCATGCTCTACTTACCATGACGTATTAATGCGATTCAGTTTAGGTTCGCTCGCTGTCAGATTCATAATAAAAGTGACAGCTAAAACTTGAACTGAGTCGGAATTAGGACGTCACGGTAAGGCCCCAGTATTTAACAGTGCACTTGCATTGAATGTTAAGTCCGTAAGCTGTTTAATTTATTCAAATAAGTGTGCAATTACAAAGTTAATGTGTTGCTATGACGTCAGAACGCGGACAACAATACCTTTATTTTGTGACATAAATCTCGGGACGGTGTAATGGCGTCCATAAAATGCGACAATCCGGCCAAGGTGAGGTCCGAACAGTAAAACACATGTCATGTTTTGTTTATTTACATATTTATATCGTTGAAATAATGGCGGGCGACGCCCAGAATTCCTCTGCTTGTTATTTGCACAATACATTATTAATAGGTAAAATATATGACAGTATAATTTTAACCGACTTCGTGATAACGTTAAATTTGAAAACCACGCTGCAACAGAAAAATAATTATATTTTATGCCAATAATTTATATTATTTATATTTTATGACAATAATGACATGATTACTAAAATTTTTGCCCCTTCCCTCGATGGGTTTACCATCTGAGCGGAAAGAGAAGCATCTGTTACTGTTTCATTCTGTTTTTAGGATTTCGTACCTCAAAAGGAAAAAACGGAACCCTTATAGGATCACTTTGTTGTCCGTCCGTCCGCCTGTCAATACCCTTTTTCTCAGGAACGCCCTAATTCCGACTCAGTTCAAGTTTTAGCTGTCACTTTTAGTATGAATCTGACAGCGAGCGAACCTAAACTAAATCGCATTAAGACGTCATGGTAAGGCCCCTGCATGAAAGTAACTATTTGTAAGGTATTTAACTACCTATATGAGATTAAGAACTTTGTCAACCCGTAGTCCATTAGCTACACGTCGAATAAATCAACTGAGCGATGATAAATCTCAAGCAGCCAATTAAACGTATCCAGTATTCAAATCTAAAAAAGGCGCTTAAATATCTCAAACGTGTATTAGCATATGTATAATGCGACGTGCTAAGTATACAATAACATATTAATGGCCCCCCTTTAAAGGAATGTAGGTATTAGAACATCCATTGTCTAAGATAGGCTTATAATAAATTAATTGAATAATACACGAGTAACGCCACTTAGTCTTTGTGGTGGTACATTGTGCTAAGAATAATAAATAAAGTTGTATTAGGGTGCGACCAAACCGCCGCGTATACGCAGTGACGTGTCGTATGCGTCATGTTTTCTAACCGTTTCTTCATACATTTTGTTGCGATTCCGTAACGTCACCGTTTTTTAAGTGGCGGTGTGGTCGCACCCTTAAAGTATATGCTATTTCATATAGCGCTAGTATGTCTCCTATGCTGGGGCCGTACCATGCGGTCTTAATGCGTTTTTCTGTTTAGGTTCGCTCGATGTCAGATTCATACTAAAAGTGACAGCTAAAACTTGAACTGCGTCGGAATTAGGACGTTATGGTAAGGCCCCTGGTCTGGGTGTAAAGAAAAAACAAAGAATGTACCAGTTGCTCCTCTTCCCACGCAGATTCATTCGTATTTCAAAATATAAGCTCTTAGAGGATCTGATATCTTACTTAAACACTCCCTCCGCCTTACGCCTGACGCGAGTTTAACATTTTTTACCCATCCCAAAGCGCTCAGCGCCGCTAAAGAAGTTATCACTTCAATAACCAAAATACGCAATGCCTAAACGAGAGGCATCTACTATCTCAAGCCGTGATTAAAGGCCGTGTTAGAGCATGAATACCGGTATTCGATATTATCGAAAAAAAAAAATATCTTGGGACAATTGACACCAATTGACATAGCCCCAAACTAAGCAAAGCTTGTAATATGGGCACTAGACAACGGATAAACATACTTATATAGATAAATACATACTTATATACATATTAAACATCCAAGACTCGAGAACAAACATTCGTATTTTCATACAAATATCTGCCCCGACCGGGAATAGAACCTGGGACCTCAAGCTTCATAGTCAGGCTCTCTAACCACTAGGCCATTCGGTCGGTTCGGTCGGAAAAACCAGAATGTCGGACTAAAATTCCGATTTTGGTAAAATGTATACTGAAATCGTTTAATACCGGTATTTCGATATTATCCTATACCAGATAACATTAATTTTCCTTTCTAAATAAGAGAATCCCAGTCTTAAATAGTCTCAAGTCAACGCTCTGAACAGAACACTCGCCAAAGTCACAAATATAAATTAAATTAATGATAACAGTCATGCCATGTCTGAACTAAAGTTTATTTTCCAACAACTTAAAATCGAACATAAGTAGCTTACGTTGCTAGTACCGGAAAGGTATAATCATTAATTTTACTTAATAGGTAACGAATATCGAAAAAATATCGAAATACCGGAAAACCGGTATTTGAATTTTCGATATCGAAATAATACCGGTATTAGAAAAACTGTCCGATATTAGATGCTCTAGCCGTGTTACACTATAAGATAATAGGCCGCAACGCACTGGCTCCAACTAGGGCAGGCTCGGCAAACACTATTATCGAGCTGTTAAAACACTGGTAGGTTATTGGTTTTGGCGACCGCTTGCTACTATAACGCGAGTATTTGGTCAACAAACTGAGAGTGCATATGGCAGTCAGACCAATCCTTCCTACTAATATTATAAATGCGAAAGTTTGTGACGTGAAGATGTGACGATGTCAGTGAGTGTGTATGTTTGTTCCTTCTTCGCGCTATAACGACTGGACGGATTTGGATAAAATTTGGAACGAAGATAGCTGGTATCCTAGGTTAAAACATAGTTTACTTTTCATCCCGGAAAATTGCATAGTTCCCGCAGGATAGCGACAAACATGTTAAAGGTCTTAGCTGCCTAGAGTTGCAACGTAAATAGTAATTGCAGAATATACTATCAACATCAGTTCGTAAGTCTAATTCTATGCGGACGAAGTCGGGGGCAGAAGCTAGTAAAAGGTATAAAGTCAAAACAGATAGCCTTTTGAGCTGGAAGAGATCCCTTCTTAGGGATAAGTTCGCTTTTGTACTATTTTCTGTGTACTTCTGTATTTTTTAAATTTTCATGTGCAATAAAGAGTTTACATACATAA